>PUFA01000278.1:1200000-1760593 GCA_003508835.1 Eonycteris spelaea
ATCTTACCATTTATGACAACATGGATGGACATTATACTAAATGAAATAAGTTAGAGAAAGACAAATACTGTATGATCTGTCTCATAGGGGGCATCTAAAAAAAGTTTTTAGCCCAAGCTGATAGATACAGATAACAGATTGGTGGTTGCCGGAGGCAGGGAAGAAATGAGTTGACTTTTTGTTTGTTTAAATAACTTCATCTTTTTTTAAGGAAAAAGGGGAAAAAAAAATCAAAGACCTAAATAGAAGTTATATTTAAAGTCTTAGGGTGCAAATATAACATTCTAGAGTTGTAATAGAAATGAGGTCACTATACTGATGTTACATGTTTCAAACAGTATTTTGACAGAAACTATAGTCACTCATTTGTGAAAGTGATTACAGTGTTCAGTGTGATGATTCTTTTTAAATGAGAAAGAATAATAAGTCTTAACCTAGGTATTATCTATTATTAGTAATAACATTAAAGAAGAATTATATGAGATGTATGGTTCTTTTAGCTTTTGAAAATGCATTAGATAGTAAAGACTATTTAAACAGTTGAAACCCTCATAGTGGACACTAACAGAAAACTAGGAAATAACTAATAAAAAAATGAAATTGATTTTTCTCATTGGCTTCTGAGAATAAATTATATCTAGAACACAATGAGTTGGAACTGATACCAATGATGGATTGAGAAAATGTACCTAAAGTACGTAAGTATTTAGAGTTAGAAATCATGGTCAGTGTACAGGTATGTTTTAAGAGTTTAGCAAAAAGGTTACATGTAAACATTAAGAACAAGTACAGTCTAACCTGTAGAAAAAACAAAAGATAATTTCCATTTCAATTTGAAGACTTCCACTTTGAGGACTTTTCATAACTACCGATGCTTCATAAAATACTGGCTTTTACAAAGACTAATGTATTGTATCAAAAATTTTAAAACCACTGAAAAATTATGTTCCCTCAGAAGCTCAACCACTGACTTTTTTTTACTCAGTTAATAGAAAATGATTGTTGTATTTTAGAAAAGTAAAGTAGATTTTAGTTTATATTGCATTAGCTCATTTCAGTTGTCAAAAAAATTACTGGTAAACTCAGAATTTCTTCCCTTGCTTTAGAAGGTGTAGGCTCATTTCAGACTTGACTACGTGAGTACACTTGTAGGCCCTAGAATTTTTGTTCCCTTTAACTATTCCTAACTCTTGTGTCCTCATTTATTTCAGCTATTTACTGAGCACCTTCCTCTTAAAGAAACTATTCTGGGCACCTGGGATACATTATGCAACATAGTAGGCAATAAGTAAATCATTGGCGAAATATGCTACAGAAAAAGGGAGAGTCAAGTCCAGTAAGGGGAATTGGGAAGTCAGTGGAAGAGTGTTACAATTTAAAATAAGCCACTGTTCAGGGTAGGCCTCATTAAAGAGGGTGACGTTTGAACAGATTTAAGGAGGTCAAGTAGTTAACCAATCACATATCTGAGGGGAGAGTATTTCAAGTAGAGGGAGTAGCAAGAGCAAAGGCTTTCAGGCAGGTGTGTGCCTGAGAAATGGTCAGGAGACCAGTGTGGCTGGACAGCAGGGAGTGAAGGAGAGTTGAGAGAGGTGATAGGGGTGGACATTGACCACAGGCATGGTGCGTAGTTCTCATAGGGCCATTTTAAGGATTTTTACTTTTACTGTGAGAGAAATGGCCCTTTTCAGGCAGGATTTTGAGTAGAGGAATGACATCCGATTTATGTTTGAAAGCATCCTTCAGACTACTGTTGAAAATAGATAGACCTGTAAAGAGGCTGTTGCAATTATCCAGGCAAGAGTGGTGGTGGTTCACACCGAGGTGGTGATAGTGCTAAAAGTAGTCATGCTCTGGTTATATTTTGAAGGTAGAGCCAAATTTGCTAATGAACTGCGTGGGGTTCATAAAAGAAAAAAGAGTCTAGTCAGTCTTATGGGATATCTTTAAGGTTTTTGGCCTGAGAAACTTGAGGGATAAAGGCATCATCACATCATACAAGACAGGCGGAGGGTAGAAGATCAGGAGGCCAGTTTTGGAAATTGAATGTAAACTGTGAGACATCCAAATGGAGATGTCCAGTTGGGAGTTGGTTCTATGAGTTTGGAGATTATCAGCATATTGATCATATTTAAACCATGAGAGCACCAACGGAGTGAGGGTAGGTAGAGAAAGGGCCCAAGGACTGAGCTCTGGGGTGCTGAGAAGGAGGAGTCATTGAGGTGGGAAGAAAGGGATTAACTGAATCAACTGTGTTGAATAAGATTCAACTGAGAATAGACCACTAGATTTAGCAACACGAGAATGTGGGTGATTGTGTCATCAGTTTCAATGGAGTGGTAGGGAATGGAAGTCTAGACAGGTGTGAGAAGATGGAAATTTTTTAATATTCTAGTTTCGATTATTGTACTGTAATTATTTCATCTTGATGACGGTAAAGAAAAGGTGAAAAAAAGAATGAGAAGAGAGGAATTGGAGAGAGAAGTAAGTATAGGTAGCTCTGAAATGGAGTGATAGCTAACAAGGGAAGTAGGGTCAACAGATGTTTTATTTTTGTTTATAAAGATCTTTTTATATGAATATGTTTGACTGTTAATAGGAGTCTTCCGTGGACAGCAAAAGACTAACATAGGTGAAAGGGAAGAATAATGGAGCAGTGTTCTTAGGTCATTGGGAGGGGATCTAGTGCACTGAACAGAGATTGGCTAAAACTAGTGAATTCTCTTTGTTACAGTTTTTTTTTTCTTTTGTTTTCAGTGAAATAGAAAGTGAGGTCATCAGTGGAGAGTGAGGTTGGGGGAGGATATGTTGGGGATTTTAGGAGAGAGGAGAAAGCATGAAGTATTGATGAAAAGCATAATGGACTTGGAGCATTGAGTATGACCACCTGGCAAAGGAAGGACGTCATGAATTTAAAGTGAGAGACCAGTCAGCATGGTGCATATTTTTCTCCCACAATGTTCAGTTACAATCTTGTAGAAGCAGTGAATGTTGGATTTAGCCAGCATTAGTATAATCAAAGAAGAGAGAAGTAGAAAAGTTGAAGTAGAGAAGAGCAGAGCTATCAAGATCATGTGTAAGGAAGTGATTATTCTGACTGATCATGGAATTTATATCGTTCTGGAGGGGAGTGAGTGCATTGCTGCACTCCCTGAGCTACCAAACTCTACCCTGACCTTGGAGTCACTCTTGACTCCATAAGCTGGTCTGTAGAAGTCCAGCCTTCCTGGACCTTTTGGTCTGACTTGCTTGAACTAAGATCCCCCTGCCATGCTTAAATCCCAAGACTCTGTCCTGACCCTTTTCAACAAGTTCTGTCTTGCTGCCTGTTCTTCTGTCATGGCAAAGCAATTAGAATAAAGCATTCTTAGCAGAAGGTAATGCTATCCTTAGTGTTTTTCATGAAATTACAGCTCATGTAGGCCTTTGAAAGAAATGTGCTATTTATAACATAAAAGAAAAAGTGTCCATTACTTCTTTGTATAAGTAAAACCAGGAGATACTGCCTCATGGAAGGTTTCCTTCTGGAAACCTTGAAAAAAAAATCAGTTTTACATGTAAGAATATGTATCAAAATCAGGAAACTAATGCTTATTCTCTTTGCACATGACCACTGTTTACTTATAAACTTTCAGCAGATATAAAGTTTTCAAAGGCAAACTGTATCAAATGAGTGTTAATCAAGAAGGACATATAAAGATAGTGATGTGCTTAAGGAAGGAAGAAAAAAATATGCTTCTATGTTGACAGATCAAACTAACACATTAGGATAACTTTAACAAATGAAGTCAGCATTTGATCACTTTTAATAAACAGAAGATTGCTAATGAATGACGCCAACAAGGACACAAGCCGAAAGACTATTATCGTTTATCAATGATAGCCAAATTAGTGCCCAAGAAATTCGTGTAGATTACTTTGTATCATCAGATTTGGGAAGCTAGTACTCTCTGCTACATAGATGTGGGTGGACCATACATCAAAGACAGCGACAACACATGTTCCTTGTACCTGCTGTGAAGAACTGTTTCCCTTGAGAACATAAAAATAAGGAAGTAGGATAGCCCTTCATTAGTTAAACTATGAAATCAACGTGTAATAGTGCTTCAGAGTAGGTATATGGAAAGTAATCAAGAAGAGAATAAGGTGTTTCCTAGATAAGTGGGACTGTGCCGGAATTAAACAGAAAAAGCTAAGGAAGGAGTGTGTAATGGAGAAGTGTTAGTCAAACTGGGACCCTCCACCTTAGAAAAAGAAGTATCATACATGCAAAGATAGGCAGTTCTCATTCAGGTAAAGCAGTGTGTTTGAAAATATCATACTTGAGTTGTAAGACTATCTCTAGAGTGGACATAGCTGCAGAGGATTATCACCAATAGACATTTCAAGTTCCATTAGCAAGATCATGTTATTTAAGGTAGGTGCATACACTGATCATAGTCTGATGCCATTCAGTATTTGATTACTCACATTCTCCTTGTTAGTTAATAATTTTGTGCTCATCTAGTGATCTAATTTATAGTTATCACATTTATTGAATATTTACAAATTACCACTCATTTACACATTGTACGTATATTATCTCATTTAGTTCTCACAAGAACCCTGTGAGATGAGTACCCTTGTTATTTCCTTTGTACGTAGAAGCACAAAGTATGTAATGTGCCTAATGGCAGAACTGGGGTTCAGATCCAGGCAAGTCTACTTCAAGATCGTCTTTTATCCAGAACAGCTGTGCAGTGTTACCTTGGCTTGTCATGTAAATCTGCATTATAGAGAGAGGGTACATCGATCCCATATTCTTTTGATTATGTTTTGTCCTGTGACAGTGGTTTTCTAATGATGGATAATAAAGTGACTTGTGATTATGATTTGGCAGAGGGCCACATCCTAGGATGGGGCTATTTAACTATTCAAGAGAAGTAGTGGCCAGTAAGGACTTTGCGGCCAGTTTCTGGCCTCCTTTGGCCAGGATTTCCCATTATCTTTTATCACCTCATTGGAGAGTTTTACAAAGTTGAAATCCTGGTGCTCATCTCTCAGAGATTCTGATTTAACTGGTTTGGGATGGGGTCCATGAATCTGTTCTTTAAAAAAATTCTCTGGCAATTGTGGAGCCTATCTCAATTTGAGAACCACTGCTCTCAATGCTCTCTAATGGAGATGACACAACAACTCCATTAATTTGTGCAGCAACCTTGTTCAAATTTAAAAAATGATAAAAGGAAGGAGTTCACTTAGTAAGCTTTAGGCAGAAAGTTTCATGATGTTTGCAGTGGGCTAAATGTAAAAATCAGTTAAAAATGTGAACTCTTGATGCCAGGAACCAAATGTTATTGACTTTATGATGCCTTGCAAAGTAGTTTGGATTTTAGACCTGGGGCTGCACAGCCTGGTGATGGATGCCATCTCTACACAGCTGGACATCTGTGGGCAGCCCTGAGCAGCCTTCCCAAGCTCTCCAATACTGTGTTCCTCATTTACCAAAGGGAGATGGTAATGTCCATACTGCAATCCATACAAAGCCCTGTGAGCCCAGAGCTTAATATTTGGTTAGTACTCAGTATACGTTAGCACTTGTTGCTATTTAAGTGTTTTTTTAACTGGGGATATCTTTGGTGAGCCTAATTCCTTTCTGACCCAGGTGTTTCTGTGGCTACAGCATCTGTCTGTAGAGTGAGAATGAGGATCCTTATTAGTCTCCATATAGTCTTAACCCAGACTGGGACCTTTTTATCTTGGACCAGTTGAGTTAATCAATGCAGCAGTTGAGCTATGAGAGAGCTGGGCATTAAATCTTTTAAGATATTTGAAAACTGTGTTTTATAGCTGGTATAAACCAAATTATAAACTAAGAATCAAGGATTTTGTAGTGATGGGTTTTTTAAGCATCTAAGTTAAAACAAATCCTCATTTACTTTTTTTAGTTTCACTGAACTTTTGGCATATATTTTTCTCAGGTTCTGTCTAATTTGTATGAAGTATTTAGCAGCTTTTAAAAGCATGTGAGAGGTATACTTACTAGAGGTTTTTTTTTAAGGAATAAAACTACTTAAAAGTGCTATTTTGTGCAAGATATTCAGTTGAAAAAGAGATCTAATTCTACAATTAGACATATTTAAGGCTCCCAAATTGAGGGGTAAGGCATTTTTGTCTATATATTGTAGACCTATAGAAATAAAATTAGAAGACAGTGTATCCTATAAGCATGCATTGGTTAAGAAAATGGGCTCTTGATTCAAATCCTGGCTTTCACCACTTATCCCATGATTTTGGTAAATTGCTGAAGTTCTCTACTTATTTCCTCCATCTGTATGAGGCCTAATATTACCTAATAGGATTGTAATGAGGATTAAATTATTAAATCGTGTTGAATTATATATGTTGAAGCATTAAAGGTGGTGCCTGGTACATAAACCTTGTTTGTGTTAATGATTATGATGGCAGTGGTGACAACCTGCACCAATCATCTGAACAAAAATGAAAGTTAGAGTAAAATATTATATTTCAGCATCATAAAATTTTCTAAAAGTATCTGAAAAAAAAATTTAAGAGCAATATTTTGGCCTTAGCCTCTGGGAAAAAATGATTTTGATTCCTTTAATGTAATACTTAATGTAATAAGGAAAATTCCTATGCCCTATGGGATGGCTTATCTGTCTTGTTTAAGTGGTGGTCAGATTTAGTAGAGATGCCAAAGATATTTTAGGGGAATGGTATTTCTATATAACATATCAGAATTTAGGTTTTCTGTAATGAAAACCTAGATTCAAGTCTCTGTGCTGCCATTCATCAGAGTAGACAGGTTACCTGGCCTGTAGGAACCTTTTCTCTGCAAAAGTAGAATAACATAGTGTCTCAAGCGTTGTGAAATATAAATTCACCTCCCAGTGGGGCTTTCTCCCTCTAGAACAGCACTGTTCCGTAGAAATAAAATAGTTGCCACATTTTAAAAAATGAAAATAATTTTAATATTTAATCCAGTACGTCTAATATATTCTCACTTCACCATGTAATTAAATAAAAAAGTTGAGATGTTTTCATACTAAGCCTTTGAAATCTGCTGTATTTTCACTTACAGCACATCTCAACTTGAACTAGCAACATTTCAAGTGCTCAGTAGCTACATGTGGCTAGTAGCTACCGTATTGAACAATCCAGATCTGTTCAATAAATATCTATTGAATCAGTGAAAGAAAATACCAAGATATCATTTATATGTATTAATGATTTTAATATTAGATACCTAGTAGAATTCTTATTCTTCCCTGACCATTGTTGCTGTGACTAGTATATGTAATATGCTTGAATTTTCAGACCTAATCTCAGTGGAAGGAATCCCTTAGTGTTTGTTTACTTTTGCACGATAGTTTAAACTTTTACTTCTTTTAGTTAGTGTGAGGCATGAGGAGGGGGAAAAAGTAGTTTGTAATGGAATTGTAAAAGGGAGTTGGGGGAGCTGATCTTTATTTTTAGATTATATAGGGTAATAAAATGGATGGGGGATTATTGGCATAGGGAATTGGATTGAAAAGTTTTTATAGTTCAGGCGCTGTAAATATGTCTAAGTTTTGGGGGCAAGACAGTTGGCATAGTAGGTAACAAGCTTAGGGAAAAGGTAAGAGAGAATCATAGATTAGTATTTGGAAGAAATGTAGGCTATATAAGCTTGTGGCCAAAAAATTCACAAACCTTATTTCTATTTGTTTAGAAGCTTTATTTAAAATCTTAATTTCCTTTGTCAGTTTCTGTCATTTGTCCAGTTTACGTCTCTTGCCTTTCTACCAGCTCGATGCCACTACCACGCTTTATGTCCTATGAAGTCATGGGACCTGGAAGCGCGGACTCTTCATACTCTGCAAGGGCTGGAAGTTCCATTGTAACTCCTGGTTTGTCCCAGGAGTACCCTGCCAATAAAAAGTAATCCAAACATGTTGAAAACTCACATTTTTAAAAGAACTCTTTATTTTGCATTCAAGTAAATTTCTAGCAAAAGAAGTAAATGCAGACTTATCAATTTTTACCTTTTTATGTCCTACTTTTGTTAAATAAGAAAAATCTGTTTTCATGTAAATGAACTAGCTTTTTTAATAGTAGTATTTTGAGTGTTATAATTTTAAGATTTTATAAAGTTTGATTAAAGAATGGTAGAATGGTATTCTACCTGTAGTAGGTAATTTTTAAGGACTACTTCTAATTATATTCAGTTTAAGTTCAAATGATACATTTTAACCTAACATTTTCTTTCTTCTTAGTCTGCAAGACTTGTATTGTCCAGCACTTTGAAGATAGCAATGATTGTCCAAGGTGTGGCAACCAAGTTCATGAGACAAATCCATTAGAAATGTTGAGGTAAGTAAATGTATTTTATTGCTTATTTAACTTGAATAAATTACATAAATGCTTACTTTTTATTATGCATCATAATATTTGTTGCACCTTGACTCAGTTAATTTAGGTTTTATGAATTTTAGGTTATTAAGAGGAATTGGAAAAATAAGGCTATACATGTTAAATATCTCAGGCTCTCACAGTTCCTTTAATTGTAGTTATTTTCAGTATTTTAATATTTCACACAGTATACTACTTCGCTGAGCCACATGATAGTGGGAGAAGAGCAGACCTGATAGCGAGGGGGACTAATCCTGGTACTATTAAATTTTTTTATTATATTTTAAAAGTACATAAGCATTTATGTAAAACTTATACAGTTTTTAAAAATGACTACCATTTACTTAAGTCTCATCATATTTTTAAGGGTGGAAGTAATCTGTAAGATTCTAATCCGAACAATTTTTTCCAAATTAGGAAATTGAAATTTACCATGACTTTGCTTAATGTCTCAGCAAACTCAAATGTTACTTCCCAGCTTTAAGTCGGCTGTCCTCACTAAACCTGTTTTCTTCCCTCTGTTCCTACAGAGTTCTATCACAGACCAACTGTGGGGTCCTAGGGAAGTACACATCTAAAAACAGAACTAGATATTCTCTAGATAACCTTATATAACATTTCTGTGTGATGTTTCCCATCATTTTATAAATCTAGATTCGCAGGTCTCATTTGGTGGAAATGTAGTTGCTGTAGTTGGAATAATTTACCTCCAGGTAAATGTGCAGCCCAGTGGTTTTCAAAGTGTGGTCTCCAGACAATTAGTTAGAAATGACAGTTCTCAGATCTGCTGAATAGGAAACTCTGAGTGCAGCCCATCTTAACTAGCAAGACCTCCAGATACGTCTGATATGTGCTGACATGGAGAACCATTAATCTGCTGTTGTCCATAGTCCTGAACAAAGCTGGTGCTGGTTGGATTTATATCAGTACTTCTCAGCCACTGTTGATTTTGCCCCCCAGAGTACGTTTTGTAAGATTTGGAGGCAGTTTTTATTATTAAGACTGGGTGGGTGTGCTGGCATCTAGTAGATAGAGGCTAGGGATGCTGGATGCTGTTGAATATCCTACAAGTCACAGGACAGCCCCGCTGTCCCCCAAGATTCAGCCCAAAATGTCAGTAGTGCTGAGGGCAAGAAACCCAGATTTAAATAATTCAGAGAAGAACAAAGCAAACTTTTCCTGTCATATCTTTTCTCAATGTCTTTATCAAAACTATACAAATGGTAATTATTACCTATTAAATGCTATATTGTAACAAATTATCTTAACTTTTGTTTTTGACTGTTGGAATCCAGTCATTTCATCAAATCTAATCCCATGGCTAAAGTATATATTTTAAAATTTTATATTTGGAAATAAAAACCCCAGAAAGTCAGAAAAATAAAAATATAAGGAACACTTCCTATTCTTTTTACCCAGATTAGCCTGTTGTTAAAATTTTAACTCATTGCTTTATCTTTTTGCTTGCGTGTTGGCACTCTTTTTTTCTGAGCCATTTGAGGGTACATTACATCATCACCCTTACCCTTAAATACGTTAGTATATATTTCCTAAGACTAGAGATTATCTTATATAACCATAATACGATTACATTGGTATACTTTACCCTCCATATTCCAGTTTTGTTAGTTTATCTAATGATATCCTTTATAAAATTATTTTCCTCCTGTACCACTAAAATTACTGCAAAGGTATTTTTTAAAAGTCAAACTCACAGAGATAATAAAAACAAGAACTTCAGTATTCCAGGCATGTAGGATAACTCATGGGACATAACAGGTTCTCAGTACATACCTGATGAAAGGATGAGAAGTGATGGTAGCAAAAATGGAAACTAGAGATCAGATTGATGGTAATGATGGTTGACCTAAGCATAATAGGAGGTGGCAGGGGAGGATCTTTACCAAAGGCTTTTTATTATTAACCTGGCTTTGTTTTAAAAGGATCATTTTGGTGACCATGTTGAGAATATACTGCACATTGCAAGGCAGGGGCAGAAGCAAGGAGAACAGAAGGTAATCAGTGGTCTAGGTAAGAGAAGGTAGCAGTAAAAGGAGCACGAGATAGGTATAATCAGATATAGTTTGAAGGAAGATCCAGCAAGATTTGCTGATGGATTGGATATAAAATGTGAGAAAAGAGTAGAGCATGACTCTAAGCTTTCTGACCTAAGCAGCTGGAAGAATGGAGTTGTCATTAACTGAGATAGGGAAGACTAAGAATAGAGCAGTTTGAGGGAGAGGTAGCTTGGGAGTTTGGTTTTGGATGTGTCGAGTCTGTTAATCATTTCAGAGAAGAAAGTTGGCAGGTAGATATACAAGCCTGATTCAAGGGGAGAGGACTGAGCTGGGAATAAATATTTGGTAGTCTTCAGCATATAGAACATATTTAAAGCTGTAAGATGGGATGAGGTCACTTGAGTGAGTAAAGAGAGAGAAGAGGACCAAAGATTGGGCCCTGGAGCCTTCCAGCAGTGAGAGATCAGGAAAGGAGGAATAATCAACCAGCAAAGGGAACCGAAAAGATATAGTGAAGTAGCAGGAAAGTCTGGGAATGTGTGGCTTGGAAGAAAGTGTATCAAAGAAGAGGCAGTGATCATCTGTGTTAAATGTTGTTTAAGGGTCAAGGTAGGTGAAGACTGAGCATTGAAGCTTGGATTTAGCAACCTTTTATCGATCTTGACAAGAGCACTTTCAGGAGAGTTGTTAGGCAAAAACCTAACTGGATTGTTTCAAGACAAAGAAAGGGAAAAGAATTTGTAATACTGAGTATAGACAACTCTTTTAAGTTTTGCTACAAATGGGAACAAAGAAATGGGGTAATAGCTGTTAGGGAAGTTCAGTTAAGAAGACTTCTGTTTTGATGTGGGAGAAATATGGCATGTTTGAAGGAAATGATCCAACAGAGAGAACGGCATTAATAATGGAGAGAGGCGTGGAGGGGGGATTGCTGAAGCCACGTCTCTGAGTAAGTAAGAGGGGACAGATTCTAATAGTGTGTGAGAAGAAAGAGGCTTTTATAAAAGCATTGACGGATCATCTGTATCAACAGGCAGGAATGCAGAGTATACTGGGGTGCATGTTGTAGGTATGGTCAGAGTCTGTGGAAGTTTTTCACTGAGGATAAAATGTTTATCAGGCAAAAGTAAGGATGAAGAAAGGGAATGTAGGGGTTTGAGGGGAGAAAGTGTTTTGACCAGGAAGGTAAGAATATAAATAGACTGTGGAAGTGTGGTATACTTCCTGGCAGCCTTAAAGGCACGTTTGGATTGTAGTTATGAATTTGAAGGGGTGTGGTTGTGTTCTTTTCCAGCCATGGGTGAAAGTGCAGCGCTAACAGTTGGATTAAACTAGAGCTGGTTGTACCAGATCATATTGAGCAAGTGAGAGAGGGACAAAGAATCAAAGGTACAAAGGGTGTGGCTTTAATGACTGACCATGGAGTAAATCAGTCCTAATAAACTGGATTTGGAGGACAGAGAGGACATCAAATTAGTGAGGAATGTCTCAGAGGCACAAATAAAACTGATTCATTTCTGATCCATTTGTACATAGAAGAAATTCTTTTAGAGAATTAGAGAATAACTACCTAGAAAATGAAGAAAGCAATTACTAATTTGAGAGAAAGAAAGAAGCTGAATGAGGAGATAACTATAGTCGTAGTACACTGTGAATATTTATATAATCATAACCATGGAAACAGTGGTTATTAAACAAAAAAAAATGGTAATACTATATCAGAAGATGAGAGTAGGGAAGAAGTATATGTTGGAAAAAAAGAGTGGCAAGATGATAACAACTAAAACTTTATATTCCATAAAAGGAAGTCAGAAAAATCTAGACTGCAAAAAACATGCTTTGTTTTTCATACACACACAAGTAAGAGAAGAAACAGGTTGAATTTGAAAGTGATTGACTCTGGGGTAGTAGGAATCAGAATAGGGAGGGCAGGGCATGAGAATGCATTTTAATGTAAGTTTTATAGAGCAGTTTGATTTTTAAATTATATACGTGTATTACCTTGTTAAAAAAACACAAATACTTTTAAGTGCTACTACTGTAATCTAGGGAAACTGAATAAGGTAGTAAGTCTTGAAGAATAAAGTAACATTGGTTTAGTCAGAAAGTAGAAAGAGAGTTACAGGGCATGAGGGAGAGAAACAGACTGGGAAAGACAAAGCATTCTTAGGGATAATTGACTAAGCTGGTTGGCTAGTGAAGAGAGATAGTAAGAGAATAGCACCAGTTATGGTCTGTAGGTTGGACTCAAGTTATATAAAAACACTTGAAGCCAGGTTGTGAGAAGTAGTGAGTTCTTGAACAAATGATGATGAAATTAGTGCTTAAAGAAGATTCATTATGAGCATGTCAAGTTAAAGGGAAATAGCTCTATGCTGTTCTCTAAGGTGGTAACTGAGGAAATGGAAGGATGCAAAGTGTGGGAAGAGTAGGTGGGGGAAATATTGAGAAGGAGCTGTTAGTGGAGTTTGGTGAGTAAATGTGTGGAGAGAGCTGGGGGAGAGAAGTGGGTGTTAAGATATTCTTGCATTTTAAGCCTGTTTGAGAATATGTTATTTCTAAACTTAATTTTCAAAAAGACAGGTATTCAATATTTTGTTGGAGGATGAACGAGATAGTGTTGACAAAGATGAAGTCAAGGAGTTGCTTGAGATATTCAGCATCTATTGAAAATATGAAACTTGAACTCAAGAGGGGTGTCATGTGTATGTATGTAATGTATATAAGTTATTTGCCTATGTGACATCACAAAAGTGGATGAGATCCTCAGAGAAGATAGCCTACAGAAAAGGTCAAAAAGTGCAGAGCAATGGAGAATATTCAGATTTAGAGGTAGTTGGAAACAGAAAAATATTTAGGACAAAGAAAGTAGATAGAAAAAAGAAATTTTAAAGGAGGTAGTGTTAGACAACACTGTCACCTGCTGCAGAGTGATAGTGGAGAAAAGTGATATTTTAAAATTCTAAAACATTTTTAAACCTATTCAGTTATGATCCAGAGTTATGGATGACTTGGAGAGTTCAATAGAGTAAAAGCAGCAAACAGAGTATGTGACAGAAATAATGTTGATTATGCTTTCAAAGATTTTCCAAGTGGAAGAAAAGATTGAGCTTGAAAAGATAGGTTAAATAAGAGTTTTTTAACATGAGGAAACTATACGTGTTTGTAGTCAAGAGTAATGCTGCTGAGCAGAATGAAGGAGATAGAAATGTAATGAGATTGAAGAAAACAAAAAGAATATCAAGATAAGTATTTACATTTTTATCTAGGCAGACACAATGACTAAATGGTCTAAATTTCTAAGAAGAAGGGAACAGAGAGTATTTCCTTTATAGGAGAGAGCCAGAGTTGTAGTTGAGATTTTGAGAGTGGGTGTGTCAGCTATTCGTGCATAACCTACCACCCGTAAATTCATGCTTAAAACAAGAAAAGCATTTCTTATTCCTCACAGTATGTATGGTTCACAGATCTAGGTGGTTTTTCTGGTCTTGCTGGGGTCACTCATGCGACTGCAGTTAGCTGCCGGTTGGATAGGATGCTCCTCTGATCTCAGCTGGGTTGTGTGTTGGGGCTGGGCTGTGAGTGAACTTGTCTGAGGTGGCCTCAGCAGGGCAGCTTGGCTCTCTTGTGGATTGTGTCTCATTTTCCAGAGTTGTTCTCACAGTTGGCAGGGTTCTAAGAAAGAGTGCATAAAAGCTTGTGATAACTCTTAAGGCTTATGCTCAGAACTAAGCAGTGTAACTTGTGACACATTCTGTTGGCCTAAGCACTTTTTAAGGCTAGCCCATATTCTTGGGTGAGAAGATAGACTCCATTCCTTAATCAAGGAAGGAATTCGAAGTCCTGTTCAGAGGGTGTAGATAGAGGGAGAGCTGGAGATAGGACCATTTTTGTAATCTATCTACCACTGTAGAAAAGGCTAGAAATCGGTGTGCTCTGTGTGCAGAGGAGTTTGGTATAGATGTGCTGAAACTATGCATGTTCTCTGTTTTGTAATATATGTCAGATAAAGATCTCAAACTGCTTTTATATTGGATTTTGATGTCTTCATTGTTAGCATATTCTCTTTTCCCCTTTGGAAGGTTGGATAATACATTAGAGGAAATCATATTTAAACTGGTCCCTGGACTACGAGAACGTAAGTGGCTTCTTGGATATTTTTATGTTTCATGAAGTTAACATTTCTATTAAATATTTCACAATTGTTTCTATTATTTTCATACTTTTTTTTCTTTTAAATTAGAAGAACTCGAGCGTGAATCTGAATTTTGGAAGAAAAATAAGCCTCAAGAAAATGGACAAGGTGACTTTTTCTTACATCTATCTGATGGTATCTCAGATTGCCCAGCTTTTGCTAGCTTCGGTGAACTAATATCTCTGTTCATGCTCAAATTTCTCCTGTACAAAATTCATGTACTCTTATTTATATTATGAACCTTTCTCTTATAAAATCTTAAGATTTTATATAAATGTATGTAAATCTGGAGTCACTCCATTGAAGGCGATTGGAAATAGAGGAGATTGGGCTTTGGGAAGAGAAAAAGGAGGTAAAACAGAAAACCAACTAATTATAGCAATATTTGCTAGAGAGCTAAAGGAAACTGAAGTAAGAAATAGCCAACTAAACAGTGACGGGTTTTGTATGTTTGTTTGAATAGGAGAGGGAAGTGAGATGTGGCTGAGAGCATAGCAAGGGGATCTTGGCATGAAGTTTTCATAAGTGGAGCTCAGGTGATACAAATTTTTATATACCCTGAAATTTGAAAAATATTTCTAGGTAATTATGGGAATTTTTCCCATCACCAGTGCTAAGTGTCCAAATTTCTCTTCTGGGTCCCAGGAGGCCTAGCAATCAGTAAATTTTTAATGATCTCAGCAAAGTAGTAAACCTTACTGAACAGAAAAAAAAAAAAGGCTTTTTGTAAGTGTGTAGTTCACCTGAAATTATAAGGAAGGTAGTATTCTTTTCTCTGGTTAATATGAGATTTCAAGATGGCCTAAATACCTATATACCACTGAAATATTTCAAAGGTGCACTTGTGAGCTTACTCTCCTGCCCCTGGTTTTCCCAAAAGATCATAGGGTTTTTAGGCTTACCTCATTAAGATGGGTGAGAAAATGCTCTTTGTCTTTTCATCTGTGAATTGGGGATCATAGTCTTATTAGTTCAACTTATTAGTTCAACTGCAGAGCGGCTTCCTATAGTGGGGAGATTTGAGAATAGTTTTGAATGACTGGAATAAGATAATAAGGGATTATTTTTTATTTAAAACAACAAAATGGGCAAAGAATTAAAGCCTGACAAAAAATGACTTAACTAAAGGCTTGTTTTATCTAAGTGTAAATTACAGTTTACACAGCAGTGGTATAATAAAAATAGATAACATAAAGTTGACTAAATGTTCCAGTTTTTGACTACCTTTTCAAGAGGACAGGAGCCCAGGGGATTGTCATCAGAAGCTATGTGGTAGGTTTAGTCCATGACTCTTAAGACTTGTGAAGTACTATAGCCTCCTTTATCTCCCTTTTCCCATTACTTCTCACTTCTTAAAATATTTTATAATATTTGGTCTTTAGTTTGAGTGGAGAATTTGGGAGTTTGGTTCATAAAAGGCAACTGCTGTTTATGTGGGTTCCATATAAATGTGTAGAATACAGAAGAAAGAGAACCTATCTGGTTTTTATGATACAACAGTCATTGTAGAGGCGCTAACCTGTTTTTTTTTTTCCTGGGCTTTTCTATACTGTAATGCTTGGCTGGCTAATTCTTTCAAGCTTTAGCTTGGAGATACTTTATCTGGAAATTTTTCCTGAATCTACTTCACCCCATAGTTTGGGTTTATTACCTCTCATATATACCCACATAGTCTAGTTTACTTCTTCCATCAAAGGCCTTATCCCACTTCTCCATCTGTTTCCTTTACTTGCCTGTATCTCCTCCTATAACCCGACTACTATTAGGGTAAGAATGATAACACTGTAGTTTTAATATTGTTCCCGCAAGCCTAGCACGAGCATGTCTTAAAGGCATTCTATAAATGAATAAATCAACAAATACAGTTGTATTATATGTAGGCTGCAGGTATTTAATAGGTTAAATACATTTAGATATATATTAGATTTCTTTAATGGAGTTTTAACATGTTATATAGATATGTATATGTTAAAGCTAATTCATTCTACTATCTTTCACTAGCTGATTTTATGAATAATATTTGAAGTTTTGTGAACCTAAAGAGAATATTTATAATTTGAAAAGAGTACTTGGTTTTTAGTTGGAATATATAGAGAATTTGGAAGTATTTTTATATCCTGTCTACCTTATAAGTAATCTAATCATTAATTGCATTCTTTTCGTGTGGATGTTCCAGTGAGCCAAAACATCTTAGGCTATGTTAATAAGTCACAGATGGTTTTTTAAAAAATATTATTGGGCAGCACATTTTAAAAGCACTAAAATTTTCAGTTATTCTTTATCGAAAACTTGAAATTTTTTAAAGTTGATTTTGTTTTGATTAATTACTGTTCCTTAACTTTAATATAAACTTTTGAGTTATATCTAGTTTTGTCTAAATTGTACAGATGATTCTTCAAAAGTTGACAAACCTAAAGTAGATGAAGAAGGTGATGAAAATCAGGATGATAAAGACTATCACAGAAGTGACCCACAAATTGCTATATGTCTAGATTGTTTACGAAATAATGGACAATCAGGGGACAATGTAGTAAAGGTGAGTGGACAAGTACAGTTGTATATTTTATAGTAAACTTTTGATAATTTGTTGATGAATTTTCCTAATGTTTCAAAATGTTTGCTTTCAAAATTCATTAACATAATCAAGTAGAATGCCATTCTCTGACAGTCCCATACCTAGAAATGGCCAAGAAATTGCTTACTCCAGGCACCAGATTTCCAGCCCCCACAACTGAACCGTCCTGGGCCAATGCCACCACCTAGTGGCTACTGCAAAGAATCACACCTCTATTTTTCCTCTCCACCTCCTTTTATACCTTTGTTGGGAGTTCATAGCCTTTGTATTTCCAAGTGTGATATCCAATTCAGATCATTTCATGTCTCCAACCCTTTTATTCCTCTTCTAATTTTTCCTCTACTTCTGTGGTTTTGTTTGCAACTCAAACTATTCATGTCATGGCTGATATATTTTATGAATAATATAATTGGTTTTGAAATAAAATTAGATGTCATGAAGTCCTTGAAGGTTCCCAGATTTTTCTATAGAATCTCCATTTCTAATCCTATTTTTCTCTAACTGAACCTTTTTGTAAAGGATCTATGTCAGAGAGTGTAAAACACCCATATTTTCTTTGGTCTTTAAATGGTGTTAAATGTCTTTTATTGCAAGCAACTTTTGTTTTCATTATAAATGTTCACTACTGTACCTCTTTAGGTTTTTGTCACGTTGTCCTAGCCAACGTCAGCCATTAAGAATACTGTTTCACTCTTTGTATTCCATATTTTATTCAAATGCCTATATTCAGTGTCTCTTTTACTTCTTTTTTGTAATCTGTAAGCCAGTGGGTTGAATTTTTACAATACATTTAATGACATTTTCCTATTAGGAAATTAAAACTTTTTTAACGCAACGAACTTCGATGAGGTCTTAAGCAGTTGTAATAAGATAATTGGTTTACTTAATAGGAGTTGGTTGGACACAGCATATAATAAAGTGCAGCAATCCCTAGAGAAGTGGCCAGTGTACCTATATGTCTTCCCATGCTTCTGTCTTTTCATCTGAGTTTTTACTAATCTTATATTTTTCTCTTATTACCAATCATTTCTGTAATCTTCTTTTGGGAGCTTCTTAGAGGTTGTGATCATCCTTTAGCTTTCTAATACATGAGTTATATTATCTTGTAGTAAAAATTAATAGAAAAGCTGACTATCTATAAATGTAAAGTCTACTCTGCAGATTTTCTAGTTTGAAAATTATAAAGTATTGAATTTTAGAAATTCATCTGAAAATTAACTACTCCTTGATATTCTCTTCTTTTTGACATCTTTGACACTTCATCATTACAGTTGAACCTTAATCCATTTACTCTTTCCTTTATAGACTTTTTTTCATTCTTAAAACAACTTTCATAACTTGTATGACTTCTGCTATCCCACCCTGATTCTCACTTTTTCTCTCTGGCTGTTCCTACTGTCTCCACTTCTTCCTGTTTCTACTTGATATACGTGAGTACATTGAAATACTTAGTCTTTCACTCAATTATTCTTTCTTCATCCTAGAGGCCACTTCCATTTTTGTGTGTGTGTGTGGCTTTCAAGCCCCCATTTCCAATTCTACCATTTCTCCCCAGTTGAAGTATTATATCTCTAACACTTGAAACTTCACATGTTTACAACCTGTACTTTACTGCAAACATGCAATTTCAGGTATCACTACTATGTTACAACCATCATACAAGTTCAAAATATTGGAGTCATCTTTGATCTTTTACTCTTTCTCTTCAATCTGTCATAAGTCCTGCAAACTTTCTAATGCTGCTCACATTTAGATTTTAAAAGTAGTCACTTAAGTGTTCTCTGTACTTTTTTTTTTTAATCCAAGGCTGAGGCCACAGCCTTAATGCCTGCAAAGCAGAGGGTGAGGGCCAGAGTCAAAGCCACTATCAGGATCAGACAGTAAATATTATAGGCTCTGTGGGCCATTTAGCTTCTGCTGCAACTACTCAGCTTATTCAGTGTTGCCCTAAAGTGGCCATAGGTCATAGTGAATGTGAACTTGCATGTTTGTGTTCCAATAAAATTTACTTACACAAATAGATGGCCATCTAGATATGATTGTGAGGTGTAGCCGTAGTTTGTGACCTTCTAGCCTATAGGATAATGTCTTAACTCCTTATATTAGCAATCACTAACTAGCCCCTATCTTAAGTTTATCTCCCATCATACCCATCATAGAATCCTCCTCTCAAGACAAATGATTATTGTTTTACATGAGTACCAACATATATATAGGGGCACTAGTATCTGACAAAGTACTTGCATCCAGGATGTGGAAAGGCTTGTATTTAGAGTATTTAAAACCCTCTCAGACTTTGAACAATCTTTTTCTTTTTGGCATGTTCTTCCCTCTTCTCACCACTGTCCTATGGTTCTGTCAAGACCCAGAGACCTCTGCTTTTGTGATGCCTTTTTCCACCTAGTGAATAGCTTCTCTGAAATTCTGTGGGACTTGGATTTCTCATTTGATTAGGGCTCAGTTTGTTATTAAATGAGAATTTATTGTGTTTTCGAAGGCACTGCTTCTCCATAAAAGAAATGGGAGGGGGGACTGGCAACAACTTCCAAAATCAGCCCTTTCAGAATTCTAATAATTAACCAATGGCTTACAGAAACCTATGGCTCATTTATCAAAAAAAAAAAAAAAAAAAAAAGCTGACTTTTTGGCATTTTAACTTGCCTTCGTCCCATTCCCCACTCTGCAGTAACCTTGAAAAACAGCCCACATTCCCAGTGTAGCCTGTCTGTACCAAAAGGACAGAACAGAGGTGGAGTTCTTTCAAAGGCTAATTGCCAAATTTTCATTGTATGACCTGTGGTAGTTCCTGAAATACCCGATTTACAAGACAGTTTATAGTAGACCCGATTTGGAGCTTACCTACTGAAAAACTTTCTCTTCAGGCAGGTGGGGAGTGTGGGGAGGAACATTTGTCAAAATCAATTACAGACAAATGTTTTTAACTTCATGACTGCCTGAGGTAATAACATTTGGGGCAAACAAGACACGACTAAAGAGCTTAAATGGAAAAGCTGCAGAATGAGATGTCTATAGATATCAAAGTCTATAGAGGCCTTGAAAAGATGATATATTCCTGGGAGTGTAGGGCAAGCTCATACACAGGGCTGTGTAGGAAAGACATGAATAGGCACAGAGCTCTCACTCTGGCTGACCTTGAGGCTTTGCACAAACAGGACATGAAAACTAAAGAGTTGTCAACAACTTGATTTAATGATAGAGGTGTTCCCCAAAACACATACTGAGTCTCTCAGCAAAGAATAGGAGACTTATTGGTTCCAAGTGTATGAGGAAATCTCTGTTCAATCATTAGCCAATCAGTAGGTAAAACTTAAGTGGCCACATACTATAAAGAATACAGAGTTGACACAATTAGTTTAGGTAAGTCATTAAACAGAGAGAAACAAGAAATAGCTACCACAACAGACCATGAAAGGCCAGCAGGAATCTGATTTTCAAAAGTTACATTATTTTAAATGTTCAGTTTTCAACAACAACAAAAAATTTGATACAAATAGAAACAAGAAAGTATAGCCCATATACAAGAAGCAGTCAATAGGACTGTCTCTGAAGAGATCCAGACATTGGACTTACTAGATACAGATTTTAAATCATGCATTTTAAATATATGCAAAGAACTAAAATCATGTCTGAACATCTAAATGAAAGTAGAAGAACAATCTCACCAAACAGAACATATTAATAAAGAGACATTTTAAATATTCTGGAGTTGAAAAGTATAACAACTGAAATAAAAAATGCACTAGAGAGGCTCAGCAGCAGATTTGAGTAACAGAAAGAGAAGGAATGAAGAAAAATGGACAGATCTTCAGAGACCTATAGGACATCATCAGGCTTACCAACCTACACATAATGGAAATCTCAAAAGGAGGAGAAAGAGGCAGAAAGTATAATTGAAGAATGGGCTAAAACTCCCCAAATTTGACCAAAAACATTAACCATCTAAAAACTTAACAAACTTCAGGTATGATAAACTCAAATTCATAGCAAGACATCAAACTATTGAATGACAAAATCTTGAAACAAAAAAGTGACTCATCCACTACAAAGGATCGCCAATATTAGCAGCAGATGATTTCTCATCAGAAGCTAGAACCCAGATGGGAGTAGGATGTCATACACAGAGTACTGAAAGGAAAAAAACTCTTAACCAAGTATTCTATGTCCATCAAAAATCTATCTTTAAAAGGGGAAAAGAAAATATAATCCAGATAAACAAAAACTAACAATGTATCACTATGAGACCTTTGCAAAAAATAATGAAGGGCATTTTCAGGCTAAATGAAAGGACAGTAGGCCATAACTCAAATCCACATTAACAAGTAAAAAGCACTAGTAAAGGTAACTATAAAAGACAAAATAAATGTATTTGTTTGTAACTTTTTTCTGAGGAGGGAGATAGGTGGCAGAACAGAGCTATATAGGAGGAAGTTTTTGTATACTATTAAAATTAAGATAGTATTAACCTGAGCTAGATTGTTATAAATTTAGCTGTTAATTGAAATCCTTAGGGAAATCACAAAAGAGTAACTTGAAAAGATATAGGAAAAGAAATAATAGGGCTATATAGCAGAATCCAAGGAAAAGAACAAACTAATTTAAAAAGGACTCACAAATACAGAGGACAGTCTAGTGATGGCTAGAGGGAAAGGGGTTTGGGGGTCGGGAGAAAGGGGTGAAGGGTTAAAGAAATACAAATTAGTAGTTGATAGATGGTCATGGGGATGGGAGCACGTCATGGGAATGCAGTCAGAAGTAATGTAATGGCTAGGTGGAGAGCCAGAGGAGAGATGAGCAGTCAGGAGGATTGCTTCATAAACTACGTAAATGTCTAACCAATGTACTATATACTTGAAACTATAATAAAATTTTTAAAATAGGGCAATATAATGATTTATTAGAAAATATCTCTGACAAAATAAAGCAGTAATCGAGAAATAGAATAAGATCTAAGACATGTAGAATACAAATAGCAAAATGGTAGATCTAAATCTTACCCTATTAGTAATTACATTAAATGGAAATGGATTAAACTCTCCATTCAAGGTGTAGATTGTCAGAATGGATAAAAATAAATGATCCAACAAGAGTCATACCTTAGATTTAAAGATACAAGAATAAAAGTAGGAGATTGAAAGAAGAAACACCATGCATGCAGTACTCTAAAGAGCAGGAGTATCTATAGTAATATCAAAGAAACTTTCAGACAAAAATGATCAGAAACAAAGGAAAATTTTTAAATGGCAAAAATGTTCATCAAGAAAATACATTATAAACATAAATGCACCTAACAGAGCCCCAAAATATGGAAGCAAAATCTGACAGACTTGAAGGAAGAAATAGACAGTTCAATATACTACCTTTCAAAATAAAACTAGACAAAAAGGTCCATAAGGACATAGAAAATTTGAACAGCACTAAAACTAACTAGACCTACCAGACATCTATAGAATGTTCTACCCAGCAGCAAACACATTTCTCTCAAGTGCATGTGGAACATTTTTCAAGATAGACCATACCTTAGGACACAGAACAAGTTTCAATACATTTAAAGGGATTGAAATAATACAAAGTATATTATTCAACCACAATGGAATAAAATTAGAAATCAGTGACAGGAAACTTGGTGAAATTTACAAACCTGGAAATTAAGCAACACACTTCTAAATAAGCAGTATGTCAAAGAAAAAAAATCACAAGAGAAATTAGAAAATACTTTGAGATGAATGAAAATGAAAGCACATAGTACAAAATTATGGGATGCAGTGAAAGCAGTGTTTAGAGAGAAACTTATAAACATCTACCTTAAAACAAAATAAAAATTTCAAATTAATAACCTAATCTACCTTAAAAAAATACTAAAAGCAAGTAGAAGGAATTTAAGATTAGATTGGAGAAAATGAAATAGAAAAGCAAGAAAGTTAATGAAACCAAAAACCTGTTCTTTGTGAAAATCAACAAAATTGGTGATTCTTTTGCTAGCCAGCTAGACAAAGAAAAAGAGGACTCAACTTACTAAAACCAGAAATGAAAGAGGAGCTATTTCTAGTAACCTTACAAAAATAGAAAAGATTGTAAGGAAATGCCATGAACAATTGTATGCCAAAGAAGTAGATAACCTAGATAAAATGGAAAATTCTTAGACAAACTACCATAACTGACTAGAATAGAAAATCTGAATAGACCTATTACAAGCAAAGAGATAAAGTTAATAATTTAAAAAGTTCCCACAAAGGAAAGCCCAAATGTTTAAAGAAAAATTAATACCAACCTTTTTATAAACTCTTACAATTGTTAAGAGGGAACACTTCCCAGTTCATTCTGTGATGCCCATATTACTCTCATACCAAAGACATCACAATAAAAGAACTTTCATGAATCGAAGGACACAATCAACAGAATGAAAAGGCATACTAGAGAACGGGAGAAAATATTTGCAAATTGTATCTGATGAGGGATTAATATCCAGAATCTATAAAGAACTCTGTAATTCAACAACAAAAAAAATCAAATAATCCAATTAAAAACAGAGCAAAGGAGTTTAGGTGTTTCTCCAAATATACAAATGGCCAACAAACAAACATGAAAAGATGTTCAACATCACTAATCAGAGAAATGCAAATTAAAACCACAATAACATATGACTTCACATTCATTAGGATGACTGCTGTCAAAAACAAAACAGAAAATAGCAAGTACTGATGAGAATGTAGAGGCATTAAAACTCTGTGAACTATTGGTAAAATTGTAAAAAGTGCAACCAGAATGGAAAACAGTGTGTCTATTCCTTGAAAAGTTAAAAACAGAACTACTTTATGACTCCGCAATCTCATTTCTGGTTATATATACAAAAGAATTGAAAGCAAAGTCTTGAAGAGTATTTGGACACCCATGTTCATAGCTGCACTATGTACAATAGCCAAGAAGTGGAAGCAATCCAAATGTCTATCAACGGATAAATGGATAAACAAAATGTGATATATCTAATGGATTATTACTCAGCCTTAAAAAGGGGGGAAATCTTGTCGTAGTCTACAATGTGGATGAACTTAGACATTATGCTCATTGAAATAAGCCAGTCACAAAAACAATTACTGTGTGATTCCATTTGGGGTATATAGCCAAATTCGTAGAAACAGAAAGTGGTGGTTACCAAGGACTGGAGGAAGGGGGAAAAAGTTATTTAATCAGCATAGAGTTTCAGTTTGTCACAATGAAAATATTCTGAATATCTGTTTCACAACATGTGAATAGACATGACACTAACGAACTGTACACTCAAAAATGGTTAAGGTGGCAAATTTTATGTTTTTTTACCGCAATAAAAATTGCAATAGTGTTTTTTATAACAGGAAAACTATAGATTCAAAAATCTCAAAATCTACCAACAAGCTGAATTCAGCAGCAAAGGATTATATACCATAACCAACATATAAAAATTAGTCAATGGTGATAGACCATATTAATAAAAGAAAGGGAGGGGGAGGTGAAAGACCACATGGTCATCTCAGTAGATAAATAGAAAGCTCTGGACAAATCCCAACTTTTTTCTTTTTTCTTTTTTGGTTAAACAAGGAATAAAGCTGCCTTTATCAATCTGATAAGGCATCTACAAAAAAAAAAACCCCACAGCTGTCATAATAGTAAAAGACAAAGCTTTTCTGAGATCAGAAACAAGAAAAGGATGTCTGCTCTCACCACTTCTATTCAGCATTGTACTGGAGGTGCTAGTGGGAGCAGTTAGACAAGAAAAAGAAATTAAAAGCATCCAGACCGGAAAAAAAGTAAAATCATCTTTGTTTGCAGATGACACAATTTTGTATCTAGAAAATCCTTAGGAATCTACAGAAGAACTATTTTAGCTAATAAACTTAGCAAGGTTGCAGGATGCGAGAATTAGGAATAAACTTGGAATGACCACCCCAAAATGAAATAAAGTAATTTTGTTTATAATAGCATCAAAAAATAATAAAATATTTAAGAATATATTTTTTAAAAGTATAATTTATACACTGAAAACTACAAAATATTGAAAGAAATTAAGAAGGCCCAAATAAATGAGATATCCAAAGTCATGGATTGGAAAAGTTAATATTTAGATGGCAATCCTGTCCAGATTGCTCTTCAGATTCAATGAAAACCATAACCCTGTATGTGTATGTGTGTGTGTGTGTATTTTTTTTTTTTGCCAGAAATTGACAGGCTGATCTCTAAAGTCTTATAGAAATCCAGGAGACCTTAAAATAGTCAAAACAGTCTTGAGAATGAACAATGAAGTTGGAGGACTCAAAGTCCCCATTTAAAAACTTGTTTCAAAGCTACAGTAATCAAGACACTGTGATACTGGCATAAAAGTAGACATATAGATCAGTGAAATAGAATTGTGTCAGAAATAAACCCATACATCTGTGAATTTATTTTCGACATGGGAGCCAAGATAATACAAGGAGAAAGCATAGCACCATTCAATAAATGATGCTGGAACACGTAAAAAATGAAGTTGGATTCCTATGTCATGCTGTATAAAACTAACTCAAAATGGTCAAATGTAACAGCTAAAACTATAAAACTCTAAGAAGAAAACATAGGAATAAATTTTCATTGTTTTGGATTTGGCAAGTAGATTCTTAGAAATGACACCATCAGCACAAGCATTAAAATATATATAAATTAGACTTCATCAAAACTAAAAGCTTTTTACATCAAAGAACATTATAAAAAGTGAAAAGACAACCTACAGAATGGGAGAAAATATTTGCAGATCACATATCTGAGAAGCCTTTAGTATCCGGAATATAAAATCAACAACAAAAAGATAACCCATTTTTTTGAAGGGGCAAATGATTTAAATAGGCATTTCTCCAACGGAGATGTACAAATGGCCAGTGAGCACATGAGAAGATGCTAAACATCATTAGTCATTAGTGCTATGCAAATCAAAATCATAATAACACTTCATACCTCTAGGATGGCTATAATTTTTTTTTAAGGAAAACAGTAAATGTTGGGTAGAATGTAGAGAAACAAACACTCATACATTACTGGTGAAAAGGTAAGGTGGCGCAGACAGTGTGAAAAACAGTTTGGCAGTTCCTGAAGAAGTTAAACAGTTACCACATGACCCAACAATTCCACTCCTAAATATATACCCAAGAGAATTGAAAACACATGTTCACATAAAATTGTGTATATGAATGTTTATGACAGCATTGCCCATAACAGCCAAAAAGTGAGAACAACCCAAATGTCCATCAACTGATGAGTGCATAAACAAACTATAATACATCTACCCATTAGATTATTATTCAGCTATAAACTAGAAAGAAATACTGATACATGTTATGTGTACAGCAGGAATGAACCTTGAAAATGTGCTTGGTGAAAGAAGCCACATATTATATGATTCCATTTATATGAAATGCCCAGAACAGGCAGATCCAAAGAGAAAGTCGATCAATGGTTGTCAGGGGCTGGGGAGAGGGAAGAAAGTAGTGACTACTATTGGGTATGGAATGTCTATGTGGGGAGATGAAACTGTCCTGGAATTAGAAAGTGGTTTCACAACCTCACGAAACTACTAAAAATTACTGAATTGTACACCTAAAATAGTGACTTCTATATCTGAATTATATTTGTCTTTAAAAAAGTCATAGTCAAGCTTAACAGTTGCTTTAACTGGAGATACTAACCATACTATTCTGAAGATGAGAGAAAAAGACATTGTAGTGGTGTTGGGTTTAAAAAATAAAACACATATTCATAATCATAACTAGAATTTGTTGAATTGTATTCTAGAACTGGAACCCCATTTAACTTGCCATATGGACCACTATCTAATTTCAGATCTAGTATTTTAACTCTCTAGAACAAAGAGATGAGGAGTAATCTAGGATAATCAAATTAAAGCAGAAATGAGACTTATTTGAACTATGCGTCTTCTGGCCTGAGTTGGAGGGAACAGGTTAGAACGCAAAGGAATTGTGTCATGAAAAAGAAAGATAACATTCTTGAAACACAAATATTTTTCCATATAATATTTTTTCAAATACACAGATGTTTCTGAAATATTGATCCCCCCCTGGCAGCTTGGCAGGGCCTGGGCCACAAATCCACCACCCAGGCAGCAGTGTCTCATTAGCCCGTTGTATGTAGTACACATTTCCCTTTTTCCATGTGTTATGAAATGAAATGGTAGGGAAGAAGCACAGCTCTTAGGGTCATTTCTTTTAGGCTCTCCCCACCATCCTCCTCATCTGCTGAAAACTCTTAATTGTCATTGCCCTCTTAAAATGTGTCAGTTACTTTTCAGAGATCTGTAGAGCACCTCCCAGGTGTACCTAGCTAGGAAACAACAAGAATAATTTGGTATAAAGTGTTTCTACAGAGAGAGAATGCATAATTGTTATATTTTTATTTTCTAAATACTTAACACATATTAAATTACATGCTGGAATTTTGTTAGAGATTGATGTCAAACTTTATTGAATTATAAATTCCAGAAACAAGTTTTTGCCTAGCTTCTAACATTTTTCTCTTAACTCTTCTGACATCTCTATAATTATTAATTTCTGAAAGATTTTTTTCATGGTCATTTCTGCAGGTTCTTTCAACAACCTGAGATTTCTCTGCAGATGAGAATACATTTAGAGGGTCTTCCAGTACCCTCACATTATTCTCTAACTTAACTGGGACCTATAAAATGTGCTAGCTGTTGGAGCAAGAAAATAGACAGGAAACCTTTGTATGGTTGAGATGTGAACAAATAACAGAGAGAAGATCTACGTGTATATTTATCCCCTTGTTTTCACGCTGTTTAGAATGTCAGTCTTCCAATTTGAAATGGGTAGAGTATATTTTGCTTTAGAGGTAACTTTTAACTTCCTTTTTTTTTTAATAGATATTTTACCATCTGAATTGTGACCAAGTATCATATGTACATCCATTTCTATTGCTCTTTGCTAGGAAGTATATTTTGCTGGAAATATATTTGCTAAGAAATGCGTACTGCCTAGATAGTTCTACTTTTGACGTAATTTAAGAACATTTCCAGATTGTTGACCTCATTTCCTATACATATAAGTAGAGGTAATACTTTATATCTTTAAAAGATCAAATTGCTGCTTTTTTGTTTTTTAGTGTTGATAACTGCTAAAGATTATTATCAATACTTTTAAGTTGGGGGGTGTAAGTTTGTCTCACAAATTGGTTCATGTTTATCATGTCTACAAACTCACTTTCACTCATTTTCAGTTTGGGTATCCATTCTGGATTGGTTCTGATAAAGTCAGTGGTGTTCAAGCTTAAAGAGTGAATTAGTACTGCTGATGACATGAGAAAAATCTAGACACATAGAACATTGTTTTTTTCTGGTAAAGTACTGCCACATCCCATCAGACATGGGGCATGTTTCTCCCCAGCTAAGGGTCCATTCTACATGACTTTTAGTTGCTGAGTCTCTTTTGGCTAACTGGACTAGGTCTCCTTAGACCCCCATTTGATATCACTGCTCCTTTTTAAAATATAAGTTCTGAGACTTTTAAAAAATGTCCCTAAATGCTTTCAGAAGTGACACTATATAATAAGATTTTTATTACTTTTTGTGACCTTTACTCATGGTGTGTTCTTTACCAGAATGTCTAGAGGTATGCAAATTGTCTATTTGCCAGGAGTTCCCTAGTACACATGATAGTAAATTCTTGAAGAGTATTGTGTATCTAAGAATTAGGAACATTTTTACTCACAAGTACTAAAGAGCTGTAAATTGAAACATTTTCAGAATACATTTTGAAAATAGTGAAAATGACAGTGGAAGTGACACCTATGCTTTATATACAGGGTAGAACATTTTTAATTAGTAATCTTTATTTCCTTTAGGGTTTAATGAAGAAATTCATTCGATGTTCTACACGTGTAACTGTGGGAACTATTAAAAAATTTCTAAGTTTAAAATTAAAACTTCCAAGTTCTTATGAGGTAAGTTAATAAACTAACCTTGATCATTTTGATAATTCTGATCTGAAGTAAAATTCTAACAAAATAAGTAAAAATTAACTGAGAAATCATTTGAATTAAAATTTGTGGAACTTAGATTATTTTCATGTTAATTTAATTTTTAGAATGTAATATTCTATTTATGTAATCTGTATTTTGAATTTAATATCATGACTAAAACATGATACTAATGCATTTAGTGGTTTATAATTAGAGGATATATTTAATAACATCCTCAAAATAAATATTTCAGTTAAATGGACTCTTTTTTATGCCAACATGTTTTTGGGTATGTCTTTTTGTGTGTTTGTGTGTGTTTCTGAGACGTTCACAGTCCATTTTTAATTCTTTAAAGACTTTTTTAGAATGTAAAACTTTTTTCAAAAGGGATTTTTACAGTAATGTTCATTTAAGTCCATGATATGCAAAAGTGCTATTGTTTAGCAATGCATAAAACCTAGTTTTTGTTTTAGTATTGCATTTACCAATTTCTTTACAGGAGAGAAATTACCCTGATGTTTCATCACAGCACAGCTTATAATGTGTTCAGTGTTTAGAGAACATTTATGATCCTAGGGGTATGGCTATGACATGATGAGGAAACATGTCTATTTCTCACCTGCTCAAAAAGCACTATTATATTACAGCTTGTATTAAGTACTCTTCCTCGCCTTTGGGTTCTGATAATAGCGTTCAAAAAACAAACAAACAAAACCGAGACTATTTTCCTAACAAAAATGGCACCATTAATTTTTCAGGCTATGTACAGTAATGCCAATATGAATAGCCTTCATAGCAGAAATGAAATAGGATTTGAACATAGACATTGATAGGTATTAAGTCTATTTTGAGGAAGCCTTGATCCTGAACTTACTTTAAAAAATTCTCTCAAATGATTAATTATGGATTAAAAATTCTTATTATGGTTTGGTATTACAAATATAAACTTCCTAAATATCAGCTTTTATATTAGGGGAAAATTGTGCAAGTTAAAGCCCTAGGTACTTGGTAAAAAGGATAGTAAAGTTTATAGATACAACAGTAAAAATAGAAAATAAAATTGTTTTTAAGATTTGGTTTTGTGCTTTATTCCCTTACAGAATATCACGTGCAATTTTATTTTCTTACTTTTAAGCGTGACTCATTTTCTGCTTTTCACGAAGTTGTTAGAGTTTAGAGAACTTTTACTCTCATAGTCTTAATGCTGCCACGTTATATTTCTCTATAGGAAAAGATAGAAGGGGAGAGATTCAATCCACTGACAGCTCCTTCTCTGTTCCAATGCAAAGAACTTTTTCTATAATTTTTAGTATATTTACTCGTCCCCAACAAGTAGAGGATGATTTAATGAAATGCCTGACAGCCAAAGAGTCTTGTTAACATTATTGCTGATTGTGGCAGGATAGTTTAGTTTTTAAATAACAATAATAGAAGCAGTGTGCTTGATTAGGAATTGCATCCTGAGTAAGTCCCTTTATCTTTGCTTATGATATTTTTGGGGCAGGATGAAAAAAATGGAATTATCTACTTTGTTCCTTTAAAAATAAAATGTCTGAAAAACATTTTGAGATCCATGTATGTCATCATAAATCATCAGAAAAATCAATAATTTAGCTGATAATTTGTCTAATACAATTAAATTATACTCATTTTAGACATAGAGTTCAAAACTCCAGTCTCTGTCTAGCTAAACACAGAATTCTTTAAAACCTATTCTTCCCTCTTTCCACCCTTTAAATTAAATCCTGTCAATTTGCTGTTAATGGCTAGAGAACCAAAATATTCATAGGGATACGTGATAAACATTTAATTTTGCTTCGTTGAATTACTAAATCACAGACACAGTTCCTGTGGCCTTCGTAAGGATTTGGGGGTGGTTTGGTTCCTGCAGCTCTAAAGCAGAAGTGAGCATTGATAAGTACAACCCTTTTTTGAAGTTCTATGCAAGGTGACAAGATGGTCCTATAATAAGGCAAGTTACCAACCAAGCAGAGAGGCCAGAGAGCCCTGGGAGACACTGGCTGGTGGCATGGTCCTAATTGTGCTGTCACCTTAGCTCTAGGCAATTAACAGATATTCTCATATGCCTCGAAGGCTCCATAAATCATATATTCACATTCATTCATTTACCCTCTTCAAATACAAGTTAATGAGAGAAAAAGTAACTCCTTCAAATCTTGGAAAGGTGAAAGGTGAAAAGATTCTGAGAGATGAATCCATAAGGCACAGTTTCTTCTCATTCGATAAGAGGCAATCTCAGAAATGTCTAAAATCTCAAAGGCTGCACAGATCGGACTAAGAAAGTATACATTGCATTTCAAAATTATGTGTATGAACTTGAGATACAGGTATGTCGGACAAGATAAACAATGCTTCATGGTACTTGTATCTGAATTACTTCACATAAGATAGACCAGTGATTTTAATAAAAATGCTATTTTTAATGAACAGTTCTATTTTGTTATAACTACTTGAATCTTTTTGAAATTTAAAAAACATGCAGAACACTTATGAATTCAGAATTACTTACATTAATGGGTCTGTAACTATTCTTTTTAAAGTTGGATGTGCTGTGCAATGGTGAAATTATGGGGAAGGATCATACTATGGAATTCATCTACATGACAAGATGGCGACTAAGAGGCGAAAACGTAAATTGCTTTTATATTTACCTATGTGTATATTTAGTTATGTGTTATTCAGATTGAACAGTATTACTTAGAACTAAAAGGACTAACTTGGGAAAGAGAAGAAACTGGTTCTCTTATTGTTTCTCCCAGCTACTCCATGATAATTGATCACAAGTACAAGACCAAGGTCTGTATTAAATGTGTTTTTGTTATATTTAAGGTGAGTTAAAACTCCATCAAAATATGTTCAGAGCTCTACTAACCCCAAGACAGAGAAGATGGCACTCACAGTTTTTTTAAAATGCCAATAAAATATAAGAACTTTTTAACTATATGAATTGGGGGTGGGGAGACTAAGTTCTGTCCTGTAGTACATTTAATGGTTAAGACATTTTTTGGTTACAGTAGAAGGGACAGATAGAGTAGAATCTAAATAATTTTTTTTTCAGGTACCTATTTTACTTTAATAGTATAAAATTGTGGACTGAAGGGTTGAGTGAGTTTACAGTGGTTCCTGATGCCAAATTATTTTTGCCTTAGGCCCTAGGCAATATAGGAAAATGATTAAAAGGAGAAAATCTAAGAAATTTCAGAAAACCCAAAAGGAGAATTTTATATTATGAACTGTATCTTCGATTAGACTTAATTAGAAGGTTCAAATATATCGTATATGAGTTATATGTAACATTGATATCAGGGAAATTTCAGGGGCTAGGGATTATAAGGCTGATATATAGCAGTAAGGAATATATTAGTAACACTATCAGAAATTCTCTTCATAATCTGATTACATGAATTATATTAAGATTGACTGGAAGGGTCATTTTGAACATTAAGATTGTGTGGTGTTAGGGGACTTATATTGCATGTAAACATCTATGGAAATGTTTTGAAACAAACCTCAAAATCTTTTTTTGGGTGTGCCATTCAGTGGGTAGGATATTGGCTATTTTTCAGAGGAAGTGTCTTGATATAACAATAGATAAAGCACCTAGTTTCTTAGTTTTTTTCCTACTTGAATTCCACTTGGATAAAGCCTTACTCATGAGGCTGAATTCTCATGAACAGGAAAAAAATTATGTTCTAGTACTGGTCACCAACTAGTTATGTTCCCTTGAAGAACTCATTAAACCTCCCTAGGGCTTTTTAAAAACAACTTAATTGTCTTTGTATCTGGTAAATTACTGTTTACCTTTTTATGACACTTTCTATTTTTTTAAATGGTTGTGCATATATCACCCACATTTAATCCTTCCAACCAAAATGTTTCAGATACCAGGTACAGAGATTGTCAATTCTCTGTTACCCAGCACTGTTGGGGTCTAGTATTGTGATATTACACGTAATATTAACATTATAGTGATATAATTTGTGTTCTTTGATAGTTCTTTGGGCATTTTAGTATGTACTTGAAATCATTATGATAGGTTTGCCTGTAGGTTGAAGAGATGTGGTCATCTGCAAGACCTCTGCTAGCTCTTGCTTGTCCTTCACAAGATCAGATCCCTCCCCAAAGGTTACCCACATGGCCAGTTATTTTAATGTCAAAACATTAAAGAGAGAATTCATAGAAATTGTTATTAATAGACCTTCAGTTAGGTCAGTCTTTGCTACAGTTATATTTCTGATTATACGTTCTTTAATAGTTTAAATTCCATAGTTTGAGGCATGTTTTAATAAAAGTTGGTTCAAAAATTGGTTGTGTCATATGATTTTTCATTCACGTAAAAATAGAAAAATTACATTTTATAGTTAGTGCAATAGTAATCTATTAGCCTATTTCATTTTTTTCAGCATAACAAACATGAGTTTTGTTTGTTCCCCTCCTCCAACCTGTTTCTCACCCAGTCTTCACAATCTCAGTAGTTCCAAGATTAGTAGTTCCATTTTTCTGGTTCCTCAGACCAAAATCTGTGAAGTCAGTCCTGATAAGTTTTCCTTTTATCTGTCCTTAGCATTTTGTGACATCTATACTATACATACACTATATACTATACCAAATACTATAATTAGAATCCTGTTATGTCTTACCACCTGTCCTTCTACCACTCTGATTGAGGCCACTGTCACTGTTCTCCAGAATCTCTGAGTCTCCTACCTGTGCTCGATGCTTCTCCTCCTGCCGCCTGCCCGCCCCTGTCTTTGCCGCCCAGCAGCAGCCAGAGAGTGATCTTAAAACAAGTTAGAACATGTCAGTTCTCCACTTTAAGCTCTCTAGTAACACCTAATATCATTTAGATAAAAGTTAAAGCCCTTCCAGGCACCTATAGATACAGACCCCACACAATTTTCTCTAGACACCTCTCTGACCTTACTTACCCTTTCTCTCCCCCTCTGGCCCACTCCACTCTGGACTCACTGGCTGTGTTTCCTCTAACCCAGCAGGCTTACTCTGGCCTTACCAAGTATCCACCTTTCTCCCTTGACCCCAGTTGCTCAGTTTTGCTTCTACATCACCCTCTCCCACTCCGACTATTTTCCATAGCATTTCATACTGTAATCTGATGTACTGTGCCTCTTGTTTATTGTTTGTACCCCAGTTGAAATGTAATCTGAGGGCAGGGATTATATCTGTTCTCTGCTGAGTTTCAGCACCAAGAGCAATGCCTAGTGCAGATAATAAATATTTGATGACTAAATTGAATGAAAACTCTTGTCTCTTATAAGGTAATAGTTATGCAGAATATATCCTAAAGATCATTTTATTTGAACCTCAGTTTCCCAATTGTTTTAAGCAAATTTTAAATTTCTGCACTTGTTCCAATTATGAGTTAAAATAGTAATTGATGAATTCTGACAATTGGAGTGAATGGACCAATTAGCAATAAAACAATCATTTCTTGATTAGGCCCGTACTAGCATTTGTTGCAGTCACATACCTTCCCATCTCTGTTTTCCATTGCCAGCAAGATGCCAGGATGTCTGAAAAGCTCACATCACTCTACCTCCTGGCATTGCTAACTGGCTGTGCCTAGGGCTGGGATCAGCTTATTTCCTAAACTAATATCTACCTTGTGGTTCTTTTGCTTGCTTCTAGTACATTTTTATATTAAACATTTTAATACACCTGGGATTTATTTCCATGCACATACCTACAACAAGGCTAAGACTCTAATTTTATCTGGTTTTTCTTTGGGGGGGGGGCGGGGTGGCCAAGAATATAATTTGCTGAATAATCTATACCTCATTGTTTTGAGATGTCACCATTAGCTATGCATATGTATCTCTATGCACACACACACACGTTCATGGACATTGTATTTTGTTCTTCTGAGTGAGTCTTATCTCACTCCAGCATTACACATTATATAGCTTTTATAAAAATTTGATAACATATCACCATCTAAAACCCAATTGTCCATTTTCTTTGGGATAAATTTTAATAAAGTCCAAACTAACTTATAAGACAAATAATTGGGCCTTCTAGTTTGCTCAATGATGTGTATTAATGTCTGTTAGGGAAAAGCTGTTTCTTACTCTTTCCAAAATTGTGTTGGTTGGCTTTACCCATATATTTTTTCAAATGAGTTTGAGACTAGGACTGATTGGCATTGGAATCAAATACGTGGTCAGACTTAGCTGACTCTCAGAAATGTTTCAGCTCATAACAATATTGCGGCCTCCAGATTGTTAAACTCAAGACTGTCATCCTCATAATTGGCTTATTAATGTTGGTTCATCTTTTGCTTATTTGTAGGAGAAAATGGACTTTTTATTTAAACCAATGCTTCTCAAACTTTAATATGAATAAATCACCTGGGGATCTTGGTAAAATACAGATCCTGACTCAGTAGGTCTGGGGTGGGGCCCAAGATTCTGCATTTAAAAAAAAATTTTATTATTAGTTTCAACTATACAGTACATTGGTTAGACATTTATGTAGTTTATGTAACAATCCCCCTGATTGTTCTTTCTCTCCTCTGGCTCTGTATTTTTAACATGCTCCCAGGGGATGCCATTGCATCTGACCTTTGGACCACACTTTGAGTAATACGATTTTAGAAGATGTGATCCACGACCACTGGCTTGCCCTGTGGCTTCCACATCCCTAAATTAGGGGTACAGAATTACAGAATTAGATCTGGTGTGGAAGGAACTTTTTTTCTCATTTCTAATATGTCTTATGGGATATCAGTAAAGCTTGTGTGGCTGTACCATAATTTGATTAACACTTCCCTTTGGTGGGCATTTAGATTTTTTCAAGTTTTTTTGACATTACAGACAGTGCAATACAATTCTAATACATATAGTTTTTTGCACACGTGCAAGCATATTCATTAGCTAGGTTCCAAATGTGTATTTATAACACAGTATGCATGTTTTAAATTTTGATAGGTACTAACAAGTTGTCCTCTGATAAAAAGGTTTTAGCATTTTATAATCATCCAGTAAGGTATGAGTGTACATTTTCTGACGTCCTCAGAAACACTGCATATTATCAGTTTTGTATTTCTTCTGTGAAATTTCTTTCATATCCATTGCCTGCCTTTTTTCCCATGTGATGTTTGTCTTTCTTATTGACTTCTAGCCGCTCTTTGTGTCTTCTGGATACTAATCTTTTGTTATATACATTGCAGCTGTCTCCTCCCAGTTGTGTCTTGCTTCCTAATTTTGCCTCACTTTTTTGATCATTTAAATTGGGCACCTATACTTATCTTGAAAATTTTTAGTAAGAATTTTTTTTAAATATTAAAGTACTTAGAGTGCCTGACATAGTTATTTTATTAATAGCTCATGTATGTTAGCTTTTATTATAATTCTCTCCTACACTTATTGTCATCCAAGAGCTTACTGTTAATATTTCTTTCTGTTCAGCCTCAGCTTTCATCATGAGCTCATGGTCTTCCTGCTCACCTTTCTTTGGGTATGTTGAGTACCCACTCTCAGTACAGCCCCTCTTTCCCAGATGCTCCCGTTAGTTTTATCTTCCAGCAACCCCTGCCAGCCCATATCTAAAGTTGTGTCACCATGTCTGCTTTGCTTTAATTATCAAGCAGTTTCAGGAAAAGCAAACATCTATCTTGACTGATACCAAAGAGATGAATGAGGGGAAAAATCACTTTATGAAATTACCTCTTTCCACCTTTACTGTTATTAAATGTTATTTGGGACTTGAATAGTTAGGCAAAGTCTGAAAGGCAGAGCTCAGGGACTCTTCAGAGCGAAAGGGAAAGGTTGCCAAGGATAGCAGTGCTAGGCATGTCTTAACAGTGTTTGATGAGCCCTGTACAAAAATTCAAGTACTAAACTTCTAGAAAAAGACTTGCTAAAGTCTTTGAGGAAATGGGAAATTTCTTACTTTTATTTAAAAAGTTGCCAACATATTATATTAATCATTTCTTAAGTATTGTTTCAAAGCATATCTTTTAAAAAGTTGTTCTGGATATTAGATTTATTTTAGTTAATTTATACCTCACATATTTTCCTGTATTTTTTTTCCATTTTGCAGAGGCATGCAGTGTTGAATTGCATAATTATGTTTAGCATATATTGAGAAATCAAGAGTTAGGAATGATTTTTTAATATGAATGGTTAAACTGTTTAAGAGTGAGTTTGCAAACGAACCTACTCAATAGTTTTGAAATATGTTCATTCATTGATATACTCATCAATATTTTGAGTGGCTGCTGTGTGCCAGTTCTGCTATTAAGACTGAAAATATAAATAAGATATAGACTCAAGGAGCTCACACTGATGCTATTAAACTAAACATGGAGGCTAAGAATCTAACTTGAGCAACTGAAAGAATATAATCTAAAACAGCTAACAGATTCCTCATAGGTTGAAGCAAGTTTCATGCCCCTCTCAGAGCCCTGAGATCCTTAAACAGTGTTCCTTTCAGGAGTTAGCTGAAGAAGAGATCTAGAAGAGATTCATCACAGGAAGTGATGGAAGAAAGAGGCTGCCCCTCTTAGTTTGAAGAGGCGAGGGTTTTCCCAGGAATTATTAGTGTTTGATGAAAAGATGGAAAGAATAGGCCACCATTTTGGTAAAATATTTGCAGATTAACAAAACCCCTGTTTAGATACTAAAATTATTTCAAGCTAAATTTTACCAGTCACTAAGTTGTTAATTTTTTTAAAAAGCAACTACCATATTTTAGAAAGTGTTTACTTAAAATTAATCATGTTGACTCATGTTTGACGTTAAAATATTTTAAATAATCAGTTTGAAATATGTATCCAGTTGTGGATGCCTCTTATCTGATGAGTTCATCTCCTCCGCAGTTTCGGTGTCTGAACTGCTCAGCTTCGCAAGTCTGCTCTCAGGATGGCCCTTTGTATCAGGTAAGAGGCACTCACGACTGTACATATGACCCTCCCGATGCTGCCACGATGAGGATTGCTTTCATCCCAAAGTCAAGTTCCTAAGACATGTAACTTTGCAAAACTAATACTTATTTAAACTACAGATCTTCATCTTTTCAAATTATGTCCTCAAAGTTTTCCATTATTTTAGTTTTCTTAAAACATCTAACTTTACTAAACTAAAAATGAAATTATAAATGTTAAAGTCATTATTTGAGTCAAATTTTTAATAATTACCAGTTTTTCAGCCCTTGAAAAATCTCTGCTCCATATTTAACACTTCTTTATGCAAGTGTTATTTTTTTTAAACTCAATCATTCATCCACAAGTGAAAGATAAAACACCAGATGAGGTGAAACCAACAGTAATAGCTACATGTAATTGTGAGCTTGCTTCCTAGGCCCTGCCCTAAGTACTTCGGTTATCTCTCTTAATACAGAAATAATAACTAATTTCATAATTCATTGAGAAAACTTCATTGTGAATCTGAGGAAAGTTTAATAGTCATACGATTTAAAAATTTGAGAAACAGAAAAGACTGTGGGTAGTATATAGGAATTACTGTTGAGTACAGAGATGACTTATGATCAACCTTAATCTAAGGATTAATCATAGCATTTCTGAAAAATCCCCATTGTTCTTTTATTCTAGTAATTAGTCTTATTTGCTAAGAAAGGAGAGTTGTAATTATTATTTAATGAACTTAACTAGTAATCTTACTTCTGATATTTTAGGGTTGGGACAAATGATTCTATGTTCATTTTTAAAAGAACCACTTCAGATCACTAATCAAAAACATTAAATTAGCAGTTCATATAGAATTTCCCTCAATTTTTATTGTCAGTGCTATGATATTGAAATCCACACAGTATCATTAAAATGCATGCTTTTTAATATACACAGGTTAAATACTGGGTTTTTAGCAATAAGGGTAGGCAGTTTAACTTCTATAAAGGCCAAGAGAAAATCATTCCGGGAGAAAAAAATCATCCTTCTCCTAACATTATGCAGTTAAGGTGAGGGGTGAGTAAATAATGTAACTGAGCTGATGAGATCTGTATATATCTTAAGTGTACAGATGTTTTAGCTTCACAGATGATTTGGGGATGGTGAATTATAGTGAAGCCCCTGCCTTTAGCTATAATTCAGACCTACATGCATTTTGCTTTTACTCTTAGCATTGATGCTTATTTATTTCCTTAGAAATAAAGATGTTCTTAACTCTGACGTAAAATATTGGAGAATGACTGGAGTAAAACCAAATTTTCAATAATCCACACAAATTTCCCTTTCTTTCTTAAACCCTTCATTATGGATTATACTCCTGTCAGAAAGTTGTAATCAATAGGTTACACCGTTAGCCAAAATTCAGCTAGAAAATTTCAAGGAAAATTATAATTTTTTATTATAAACAAACATGTGTATGGCTTTATACTATTAAATTTTTAAATTTTGTGAAAATTTCCTGACATGGGCAATTTTCTAGGAAAATATCAGTGGACCAAAATTTACCCAAGAAGAAAGAAAATTAAATCACTAAGTAATGAAAGACTTAAAAAAAATTATTCAAGAATTATTTTCTCAAAGGATACCTAAATAGTTTTATGGTCATAGTCTCTCATCTTTTCAAGGAATAGATCATTCCCATTCTTAATTGTTTTAAATCATTGAAAAAAATTAATTCTTTTAAATTCATTTTATAAAAGTAGCTAATCATGATAGCAAGAACTGACAGAAAACCCCCAATTAGGAAACGTAGCAAATTTCATTTTGAATATATATAGATAAGTAATATACTAAATATACTAAAAGAATAAAGCTAGACAAAATAGTACTTTTATCAGAAATGCAAGAATGGCTTTATATTGGAGAGAGAAATTATATATTGGAGATATATATATCAACATACACAAAGTCAAATAGAAATCATTAGATGCTGAAAAGGTATTTTATAAAACTTAATGTTAAGTAAAACTTTCCTATCAGCTTCTCATTTGAAAATTTTCAATACAAAAAGTTGAAGTACAAAGGAATATCCTATACTTTTATGTAGATTTACAATTAATATTTTGCTACATACATTTCTGCCCTCTTCTCTTTCTCCTCTCTCCTTATCTTATTCTCTTTATAAATATATCTTTTATTTCTTTATGGAACCACTTGGAAATAAGTCGCAAGTATCATGACAGTAAGCCACTAAATACTTTGGCATATATTTCCTAAGAACAAAGACGTTCTCATATATAGCCAAAATATTACTTCATGCACAGGAAATTTAAGTATATGAAATAATTAGAGATGTCAATTTTCCCCATAATGAATTTATGAAATTTAATGAGATTCTAAACATACGTATATCAGTTTCTTGTTTAACTTGACAGCGCCATTCTAAAATTTATCACCAAATAGAACCTGGCACTCCTGGTCAGCCAGTTTTCAAATGGGTAACGAGGGGGTATGTGTGCTGCCACATACTAAAATGTGTTTTAAAGCTTCATTAAAATAGAATACTAACTTAGACATATGAATAAAGAATATCTCAGGAACAGACTGTATATAGTATGTATGAATCTATAAAGAGAATATTTCAAATTAGTGGAGGAAAAAAGATTCATTTAACAAATATCTATCAAGCACTTAACTAGGCACTTTCTTAGGCCCTGAAGACACAGAAGTGAAAACAAAAAAACCTTTTCTCTTACGGAGCTACATTCTAATGATGATAACAGACAAAAAAAAAAATGAATAGACTTTTACAGTGTTAGAAGTGAAAAATAAGACCTCTTTGAGGTGATGACTTTTGATCAAAAGGAAGAGAAGTAGCCACGTGTAGATCTGGGGTAGTACACTCCAGGCTGAGGGAACACAGCGCCCAGATCCAGAGGAGTGGTTCCTGTCTGGTTGGTTGAGGGTTGCAGGGAGGTTAGTGGGCCTGGAGCAAAGCTAGTTGCTGGCAGTTGTCAGGGGTAATTGGTGAACTCAGATGTTGCGGGTGGGGTGTGATCTAGTGGGGTGTGTTTTCAATAAATTGTACTAGAACTATTGGTGGGGGCGGCAGGATTCAATCCATATCTCATGTCATGTGAATTTCTAATGGCTTAAATTAGTAAATATTAAAAATGATACCAAAGACAAAGAAGAAAATAGAGTTAAATAACAAATCTGAGTGGGGATGGCCTTTCTCATTGTACATGTAAAAGGAAAAAAGATAGTTAACGATTAATACTGAAAAGTACATGGCAAATATACTGTAACTAAAGAAATAAAGTAATATATGACAAAGGTTTGATGCCCTTAATACATATAGAATTCATATAAATCTATAAGACAAAGTTTGACTTTCCATAGAAAAATGAACAAAAGACATGATTAGGCAAGTCACAAAAGGAGGAAATAAAACTGGCTAATAAACATACAAAAATAGTTTAGAAGAAATGAAAAAAGAAATAAAATACTATTTTATGCTTATTAAATTGCCAAATTAAGAGAGAGGAAAGGATAGTACTCATTACTGATGAGGCTGTTGAATAATGAACACTCATATTTCTTTTGAAAGTGTAAAACTAGAAAACCTTTAAATCCACTTTCTTGCCTGAAACTATTTATCAGAAAGCCTTTTAGAATGTGTATGCTGTTTGATCAGCAGTTAGTTCCACTTCTTAGAACCAACCTGGGGGTGGAGAGCAAAGACTAGACAGTAGATCATTGGGTCAAGATTAATTTATAATAGCAAAAAAAAAAAGGAATAAAACAATAGCAAAAAGATTTATTATTAACTTATGGTTCATTTTTATAAATGCATTATACACAGCCTTTAATCATGATCACATAGGACCATATTAAGTAGTGTAGAAATAAATTTATAGAATTTTTAAATGGGCAGAATTATTCACCAAACAATACGTGTATGATCCCAGGTTTTAAAAAAATTAAGCACATAGACAAAAAACTAAAGGATATATAATAAAATGATTATGGTGGTCATCTTAGGATGGTAGCATTTAAATGATGTTCCTTTTTTTCTTGATACTTTTCTGTATGTTCCAGATCTACAGTAAAGCCAAGTTACTTTTATGATGAATACATTTTAAGAAAAATAGCACCTCAAAGTTAATTTTATCACTTTCTGACATCACATTTGAAATATACACTTTGAAAGTATTCTTTATTTTAGTACATGATGAGGCTGAGGACTAAACTCTGAAATGTAGGTCCATTCATTCCGTCACTTAACACTAAGAGGAGTGATATGCCATATTTCCTTATAGAAAACAAATGGAAACATGAATAGAACTTAAATTTTTATCTTACTTTCTATAACACATTAACTAAATTATAAAACTTCATATGTTGTCATAGAACACATTACTTGGAGGGGAAAACAAAACAATTTTAGCCAAAAATCAAGAAAATCCCAACTACTTCAACCAAGTTATTTTACTTCCCTCCTAGTAAAATTGATGTATTTTCCTCTATATGAATGGGTTCTAGAACAAGTGACAAATATTTGCAGAAAGGGTGCGGATTCAACAGAATCGAGAATGGAAAGCAAAGCTAGGAGGATTATGATGATGATGGGCAAGACGTGGGTTGGGTAGAATAGAAAGCAGGAAGGTGAGGGTTGGATGTCTAAGAAGCAGTCTCCAGATCCGGGTGGGAGTTTTATAAAATGGAGATTTCTGTGCCCCACTCCCAGATACTCTGATTCAGAGGGAAGAGAATAAAGCTTAAAATAAAAACAAGCAAACAAAATTTAGACCAAAATCAATTTAAAACAAAAAAAACCCTGAAAGACCGACTTTTACTTCAGCCCTTACAAAACTGGGCAGTAGCATCACCTAACTTCTTCAGCCGGGAAGAAAGAGACGTAGGAATACTCCTTCCCATCCTCCAGTCCTATCCTGAGCTGAATGGTAAGAGCCTCCAACACTAGATCTCAGTATATAACAGCTATGATCAGTATGGAAATGGTCATTTTCAAGATTACAGAATCTCAGTCTATCCCCTTCACTTATATGAAAGAAAAACTCAGTTATCTGTACTGGATATTTGCATTCACTCACACTGAGATGAAGGGAAAATGGTGGTTATTTCAGCCTTTCTTGGTTTCATGAAAATAGCTCCTCAAACATTAATTTTAAAAGGGGGAATCTGCAGATTTAAGAAAAGGAAAACCATTGGCTCTCCACATCTTGACTTTGGGTTCTATTTGACATGGTAAAAAAGAGGGTAAAACCAGACGCAGAAGTAGCAGTGTGGCATATGCCATTTATCCACAGGAAACTTTTTCCTCTCTAGCACTACATGTTGACCTTTGGTGCCTTTTCTGCAGAGAGCAACATGAAGGACAGTCTGAACTATTCAGTTATATGGAAATCAAATCCAAATACATAGTAGTATTAACTGACTATTGAAAGGAAGGCGTAAACCTGAATGTTTCGTGTAACAAATCAGTTACTTGTTTTTCAACATTTTTTTTAAATGCTAAAAAGGAAGTATTAAACTGACTTAAAAAAATACAATTTATGAGAACTACCCCAATTTCATAGATTCATCGCGGGAGGTGTCTTTGTTCATTTGTGACTCAGTGGGCTCTCATGACAGCAGCTCTATCATCATACAGTCAACGGAATAGTGGTTACCAAAAGGGAAAGGGGCTTTGGAGGAAGGCGAATTGAGTAAAGGGGAAATTAGACTTTGAGTAGTAAGCACACAGTAGAGTGTACAGATATGAATTACAATGTTGTACAGCTGAATTTTTGTTACTTCACGAAATTTCATTAAAATATATAGCAATTTTAATGTCATCTTACTGTTATAATCACTATTATCAGCAAATATTGAAAATTATAACCCTGCATTCCTAAAATCTTCTGTATATAATCTATATTGTTTTTATATAAACACAGTCTTATTCATCATCTGTTTTTATTTTATAGTCATATCCCATGGTATTGCAGTATCGACCAAGAATTGATTTCGGTTAGACCAAGGGGCCTAGATCCCACTGAGATGAATCCTGCACTATTTGTTTACTCATCAACAGATTGCACAGCGAACAGTGTGTGGACTAGAGGGACACAACCAGATTTTCAGCATGCAAATAAGGCCATTGTCTGTCTCTAAACTGTCAGTTGCATTTATGTTGTTTCTATTAAGAGCAAACCAAGTGCCATTCTGCTACTGAACCATCTGCATAAGTTATTTGTGCTGTCTCACAGTGTACAATATAAGTGCTGGTTGAAATCAGTTAGGTGTGCAGCCATGATTCAGCCTTCTGCATATTTTGCTTGCCTGTTCCAAGATTGTTCTAATGTTTGATTACACTAGTAATATGGCTCAATCTTTGTGGTGTTACAGTTTTCACATACTATTTTATTAATTCTTGTTTAAATAGAGTATTGCACAAGAAACTAATAATTATCTCGAAATTATTTTGTATGAGAAATATATTTAGAAAAGTGGTTTTTGAGCCACTGTCCTGTTCTCAGTAAGCTTTTTGTGTGCAAAAAAAATAGTACAAGTCCTTTGGGGGAAGAATTCCACGTATTCAACATTTAGAGCACATTGTAGGCATTTTAAGTCATCTTTCAGTGTAGTCTACCAATTGCACAAGGAGGACACGTTAGCCCTCCAGATTGAAAATGTAGGTGACTTCTGCTAGAGACTGAAGTTAGAGTCACAACCATTCGAAATGTTGGCAGCTGATCACATTTACTTCTCACAAAGTTAATGTGTAAGTAAGGTTAATCTTTCATAATGCCTTATGACAAGCAAGTGCTGCTTCATGAAATGTCATTGTGTAACCCATTTTATGGATGCATCATTGTTGCTCACGTTTAATGAGTACTTTTGTTTCTCTTTTTAAGTTGGCCTTAGGTGTGTGACATTATGGCATGCAGAAGGTTATGATGATTTTAAATATTAGAATCTTTAGAGCAGATAACATTAGCTGTTTTATGGATTTCAAAAGTCTCAAAGCAACTGTAGATTAAAACTGTTACTTATCACATTTCCAAACCATTTGCATAAAATAGAATAAATACAGTGTAGTAGATAAATATGCTAACCAAAATTAATGGATTGAGGACATTTCATTTTAGATCCCATAGCAGTGAAGGGAAATAGGATTACTGTTTTATACATAAGTTCTTTAAGGTCAGAGCTATGATAATGTCCTTGATTTTGCAGTTTTGTTAAGTCTTCCGTTCATTTTGAGATTAGTTTATCAGTCAGAGAAAGTCTTGTTAAATTATATGAAGAACTTCATTTTAATTTTATAATTTTCAAAAAACTTCTTTGGAAATTGTTTTCTAATTGCTTTGAAACAAGTTAACCTCTGAAACTTAAAAAGTCTTGAAAGTTAGTAAAAATATTTGTTTTAGAAATCTGACATGAGCACAATCTGTGTGTTACACATAGTTTTTGTACTGAATACATGGTAGATGTGCTACATTTTCCAGTAAAATGTATCACAAATTAATGCCTTCTGAATCTCAAAATGCTTCTTACAAATAAAAACATTGTACAACTCTAAGAAACATACAAAATACAGCTGAATCTTGATGCATTTCACAATATAAAAGGCTGAAATATAATTCTTTTACATATATCTTTGTTTCAAATCAAAAAAGTTTATATTAAAATTTTCTGCTGTATTTGTTTTGATTTTGTGAAAAAGGTTATGACAATACTTTAATTTCATTGTTAGATTGTTTTGTGCCAGGAAGGGCTCACAAGCAGAATTTAAAAGACAGATTTTTGTTAACTCTAAAAATTTTTGGAACAGACCATTACATTCAACCAAAAACTGAATTTACTCTTCAGTTACAGAAATTATTTTGTTATGCTATGAAATCCAGTTCACTGATATCCCTAAGAAATTTTAAAATTATAAATTTTTTACATGTAGGTCAGTGAGTAGTGTTTTACGTATGGAAGTTAATTTTAAATAGACTTAATGCAAAGGGCATTGAGAGTGCATTTTAAAAACCACAAATGAGACCTGGATGTTTCTGATTTTCCAGCCAAAATTAACAACCTTAAATGAGTTGTATGTACATGATCTCTATAAATTTGGCCTATTGCCTCATCATATGTAATTTCACGATTTTCCAAGGAAATAAATAGGAAGCAATTATGGAATTTAGAATAGTTTTCAGTGCATTATCATTTTTACTGAAATGTAATGGAATATGTGCCAAAATATGTGAAAACCTTATATAAAGAACATCAGTTGTCATTTGGGGAAAGGTACACATTTTATGATGGTCCTGAGTAATACAGTATTACTATTGGAACCACAGACTTTTTCAAGCTGACCTCTTTTGATATATTCAACTATGATTTTCTAAGTATGGGACTACTTTCATATCTAGAAATACACTAAATCTCCAATTATTCCCTAAGTCAGGTTGTGGAATTTGTAAGAAACCAGGTATAGAAAAAATTTACAGACAACTTTTATGGCTAGTTTTATAAACTTAGGGGGTGCTAGTAAAATAAACTCTTTATATAAATGACTTATAGGAATAATCACCTGAATTTGCAAAATTGGAGAATAAAACTAAGTTTTTTCTTTAATCTGTTTTACTTAAGTGACAAACTGAAAGAACTTTACTTCCACACAATATTTTGTAATGTTTTCTCAACCTTAGACATACCTGCAAAAGAGTCAAGGAACCTTGGATACTAAAGCTTGTGGTTTATAGACATCACTTTAACTGAAGTAGTCACATCAATTAAATTCAGAATATAGATATAGCCTTTTCTTTAGATTAACAAAATACTTTTGAGAAGTAAAAAAAGGCTCATTGGTGAGGTAATAGCTCATTCAATCTGGGGTGCAAGGCACCTTGGGTAATGTCCTTTACCAACTTAAAGTATATTATTTCTTTATTCATTGAAAATCTGTCCCATACTAATATGCCACATTTTATAAATGTAATGAGTTTGCTCAACTATATTATATACTCTAATGTAATCTAAATTTAAATGATTCTTTAAGAGAAAAAAGATGTTATATAATATTATAAACTGTTTAGCTTTATTGAAATATTTAAGAGAAAGTGCCTCATTGCAATGTGCATTTCTGTTTTAGATTTGCTGCATAAATTTTGAGTTATCTGTACCTGTCTCTTATGATTTCATATCTAAATAGGCGCTCGTAAGTTAGAGTAATCTCTTTTAAAAAGATTTTCCTAAGAAAATACATATCACCAAAGATATTTTACTGCTAATTAATAACCATGTTGGAGAGACAGTTTTAACAGTTTGGAGGTGAGCAATTTTTAGACTGCTGTTTAATTTTATGTTAGGCAATAACCTTAAGTAATTGCTAAAATGTCACCAAAGAAAGTTTTTAAACTGAATTTTCATGGTGAGATCTATCAAGTACAGCTATTTCTTGCAATAAAAGAGCACACTTTCTTTCAAATATGTCCCTTGTTTTTCCAGCACCATTTGACAGATCTTAGGAAATCCTCAAAGGTGAGAAAGATATAAATACAACAAATAGCCTTCCTCTGGATAAAAAGTGGGAGAAATCCATACTTTGAAAAGAAGGTTGAAATTGAGATTTTAAATTTTAATTTGAGAAGCTTTTTATTCCATGGAGGCAATACGGACAAAAATTATACTTATTTGGTTCCTGGGTTCTTAGTAATATGAGAAATTATCTCAAAGAGAAACTTTGGTAAAAAGTTCTGACATGCTTGTAAAGCAAATAGTACATTCTGTTAGACTCACATATGTAAATGCTTTTTCTGTATTCAAAAGTAAAATTTTCATAAAGGCCTATTTTTTTTAATAATAGCTCCTTGTCTTGTTTCTCAGTGATTGCTTTATTGTTATTAGAATTTAACCGTACAGCCACATTTGGCAAACGTCTCAGATCAAGAGCATATCCATCAAGTTTAGCACTCTCCTTATGTTGTTCTCTTTGGGAGCTCATGCTGTGTGCCATCTCAGAGGTAAAGCTCGCATTATTAAGTCTTTCTGACAGGCCACTAAGTAAACCTCCTTGGACAGGCTTAAAATGGATCCACTCTGGTACATACTGTGGTTTATCATAAGGAATTTTCCAGCAGGCTAAGCATTACACATTAAGATGTTGGTTGTAGGGGAATTGCAAAAAACGAATGAGTTTGCCATAACTTTAATTTTCCGGACTAGAAACAAAAACATGAATTGCTATTATCAAGATAGATATATATGTGTGTATATATATCCCTACAGTAAGGAACATAATGTCTGCCAGGTCTGGCTTATGAAGAATGAAAAATGTTAAATACACTAGAGACTCCGAAACCCTTTGAAAGCACAAAATAACCAACCAATTATGGATTTGACATATATATTTCAGTAAGTATTTTGGTAGAAAAACATCAGCTTGAAAGTTCATTAAAATGTACTTAAATATACAGTTTTCATAATTTTCCCTACAGTGGCATTTTCCCAATAACTTAAAAGTGGTTCTGTTCCTAGTGTAGTTTTCAAACAGTGTGTTTACTTGCTGTTCTTACTATATTTTCAAACAAAATGCTTGAGCACTTCTTTTCCGATGAAATTAATTTCCTTTAAATGCTTCTTAAAATGTGTATACCTGTTATGCCCCCTTTTCTAGTATTCCACACTGAGACATTGTCAGAAATGCATTGTAATTTTCATTATCCTTAAATCTAGAAACAAGCGAAGCTGATATGTTAAATACTGGGTCTAGTTTTCTTTCGTCTTTCAGAATTTCATGGACGGGAAGATTAAATATTTCTGGGCAACATATACTAAACAGATTATTTATTCTTAGGCTTCACATCAGTCCAGTGGAGCAGGAGGTGTACACATTAGAAATGTAATGGGATCAGCCTAATATTGTTTGGGGTCAGTTTTCTTCTGCTGTATTTTTTAGAATGGGGATGGGGCCTAAGTGTCCTTATGAAGCTGTGGTCCACGACAAGAGCCTGTGAGGGGAGCACCAGTGTTCCGCTGCGTTCCTGCCTCTGGCAGCACAGCCGCAAGCACCAGTCTCTAACAGAGTAGCCCTCACGTTAAACACCAGTGTCAGAGTATACTGTACAGTTATGTTGCTGATTTTCCTTTAAAATATGAAATATACGCTTTTTTTTTTTGTCAAAAGTGGTAACATCTTAATACAAATAAAAACCTTTTTGTGGTTGTAAGATTTAGCTTATAAATCATTCAAATTGAAGTGAAAGATTACCAGGTCATTGTTAATGACTTAGTCTATTAAGAATATATGTATTTTTGTAAAGGAAAAGCACTTGTAGATATTTAATCAGTACAAGATATATGTCTGTTTTGCAGAAATAAAATGCTGCTTAGAGATTCTCTTTAAATATTTTTTATTTTTGTGCTCAAATGTATTTTCTGTTGATCTATGGAATGTTCTGTACAAAGCTGTATGGTCGAATTGTTGGGCTAGATACTTTTGTTTTTTAAAATCTGGACTTAGCCAAGTATATATGACCATGTTAAAAATTAGTATCTTTGTTATTAAAAAATTTGATTGCATAATTGATTGTCTGTGATCCTTACTAGTAGTAATAGATTTTGACCTGTTTAAAAGTATCCATTAAGGACTACCCTGGTAAATTTTATTGAAATTTGTTGAATATTTGAAATCGTAAACATTTCCTAAAGATTCGTGAGCCATTTAGCTTTAAGATGGCAGACTGCTCCTCAAATAATTCTTGAAGTGTACACACGTACACTTTAGAACAATTTCTAAATTGTTTAACAATTGTTAATCAAATCCAAATAATCTTTTGAATGTAATTGAGTATCAAAGAAAGGCCCAAGTGAATTGAAAGGCTGCTTTCTTCATCCAGTTAGATAACAGCCTTGTTTTAATACCTTTGTGTATCCTTGCCTCAGGAATTCTAGTTAGGCTAAAGTAAGACTTTCAAGTCAGGAAGGTTGCAGTGATTCATGTCTCTGCCTTACTGTTACTTGGATGCCTGAAGCTTTGGCTTAGTGACACCATGCCGTGGAGGTGGGTAGAAGCCCCAGGGATGGAAAGTACCATCCTCTTAGTAATGTTTCATTCCTTCCATCTTTTAGCTTCAGCCTCCTCAAGGATGTTGCAAAATGGGAAAGAACAAGGAGGAATTTGCATGAGAACTGCTCAAAAATGTAACACAAAAATGTAACACACATTTTATCACATCACTGGCCAGAACTCACTGGCCTTACCTACCTGAGGGTAAGGCCTCAGGGAATGGAGGACACAGTCAAGCCCCAAGGAAGGGGAAAAGCATTGTGACCTGCTTATCAATTTCCACCACACTTGCACTTGAGGGAAGGGGGGTCCAGTTCACCCAGTCCTTAAGAGTGGTTTGTCAACACAGGCTCAGTTCTGGTCTTTCCAGAGTTTGCAAAGGTCTTGTACTCCAGCTAGGCCAGAGAAGCTGGGAAGCCAGACTCTGCTTTTTAAATGGCTGGGGAGTTTGCAGACAGTATTGTGCTGGAAGCCACATAGAACCCTGCATGACACCCATATCTCTGCCATGGGATTTGGGGTTCCACGATTGCCACCATAACCAAATGGACAATCAATGTACTTCGACTTGCTGTGAGTTGCAATAGTCAAATAATTCAAATCTTGCTTACTTAGAGCTATTCTAATGGTAGCTCATAAAACTCATTCCCGCTGAATATGCTAATACAGAAAGGACCTAGCACAGGGTTTAGCACAAAGCAAGCATTTTACCAGTGTCTTCCCTCTCTCACACCCATTTAATAATCAGAACTATGAGAGAAGCATTCTTAGTCCAGTTTTAATGAGGTGAAAGTGAATATAAACAACTTGGAATCACCAGAGATGCATTTGGGTCTTTAACACAGGTCTTTCTCTTAACAAGGATGATTCTGTGCTCAGGGCCACTGGCTCTCCAGGTCTGAGCGATCTAGAAGGTTGTGCTCAGACCTCCTGGCCCCTCCAGGATAGAGGGTGAACACTTGGAAGCCTGTGTGCACCTAAGAAGACACAGCATGTATGTCATTCCTGTGGTCAACACATTGTTTTGATCACCACTGTATACCAGGCTCAGGGGTACAGGTGGTGGTGAGCCAACCAGATTCTACCCTTATTCTAATGGAGCTTTCAGAATGGGGACAGACTCAACATTAAACACAATAAATAAGTAACGAAAGAATGGTAAGCGTTCTGAAGAAAATTGTAACAGAATGGGAGGTACAGACTTTTCTGAGAAAATGACATTTAAATGGATGCGTGAAAGAGAAGCTGGAGCTAGCCAGGCAAAGAGCAGTGGAAAGAATATTCCTAAGAAAAAGTAATTAGAGCTCCCTGGTGCCCAGCCACCTGACAGACACCAGACAGCCAGTGTGGCCAGGGCGAATGACGAGAGAATGACAGGAGAGGGTTCCGGAAAGAAGGCAGGGGCGGGGTCACAAAGACACTTTTAGCCCTCTTTACAAGCTTGTATTCTGAGCACGACAGGAGAATTTTAATCAGGATATTAACATAATCTTGTTTATATTTTTAACTTCACTCTGGGAGCTTTGTGAAGAATAGATTTTAAAGGGGGCAGGGTAGGGTCTATCATAAAAATGGGAACAGGTTAAAAGCCCAGAGCAGTGGTCCAGCTACGGAAAAACGGCAGGTCCCAGACCACTGTCGCTGGTACTCAAGATGAACTAAGTGGCCGTGGAGAAAAGTGGGTTCCTTTGCACAAACCCTCCCCTACCCCAGCCGCAATGTGCCTAAGTTCAGTGTAACTTAAGTTTTTAGGTCACGAGTGAAGCTCTAGATGGAGGTGGGGAATTCAGCTCAGCAGAGTGGGAAGAAGCCATGGAACTGGAGAGAAGCAGTCTCATCCAAACCCCACCCCTTCCTTAGGAAACCTGGAGCAGGAGGAGGGAGGTGGGCTGTTTGGAGCAGGTGGGAGAAAGGATCCTGAAAAGCCTTCTCCAGCAGCCCCACCGGGGCCCCCTGCAGCCCTGCCCTTCCCTGGAGGCCCAGCCTCCAGCTCAGCCTGGGGCGCCTTCTTCAGGAGCTGCTTGTTCTCCTGCCTCCCGGGAGGTGGTCCTGGCTGCCCTTTCCCCACAGCCCTGTCCTGTGGCAGGCGCTGCAGTGATGCAGCCCCGATTCCAGTTCGAGTTCCACCCCTGATTCCTGAAAGGTGGGTAAATTCCAGTCTCTCCTCAATGGAAAATGAGACCCCAGTGTAAATGGGACACTAAACTAGCAGAACCCACAAGATGTAATTAATATACCTGCCTATTTAACTTGTGTTTCTCACAGTCCCCTTCCACCAGATAAAAATGTCAGCAGCCCTGGAACTTTCTCAGCACAAAACACAGTCTCAATTCAGAAATTAGAATGTCCAGTTCGGGATATTAGCCAATACTTCCATATTGATTGCAAGATTATACTTCTTCCCTGCTCCTGATTAGGACCTGGTAAAGGGTCACCTTCTTCCAAAATAGAGGCGGCAGTTTCTCTTCCTCTCTTGTCCCTGGTTTGAGCAGGTGTAAGCAGCTCCCCGTAATCTGGACCTGACCGATATTTGCAGGTCCTTCTCTCTCTGCAGTCCCTCTGGTTTCTTTGGTGGCTCCTCTCTCGGACCCTTCAACCATCCCTCATCTTGCAGGGATGTTCCTCTATTTCAGCGGGCTGTTCCTGGTGACTCTCACCTTCTGTTCCAGGTGTACAGCTACAGCCTCTTCCTATGGGGGTTTTCTCTTCCCGCATGATGCCATCTCACACAGAATTCTTTCTAAGTGGTTCCTAGCTGATACTCCTACTGCAGGTCCCTCATAAGGCCACCAAGTGTCAGGCACATTGACCTACCGTCAAAGATGAGTCTGTTTTCTCATCAGCCCAGTAGCAACACCCTCTCCCTCTTGCAGGCCCTGCACCTGGGGCTGACAGGCCCAGCCTCTGCTTATCTTGCTCTGGCTGTGTCAGTAATACATCTCAAGCCCACACGAGGTACTGTTGAAGTGAGATGTAAATGGCCCAAGAACACTGTCCCCCTTTCTGGTTCTTAAAAATGTGTTCACTGAAAAATGCCTGGGAGCTGCCACTGGGAGGTTTCCGTCTGAGGCAGCCCCAGAGCTCTGGGTTGACAGTGGCGGTGATGGGGAAATGAGCAGGGATCCAGGAATCAGACCAACGCGGTCCAGCGTCACTCCTAGTTCAGCCACTCACTAGCTGTGTGGCCTTGGACAAGGCACTTCCCCTCTCTGGTCCCTGCTTTGGCTATTACATCCTGGACCTCCCTTCTTGTAACACTTATCTCGATTGCAGTGACTTGCATAGCATCTGTCTTCGCAGCCAGGCTGCAAACTCCCTGAACGCCCGCTGGTCTGTGTCGTTTAGTGCTATGTCCCGGCCTTTTGCACAGGGCCGGGCCCTTGGTAGCGCTCGAGAAAAATAAAGACCTGACTGAATAGCATGAGCAATGCCTTTTCTATACTGTGAACTCACAGATACTGTTCTCAACGGAGAAACGGCTGCACGACCACCACCGTCCTTGCACTGAGGTGGGGGTGGGGGTTCAGCCTCTTAGAAGGGTCTGCAGATCACAAGCTCCACAACGCATTCGTTTTCTTTTTGGTCTTTTAAGAAACTTTGGAAAGTTCAATGACCAACGGAGCAAACGAGGTTTTGGAGGGAGGAACATGTCTCTGACTGGGGTGCTCAGATGACAGGATGTTGGGAGGAAGAAAAGTGGAGGTGTGTGGTCTCTGCCCTGGGAAATGACAGAAGTGGGTGCTCCTTGGTTAAAGTCACATACCCCAGAGCACCCCAAGTTGGTGTCTGGGCAGAAAGAGAGCTGTGCTCCCCCTCACCTATGCTCAGGGGGGATAGTTTTGAGAGGCTTGGCTCCCTGGGGATCTTGACAAGTCAGTCTCCATTCTGGGTTCACATGGATTTCAGTCGATCCAAATAACCTGGGTGCCGGTGCCACAGCCCAGCTTCCACCTGCCCCTGCTCTCTCCCTGCCTCACCCCAACAGGCCCATGAAACTGCTCAAGGTCGCAGGGAGCAGGGCTGCCCAGGGGAAGCATGCCACTCCTCTGTCCTCCAGGATCAGGCTCAAGGGCGCTGGGTAAGAACAGAGGATGGCTGTGGGTGTGACTTTATACATAAGTCTAAAATATTTAGGTACATAGTATGTGGCCTCCATTTGTATTCTTGCTTCAAGCAAGAATTTAGGGGTATGTCTGCATGGTTTCTCAATGTTCAAGCTGAATTAGACATGAACTATCATTCCTTTATGCCTTTAATAACCCCCTCCCCTTTTATGCTCAGAGCAGTGGTACAAATGTGTACAGGCTATTAAGGAGCACAGAGAAAAGTGCCCAAAGAAGGAAGATGTCAGTTAGACTTAAGTGCCTCCCTCACTCAGACTGAGGACAAATTTGACTGCCAATCTGGAATCCAAGTGCTTTCTGGGAAAACTAGAAGAATGCGACAAAAAAAAAAAAAAATCTAATAAAAATAATAACAGCTGCAGAAAGTGCTATGATTAAATGTTTAACATTTGCTAGGCACTGTGCTAAACCCCTTACCTGTATTATCTCATTTAGCCCTTAAAATAACCTTATGAGGTTTCATTATGGTCCTCATTTTGCAGATGAGGAAACTGGCTCAGACGGGTTAGGTAATTTGCCTAAAGTCCCATAGGTAGTGACTTTTAGAGCTGGGATTTGAACCGAGGTCTGTCAGGTTCTAGAGCCTACCCTTTAACCATGGTTTCTATTAAGCAACAGTTGTGTACTTTCTATGCACCAGGCACTGTTCTGGGTCATACATGCAAAAAGATCTTCCTGGTACTCATTGTTCTGAAAAGCAGGGGCCTGCACATTCTACACTTCTCAGCTGCTCATCTCTATCAAGCATATTCAACAGAGGTTGGGGCTTATGACACATTAAACGAAGAGCACCTCTCAGAAAAGGTAAAACAACCAACGTGTGAGGCTCCAGGAGGAGAGGTGTAACACTCAGGACTGCTCAGTCGGGTAGTGAATAAAGAGAAGGCACGGGGGCGTCTATAAAACGGCATAAGGCCAACACATCCACCTGTCCAACTCCCACGGGACACAGCGCCGAGGCACACAGATACATCCAAACCTCCTCAGTGCCCGATTTATTTGTTCCTTTTGCAGACTTCGACAATGATGACCATTGCTTCCTTGTTGAAGAAGTTCTCTTCTCTTGCCTTTCATGATCAACTCTCTCTTTATTCTCATTCTTGCTCTCTGGCCACCAGGGAAAGAACTAGGTGGAAGCGAGGGAAATGTCTAGGCCACAAAATATAAGGAGGCGTTTACTCTTAGGGTCAAATAAATGCCTCCTTCTTCCACTGGGTCTTAACTGTGGACGTCTTCCCAACTCAGCCCTGGGTTCTCTTCTCACCCTGTGCTCTTCCCTGTGTGATCTCACCTAGGCCCTCAGCTTCAATGACCACACCTGTCAGAGGACCTGCACATTGATTTCCCAGACCCCATCACTCTTCTGAGCCCCTGAGCCAAACATCCAACAGCCCACTTGGAAGAAAAAAGGAATTCGAAGCACAATATCTATTTTATGATCATCCTCCACACACACACAATAAATGAGTATATATTTGTATAAGCCTAGTAAAAATCTGGAAGAATACACAGTGAGAAAGGTGGTAGAGGAAGCTTGGAAAGGTAACCTCATTTCTTGCTTTCTACTCTTCTGAATTTTCTAAACTTGTGGCAAAAGCACATTGTTCCTAACTTTAAAACTCCAACAGTATAGGTAATATATTCACTTGTATATTATCCGTTTCTCCCCACCAGGAAGTAAACTTCACATGGTCAGGAACTTTGTCTTTTCTCACTGATGTGTCCCCTGTGCTTAGAACAATACCTGATACACAACAAGTGCTCAATGCATTTTTTTTTTTTTACGAATGTGAATCTATTTTTCAAAAAGAAAATGTCATTTTAACAAAATCTGTCTTCCACATCTCCTTCCACTGTGTCCTTATATGAAATTAATTGGGTGCCAAGAAATCTGAAATTCTCTGTATCCATGTGGTAGGCCCTGAATCAGGGTTGGCCCCTTCCACATCACTGGTTCTCATGACAAATGAGTCGCAAACCCACAAGGTCTCCCACATGAGTGTAGAAAAGCCTGATAAGCTCCAAGTTCTCAACTGATAAAGCTTCAAGTAACAATAAAATGGGGGAGTTTTAGGAGAAACCTTGATATCAGAATAAAGTTCATCCATTCAAAAAATAGGAGCTAAAGAAAAACACAGAGTAACAAACAAGGAAAAATGCGCTGTCCCATTATATGTTTAGCAATTGAAAGGCCACAACTGTTTAACCACTCAATAGTTTAAACTAGTTAGAAAAACTGAACAAAACTACGAAAGTATAAGAGATCATAGCTAAGGAAAAGCTCTGCAAAAATATGTACTCCACTGTATTCTGTGGTTACTATTTCTTTTTAACTCCCCTTTTGCTTTACTGCAGAATCAATGCACAGCAACACAAAAGGAACACCTGATACCAAGAACACATGGCCTGACTCCCTTTTCTTCATGGATGTACTCCTGAAACTTGAGGCCCATAATCCAGAGAGAAACTGTTCAGGTCAAAGGACCCTAAAATGTAGGGGTTTCTACCTCTTGGGCCAGGAGGGAAGCAAGGAGCATGTTTGTTCATATCACCTGGACCTCATGGTTCTGGGTTTGGGGATCCTCAATTCTTGCAAGTCAAGTTATGTGATCTATGACTTCTGTGTCATTGTTTTTTCCTTCCTGCATCAACAGGCTCCTGGAGAGGTCAGTGCATACTCTGGCAATAGCCAGCTAGAAAGATACCCAATGACTTCTTAATGGAGGAACATAGGTACACTTGATCCTTATTCAGAGCTCAAAAAAATGCAATCTGCTAATTTAACTCCCAGAAACTAATAGAAATAAAATGCTAATAGCCAAAGCAATTTCCTACACAATCTGATTATTTTATACCTGTCATCTTTATTTATAAAAGAGAAATCTGTTGTCTTCTCTTTTGTTTTCTTGAGATGACAGCTTAATGTGATCTCATCCAATGTGGATAAAAAAATGTTCTTTAAAAAATAAATTCTTAAGTCTAAGAAGTAAAAAGGATGCGATTGAATTTTATTTTAAGAAGAATATTTACAGAAAAATTAAATGAAGCATATGATTTGAGGTGTGGAAGAAGCAAGAAACTTTCACTTTCAGCTTCATTCTGTTCTGTATTGTTTGAATTTATGTCAAGAATCAGGAAGTACATAACAAACACGAAGGGATAAAAAGTGAACTCAGAAAGGATAAAATCTATAGTTTTCTCTAAATGCTGTAGCTAACCTATATGGCATTTGGAATCTTTCTCAGGAAGTCATATATCTCTGCCCCATCAGGGCCAGCCAGCACTTGTGGCTTCTCTATATTGGTCCCCCATAAGGATCAGTTCAAGGTGTGACTGCAGTTTAAGTCTGAAATCTCCTGGCAGACTGAGAAATTTACAGAGACATTTGCACTTTATCAGAGAATGAAATTCTAAGCCACAGAAAAGAAATTGGAGGGGGATGAATTTTAGACTACAGAAAAATTTTGGGGATAGAAGTGGGGGCAAGATGCTTATAAAATTTCAAACAATGTATGTTTTGATAAGAGATCATGAGCAAAACAAATGAAATATGAGGTTAAGAGCACTGCTTTGTGGTCGGAGAGACCTGGGTGCAAATGTCTCTCTGCCGTTTGCTTTGGGCAAATTATCTGCCTACAACAGCTTCTTATCCATCAATTGGGTATAATAAAAAGGCAGTGTTATTATGAGGAGTACATGAAAGCACTCATTAAAAGTAGCCATTAATCCAAAGCAATCTACAGATTCAAAACAATCCCTATCAAAATTCCAATGACATTTTTCCACAGGAATAAAATAAACTATCCTAAAATTATGGAACCAAAAAAAAAGACTGCAAATAACCCAATCTTAAGTGAAAAGAACAAAGCTGGAGGCATCACACTTCCCAAACCATATTGCAAAGCTATAAATAAAAACAGACACATACATAGATCAATGGAATAGAATAGAGAACTCAGAAGTAAACCCATGTATATACAGTCAGTTAATTAATGACAAAAATATACATTGAATATACAATGGGGATAGTATATTTAAGAATATATATTTATAAACCAATAACATACAATAGGGAAAGGGCAGTCTTTTCAATAAGTGATTTTGAGAAAACTGGACAGCCACAAGCAACAGAATGACACTGAACAACTACTTACACCACCCACAAAAATTATCTCAAAGTGGATTAAAGACTTGAATTTAAGACCTGAAAACATTAAACTCCTAGAAGAAAGCATAGGATAAGCTCACTAACTTCAGTCTTGGTGATAATTTTTGGGGTTTAACACCAAAAGCAACAAAAGCAAAAATAAACAATAGGGCTATATCAAACTAAAATGTCTGCACAGCAAAGGAAACTATCAAACATTTGAAAAATGGGCAGAGGATCTGAGTAGACATTTTCCTAAAGAATACATACAGATGGCCAAGAGATATATGAAAAAGTGCTCAATATCACTAATCATCAGAGAAATGCAAACCCAAACCAGAAGGTGCTATTACCTCACACCTGATAAAACGGCTATTATTAAAAGGGTAAGAAATAAGTGTTGGCAAGGATGTGGAGAAAAGGGAACCCTTGCGCACTGTTGGTGGGAATGTAAATTGGTACAGCCCCTATGGAAAACAGTATGGAGGTTCCTCAGAAAATTAAAAATTGAACTACCATATAATCTAGCATTTCCACTTCTAGGTATTTATCTAAAGAAAATGAAAACACTAACTCAAAAAAATATATGCACCTTATGTTCACTGCCACATTATTTACAGTAGCCAAGATATGGAAGCAACATAAGTGTCCATTGATGAAGAAAATGTCTCACACATACAACACACGTGTGTGTGTGTGTGCGAGTGCAGGAATATTATTCAGGCATAAAAAGGAAATCTTGACATTTGGGGACAACATGGATGGACCTTGAGGGCATTATGCTAAGTTAAATAAGTCTGACAGAGAAAGACAAATACCATGTGATCTCATGAATATATGGAATAAAAAAAAAAGCATAAATACAGAGAACAGATTGGTGGTTGCCAGAAAGGGAGGTGTGTGTGTGAAATGGGTGAAGGTGGTCAAAAGGAAAATGGGTGAAGGTGGTCAAAAGGTACAAACTTCCAATCATAACATTAAAAGTCCTAGGGATATAATGTGTAGCATGGTAACTATAGTTAATACTGTATTGTATATTTGATAGTTACTAAGAGAGTAAATCTTAAAAGTGCTTATACAAGAAAAACATTTGTGACTGTGTGGTGATGGATGTTAATTAGACTTATTGTGGCGATCATTTCACAATATATACCAAATCAAATCATTATGTTATACACCTGAAACTAATGTAATATGTCAATTATATCTCAGTTTTAAAAAGGTAGTAATTAACTTTTAGCTTTCATGAGATGCATGAGCGATTTAGAGTAATAAGAAATTACACAAAATGTATGTAAATAAAAATCACTAATGTTTGGGGGAATCTGAATGTTTTGTTATTTAAGGAATTTTACGATGAGAGATTCAAAAACAATCGATGCCAGCATTAAATCTAACTCGGCGTACTGTACACACCTTCCTAAACGTCTGTGAAAGTGAGTGTCCCCCCAGTGCCATAAGTGGTAAGAGGTGCTTATTTTCCTTTGTTTCCTCTCTCAGAGCTTATCCTCTTCCCCTGATGGAATGCAGGAGAAAGCCCAGATTGCCATTGAGTCCCGGCAGAAGGGTGACCGACTACGTTTTCCTAGAACCATACCAAGTTTAGCGCTTACTGTCCCACGGCGAAGGAAGTCCCTCAATCCCATGCACCGAGATGGTTGTTCACTTTGCTTGGGATCCTGGCACCCAGGCCAAGACTTGAGGGATTATCTTGTCTGCACTCAACTTTACGTCAAAGCAAATACCATTTCTTTCCATTAGTAATTTCACTAACACTCATCTGATCCTTGTCAGATGTGGTGAGAATTCATCTTGGACAACACAATGGAATAAAGAGGGAGATGGATTCCCCCTCCCCCCGCAATTACTGGTTAAGAGTTGAGACGATTTAGGGATTAAAGAGGGGTATGCATGCTTCTGGGTCCACACATATACGTGGGGGAGCGAGGGAAGAGACAGGGTAGTCAGGAAATCTGACCTGGTTGGTAGCCCCTGGAAAGTGGGGACAAGGCTGAGGTGGTTGCCAGGACTGGCATAGTTCCCCACACTGGCCTCCAGGGGGTGCCATCGGCCTGTAAGACTTCTGTTGCCTTTTAGGGGCAAGTCCTGAGGAAACAGGTGGACCTTGAGGGTGAAGACTGAGGACGCAACCCACCACCTTTAGCGGTGGGCTGTGCAAGAATGAGGGGTTTACAATCTGAGGGTGCCCCATTTTATTTCTCATTAGCCCTAGCTGAGGTAAGAACCTCCACCTCTGAACACTGAAGTTTTTTTTCATTCCTGCTTTATCTTTGCTGGCCTCTTTTACTTTGGAAAGAATGAGAAACTTCATTCCAGCGGCCTCTCAGAGAAAGAGAAAGTCTGAAAGGCTGTTTACGGCGTGTAATGGGGAGGCCAGGCCTCCCGTGCGGCGTCCCTGTCATCGGGCTACTTTCACAGGGCACCAAGAGCCTCTGGGTCACCGGCTTGCACGAATAGGGAACTGATTGCTACTCCACACTGATTGTTGTATATTTATTCGCTTTGAAATGTTCTGGGAAAAGAACCATTCCTTAAAAGGAGAGATTCGTGTGAGCGCCATGAACATGACGGCGGGATTCCCAAACCGCGAGGGATCAGCCTTCTACGGAAGACTGTGCCAGGGCACCGCAGAAGGGGGTTCCCGCATGCGCTGGTAATCTAGGCTCGCCTGTCTCCTGGTCTCAAACCCATCAGTGGGAAGTGTTAAAAACACGTCAACAGGCCTAAAATGGAGTTGCATCTGCCAAGTCCCATGTCTTGGTTACCAAACCAAGATAACTCATTACAGTTTCAGCTCTCCCAGGAGGTCATCTTAAACTAGTCAATCAGGGATCCCCTGATCAGCGCGAGCTGAATCATCTGCTAGATCCCTGCCACCTGCGAAAGGGACCAACCTGCTTTTTTGCCCTGTAACCCTTATTCCTGCTCCCTTCTACCTACAAAAGCGTTCCATTTCAAACAGCTCCTCAGAGCTTCTTTCAGTCTGCTAGATTGGATGCTGCCCTGTTTGAATCGATTTTTGCTCAAATAAACACTTAAAAACTTTAACATGCCTCAGTTAATCTTTTAACAGAATCAAAATGCATTGAAGCTGGCCCAGTGCTCGTTCTGGTGTTGCGGTTCATGTGTCCGCTTTGTAAACCACATGAAATCTAAATCTGTTTCCTAATCTGTGAGATGATGGAGCTGGGCTGGATGATACCCTGAGTGCCTCCAGGCTGGGACTTTACGAGGGCGACACCGTTCACCTCAGAGGTAGTGCCAGTTCTCCAACTTGTTGCTCTCGGGAACCATCACAACTCTTAAAAGCATTGAGAACGCCAAAGAGCTTTTATTTACATGGGTTGTATCTTTTGATATTTGTATCGAAACTTATATAGAAATTAAAACTGCAAAAAATTAAAAACACAGGAAAAGTACACATACAGAGCGATGATTTCATCACACATCAGATATTCTCTGGAAAATTCCTCTGTGAAAATGAGAGTGAAATGGAATAACATCTAAATCTTACAAAATAGTTTTGATCTCTAGAACACCCCTTACAGGTCTATAAACCCTCCAAGGGTCCCTAGACACACTGCTGTGAGCACAGCTGGTGTAGTGAAAGCCCCCAGACCCAGAACCTGTATATGAATCTTAGTTTTGCTACGTGGTGAATGTGTGACCTTGGGCAGGTTACTTACCCACTTTGTGCTTCCATTTCCTACGAAACTGCAATAATAAGAGCACCTAACTCACAGGGTTTTAGAAGGGTTAAATAAAATAATGCATGAAAAGTACCTCAAAAAATATAAGTGCTCCATAAACGCAGGCTATTCTTAACCAACTAGAGTTAAATTTTCATCGAAGGAATACATTTGGAAACAACAACAGAAAAGGAAAACAAAAAAAAACACTTACCAAGCAACGAAACTGCTCCGTTTTCAGACGGCCTAGGAAAGCAGGCTTGTGCAGAGAATTTCATGGGGCTTTAGGGCACTCTTTTCGGTTTCTGTGCTCGAACTGTCCCTGCTTTTGCAGAGTTCATAATGAGCGCATGGAGCCCAGCCAGAGCTCTGTCTTCACTGATATTCAGTGGCAACTGCAGTCGGCCCAGGAGCTTCCCAATTACGCAGACGCTTCTTCACAGTGGGTTCCTCCCAGCTGCACGTGCCCAGCACACACCTAATTGAACAATTTCCTTGCTTTCAACACCTGAGAATGCCCCCTCATAAATACAGAGCTTCTTTTGCTATTTGGCAGTCAGCCCTGGTCACGACTGCCTGACATACCGGAATTTTGGATCATACTCCAAGCCCCTGACTCTGCCCCTGAATTATTTCGTTTGTCTTGGTTGACGTAATATGGTGGTTATAAACTCTGTATACACATGATTCATCTGAGGATTGAAATACAGGTGATGGGAACTGTATGGGTCCACTTAAATGTAGGTTTTTAAAATCCGAGCATAAGTCGACTGGTACAGTTCAAACCCACGTTGTTCAAGGGTCAGTCCCACATCCTGGGGTCCACTCCCCTGAGATTCTGAGTTAATTATCTCTGCTGGGGCTACCTGCTGATTCTGAAGTGGAGCCAAGCTTCAGAAGCATAGCTCTAATTGACCTGTGGTTCTCAAGGATGGTCCAGGCCAGGAACATCAGCATCACCTGGAAACTTGTTAGAAATACAAATTCTCAAGCCCACCTCAGACCTTCTAAGGTGGGCCCCAGGAACCTGTTTTACCAAACACGTGATTCTAATGCACAGTGAATTTGCGGCCCTGCCTTAAGGAGCACCTAGTCTAACAAGCACAGAGCACAGATACAAACAAGAAAGAAGGATACCAGGGCCGTCAGAGAGATGTGGAGTTATAGCAACACTGAGATTGCATGATGGCTAAATGTTGACAGAGCACGTTCTGTGTGCCAGGCTGAGTGCAGGGAGCTACGCGTGTAAATCTTCACAACCTCACCGACTCCTCTCGCTTAATCATCACAGCCACCTTGGCTGTGGGTTCCAGCATTATTCTCACTTTACAGATGAGGAAATAGGTTTACAAAGAATGAATATGATGTGAGGTGACACAGTTAGCAAGCGGGGAGCCAGAATTTAAAGCCAAGTCTGTCCGACTCCAGGTCCACTTACACACGTCCCTGCATGTGCGGCTTTTAACATGCAAAGCGGATGACAGAGACTTTGGAAACAAGTTGTAGCTCATTCTAAGAAAAGAAATTTTCTTAAAAGAGGGTTTGTCCTGAATAAGAGGTAGACTGTATCAATGTCAATATCCCTGATGTGATTTAATGCTATGATTTTGCTAAATGTTTCCATTGGGGGAAATTAGGCATGGTGCGTTATGGTCTCTGCATCTACAATTATCTAAATAAAAAATTTGCATTTTTATTACAATTTATAGTATTACCTATGTTATAACATGTTGCAAAGTCTGCATATTTGTTTAGAATATGGTTGTTATACTCCATTAACTTAATACTCTATTAACTTAATAAAAAACAAAAACATGGGTTTGTGTGAATGGGTTGAATTCAAACAGCTTCTGGTTAGACTAAGAGAAAAGCAGAGGAAGAAACTAGGTCTTGAATGTTCATGCCCTTATCGCCTGTAGAGTGCTTGGTGCTTAGAAGATGCTTCAGAAACACTGGCTGAATGAATACCCAGGGCTTTGTTGTCTCCATCCTCATTCACGGTGTGAGGAATCATGCATCACCCCTGCTCTGAACCCATCTTTGATATGGAGGAGAGCCTCTAATCCTTGGGAGTCCAGAAGAACAAGCATCCTTCTGGCACAAAGACCAAAAAGAAAATCAGCTGCATCTAGCCTGTGCTAGCCTCCCCAACCAAGTTGCTGAAAACAATGAAAAATATTTGCAGAGATGTAACATTATTTGAATGAAACTTGGATTCTATATTATTAGTTTTTCTGTACAGAAATCCTATTTTACTTTGGAAATAGGTTAATGGTTACAGAAAAGATCTACGGGATTATCTGCCCAACACTCACCACATTTATTTTTCTAGAAACTGCCACCTGTCTCACCCATGTTTTACATGGGACCTGATATATATTTTTTTCCAGAAAATACACACATCTGTGTCACCAACATGCAGCTCAAGAATCAGAGCATCCCTAGCCACTCAGAAGGCTCCTTCATAACTCCCCCTGCCAGCAGTATATCCTCACGTAACCACTCTCAAGGTAACCACTCTCCTGACTTCTGACACTGAGATTAGTTTTGCCTGTTTTTGTACTTTAAGGAATCATACAGCACGTTCTGTTTTGTGTCTGGCTTTTTTCTCATTAGTGAGACTCATGTTGTTGCACGTGGTTGTACTTCATTCTCACTGCTGAGTAGGATCCCCAGCTTTGTTTTTTAAATCTTATTTTTACTCATGGAAAGTAGGTTGGAAATCAGTACTGGGGACCTAGTAGAAGGAGCTGTTTGTTCTCCTGATAACAGGTGGATCATGATGGTGAACGGTCTGATTCAGCAAGCTGTCTGGAACTTTGCAGCAGATGGAAATCGCTCTTATGAACTTGGAAGTTTTACTGAGATTATTATACTGCTCAGCTCAAATGAAGACACAGGCTTGCTTCCTTCTTATTGAGGAAGAATGACAAATGACCTACCTCTTATCCTTGTTCAGAATAGAGTTTCTGAAAGAAAAAACATGGCATAGCTCTCCTCAAAAGTGACTCTCCCAAAAATCTAATCAGACTGCATTTTGCTCATTTCAGCAAACCATATTCAGTGACTCCACAGATAAATAATTCTTTACTGCAATTTGTATCATGATTTCTGGAAGACAACACCATTCGTCTATTTTTTTACCAAGCAAACCAATGGTAATTTATCCACAAGGCTCTTCTGTCAGACCTTTCCTTACCAGATAGATATTGAATATAATTTCCATTAATACATGTAGTTTTCCTTCTTTGTGTTCCATGGGAATTAGAATGCAAATAATTATAAGCCCCAATCAACTGGTTTAAACATTAGGAAAACATTATTTTCCATCACAAGAAGTTTGGAGATGGGTTAACTTGGTTCAATGACATCAACAAGGACCTGGGTTCTTCTTGTATTGGACTACCCACAGGAGAGCACCCATGAATGAGGTCTGTGAATTCCATAGTCCCTGCCACCTCCAAGCTTCTTTATGCTGAGCTCACTCTCAAGCCCAAAGTTTAGTGGCCTCCACCTGAGGCAACTGATACAACACTCAGGTAGAGGAAGAAGGAGGGAAGCAGGAGGGGAGGCACCACCTGGAATCCCAGCCTTCCCAGGCACATCTAAGCCAGACTGTGCCTCTTGTCTTATGAAGAATGTTTGATGAGAGATATTAAGGAGATATAAGTGGGAAATCAGATTTGCTTTATTTCCAATCCTATAAGTCTTACCTCCTACTAAATATCTTTCTTTTCTGCTTTTTGTTTGTTTGTTTGTATCAGTTTTGTACAAAATTGGGATTTCTAACCTTGAAAATCTCAAAATTATAGGACTTTAAGTCAACTTAGATAGCAAGTTATAAACAGGAAAAGTCTGTATTGCAAGACTCTATTTTTCCCTTTCTGCACTTTCATCTAAACTTGCCCCTTAGACTATTCCTTTCTAGAAAGCTGCAAGAAATAACTAGCATGTGCCAATATCCCCAATTTTCCTACCATTATCATTCTGTGGGCACATGCTTAGGAGCCTGAGGTCCAAGAGGTGACAGTTTGCCAAATGCCGTAGACTCAGAAATTTTGAAATATGGCTTTTGCCATTACCAAATGCATAGAGCTGCATATATGAAGAAATGAAGGAGTTGACCACCAGCAGAAGCCAGCAACCCTTACACCTCAGTTCTTGAAACATCAGTTTTACATTTTCTTTTTATACATGAGTATACTCTTGTTTCTCCTGCCCACTCCACCTTTCCAGAAATTGTTTTAAAATCTACAGCAGAGTGAGGCTCTTTTACTCACCAGTAAACACACATTTGAAAAGAGACTTGAATATACATTTTTTAAAACAAGGTGAGTCACAGCAAACAATGTAAAATCTGTATCTGAAAATAGATTAAGATACACTTCTTACAAAAGGAGGGAGAATCATATTTTAATCAGAAGAACAAAGGGGATTATAATATTGAGAATTGCTTTGTTTCCTGAGATTTTTCACTTTTAGAAAATACAATGGGATGTGTTTTTCATCATGGATGGTTCCAGTTAACTTTTGTTTCAAGAAGAACACTTGTCTTCATCAGTATTCTGCTAATGGTCAATTGATTTTCCTCATGATCCCTGGGAGAAATATTAGTGTTAGTGCACCACTGAGCCTTCGGATCTTTGCACTCTTATTCAAAATCAACATTTTAATCTGGCAATGTGCTGCACAAACGGAGTGCACAGTGAATCCCGTGAGACTGGAAAGCCTTGGTGGTCCCAGCATTAGCACCAGCATCCCAGGACTCACCAGGTATAATTCTCGTCATGTGAGGGTTTGATGTTCCAGAAATGACCACTTCTGTTGGTTTTAGATTGAATATCAACCGGCTCCCTTTAAGCGAGGTCGGCACATGTGACCAAAACAGAACTATGTTCCGAAAACAAGGTTGATATGATATGTCATGTTCACCAATTCATCCCTAATGGTCAGCATGTTCCTAGCACACGGTAGGTACTCAGTCAATACTTACTGAATAGATGATTAAATGCAAAGAGACATGCCCACTTCGTAGTTGAACAACACTGGCTTTGAACATTTCACTAATTACTTAGAGTTGTTGACAGTTTACTAACAATGAGAAGAGAAGCCAGACATGGAGAAGTCAGATTATTGTATAATTTAAATTGTTTATCATTTCATCATATTTTGAGTCTTGCTTTCTTGTCAAATAGTCTATCCACATCTACTCCCTCCCAGGTAGAGTTCTAGGCAGGGAGCAGAAAGTTAACATTTCCAGAATGAATCTCTTCCTACATTTCTTTTCCTCCAGCCCAGATACCTGATTCTGAGCCAGGTGGCTGTGAGGTCCAGGCCCTGACACTGCTGCAATGACAGGCCCCGATGAGGCTCTTAAACTCTGCCTCTCCTTCCTTTTCCCAATCTCAGAGCAACTGTGGCCTTCTAATTCTATACCATTATAAGAACTTACCATGGCTATAGTTGTTATTATTGCAAGTTGCATACAAACAGCTTAGAATCATCAAAAGCACACGGTGCTCGCTCGCTCTCGCTCTCTCTCTCTCTCTCTCTCTCTCTCTCTCTCTCTCTCTCTCTCTTGCTTTGCCATATCATGAGTCTCTTGAGGGTGGGCAACCATTTGCCGTCCTAGCTTCTGGTACAGTGCCAAACCCATAATACATTTGTTAAATGAAAGAATAAGTGAATAAACAGCAGAGATACATTTGTTTCTCTCCTGTGAACTGAGAACTTAAAGGTAAAAAAGGAAAACTGGATACAATTTTTTTTCCTCAGTATAGGACAAAGAAGAGAAAAATAGGAAAAATTCAGTACTTAATTAGCTAGACAATCTATGAAAGGGAGAAGTAGTCTAATTCTCTTTGGTGCTTATCATTCTGGAGAATGTGTATAGCAAATGAAAATTCCTTCTTATTAAGATGTAGTGTCTACGTCCCTTCCCCTTGAATCTGGGCCTCTCTTAGTGACTCAGTTGTTATCAACAGAACGCAGTGAAAGTGATGCGGCATAACGTCTGAGGGTAAGTCAGAAAAAGCCATGCTGCTTCCGCCTGGTCCGCTTAGGACATTCATTCTGGGGAAGCCTGTCTTTGCCACTATGTAAGAAGTCCAGCTACCTGGGACTACCACATTGGAGAAGCCACATGTAGGCCTCTGGTGAAGCTCAACTAAGTTCTCAGTCAACAGCCAGCACCAACTGCCGGCCATGTGCATGAGCCACCCTGGACACCCAGCTCAGCCAAGCCTTCGGATGACGCAGCCCCAGCCAAGATCAGACAGCGACGGCTTGAGAGACCTCAAAGAGAACTGTTCCAAATCTGATTCACGGAATCATAAGCAAAATTAAATGATTGCTTTAAATCACTGAATTTGGGGGCAATTCATTCAATTCATTACACATTACTAATAACTGGACCAATTGCCTCTCAAGATCATTACTGTAAAAAACCCTTGAATTTGTCTTCCATATTTGTGAAGGGGACAGGTGAGTCCTCTGTCGATTTTCAGAGCAAGCATATACAAGGACATAGAAGCACACCATTTATCCATCCATAGTGAAAACCATCTGAGGTTGGGGAAATGAGTGAAAAAGGTGAAAGGATTAAGAAGTACAAATTTCCAGTTATAAAAACAGGAACAGGGATGTAAAGTACAGCATAGGGAATATTGCTGATAATATTATAATAACTACAGATGGTGTCAGATGGGTACTAGACATATCGGGGTGATTACTTCCTCAGTTATATAAATGTCTCGTCACTATGTTGTACACCTGAAAATAATATAATATTGTATGTCAACTATAACTGAAAAATTAAAAACTTATAAAAAAAAAAACCATCGAGTTTGTGCACGCAGAATCCACCAAAATGTAAATTAAAATCACAGAGGACTTCTGGAATGGAAGCAGTCTCTGCTTAGATTAAGACGAGAAATGCAAAACCTGTCTAAGATGAGAGTCATACGAATAATTATTAGAGGCTTAACTGCAGTGATGTTTCTTAGCTACTGAACAAAGACTCGGTTGCTAGAAAGGCTCCGAAATTACTCTCCTCTGAAAGGAAATGAAGGAAAAAAACATTCACAGAAACATCTTGTGACTGAAGCCGGCTCTGCCCTCATGTAGGGTCGCGATGCTGACTTCATCCCCTACAACATCCTCATGACTAATGTCTGACAATTAATGCAAACTTACAAATATCCTCTCCAGCCAAGACAACGGTAGGAAACCTTTCTATGTGGCCAAATCTTTCCACAATCAGGAGTGTCTGCAGGATTCATAAATTAAACCTTCCACTCCCACAAAAGGAAAGAATCATACTCGTGACCAGTTTTCTTCCTCGCTTTTTTCCCCTTCCCATCAGACACATGCCCATTCACGTGCAGCTGAGCAGGATGCTCCCTGAGGCTGTGGCCTTCCTCATCTGCCTTTTTCCCTTCAACCCTTCAGCACTCCCCACCTCAGGGAAGGATTGGCCCAGCCTGGCTTGAAGGGCGTTAAAAGAGAGCTGAGCTGTCCTCACATGTCTGTCCTCCCAGCCTGGCTGGCCAGAACCAGGGCAGCCCCAGGCGAAGAGCACATGAGGCAGGGCTTGGTTTGGTTCCTGGGAATGACTCCTTCTCAGCAAGCAGCTCCCTGTAGCTGTCCCTGGGACTGAGAACTATAAGCCACTCATTGTCAGCCCCACATTTGAGCAACCTCTTAGCGAAGATCCAGACAGGCAGTGGCTTACAAACTGCTCTGAAAAGTCACACTGGACACACCTAGGGGTGACCACAGAGAACGGAGACTGGGAGAATGAGGTAAGTGGAGCTCTGAGCGTCCCCTTCCCGGCTCCCCCCACCCCGCCCCCACACCCAATGACAGGCAGAGCATCCCAACTCTTTTTCTGTTTCACATATTTGGCTTGAAAATATTCCATTTTTAGAAAAAAAAAAAAAAAGTGCTGCCACTAAAATTATTTGGAAACCACCACAGAGCAGAAAGAGGATGAGCTTTGGAATCTGAAGCTATGGACTCAAGTCCCGGTTCTAGCCCTCACTGACACTCACTGAATGTCTCTGACCTCAATTCTTCTGTAAAAAGGGAATACCAAGGCCAAACACAGGGAGAGGGAGGGTCAAGTGAGATATGTTCAAAGAATCTGGTATATAGTAGTTGCTCAATAAATGATGAAGTTTGGGGCTTTAAAGGGTCAGTAAACATTATTCTCTTTTCTCTGCATAAATTCAGAATAAATTGAGAAAAGACTCAAGAATCAGACGGATAAAGGCCCAAAGGAGCAAGATGTTTGGAGAATGAGGTTTAGCTCTGTGGCAACAGAAGGCTTTCTCATACTGTATTCCAGAATTAAACTCACCCACTCGATCACAGGTAGAGCTAGAAATCTATGGGCATCCAGGGGAGGAAGGAGTTTCTTGTATAATTTACAACATAGAGGCTCTCACTGCAGAAGGGCAGATTCCAAATAAATAAATAGGAGGAAGGGGCTGAGTTACACATACTCAGTTTTCTCAAAACCACTAACAGATACATCACCCAGGGCCATCATATAGTAGCACATGTTGTTCACTGCACAATTGTGAATTAGACCATTATGTATTTTGATTTACCTTCTAATAATAAGTCCAGAACCTTTCATGTGTCACAACCAACAACTGCATCGATTTCTCAAAATTTTTTAAGATAGCAAGTGAAGAGTGAAGTATCCAAAGAGAAAATTCACCAGATTTAATCTTAGCCATCCCTTGAAAAGTAGGGTTTTTTTTTTGTTTTTGTTTTGCAAAATGAAGGATGCATTAATCTCATTATAGTCAAAATGGACAATATTGCTCATTGCCTAAGAAACACATATATGTAAAAGCTTCAGGCTACCACTGGTTTCTTCATCTGGGATGACTGCCCCATTACTTGACAGATTTCACACACTTGCTGGGCCATGTGACATAAGCCCTGTCATGTATGTGTTGTCAGGGCAACCTTTGGAGTAATTTTCCAGAGGTGCTTATTAGTTATTGTTAGTGACATCAGTTGGTATGTTTAAGTTCTGTGGTCATACAAAGACTTGTTCTCTGCCCCCTGGATCAGAGTATTTCTATCCACCCCCAGAGCATATCTTGCCTATGCAGATTAAAGAAAGGCTTTTACAATAAGTCCTCGGCTTTTTTTTTTAACGTGCAGGCTAATCTTTGGAGAGTACCAACAGCTCACCCTAATGTCAGAGTGTTTAATGTGTATATGTCCTACAGAGCTGAAAATTTCAACTCAGTGTGAAAACAAGCATTTCCCCAGATCTCTCTGAATACGCTCAATTTAACGAGCATTAACACTAGTCTTGAGTTGCCAGAAGTATTTGGAAAGGAACAAAAGTTGTTTAGTTGATTTTGGTTTCATTCTGTTTCACATCCTCTTCCTAACTTTCTGCTGGAGGGGTTTTGTTATGTTTGGTTTCAAGAAATGGACAAGGGTCTTATTTGTGGGATGCACGTGAGAAGAAACAACTAGAATTGTTTGGTAAAACAGTGAGGCTTTAACAGAAATATGAGTATTTCCAAGAACAGAGGTTTCGAAGATTTGGTGCCGGTTTCCTTGAACTTTGGAATTTCTCTGAACTTATTTTATTTCCGAAAACTCCACGGATTTAAACAAGAAGCCAAATAGAGGGAAAACAGTAGCTACCATTTCTTGAGGTTTCACCGAGTTGTGTGTCATGCAGTGTGCTAAGTGTTTTTCTTTCAATACTTCTTTTAATCCTCACCACACCTCTATGAAATTGGTTCTTTTATAACCTCCATTTTATAGAGGAGGAAACAAAAGAGATTAAGTAATTTAGGTAAAATTGAGGAGACAAGGCACAGAGCTGGTAAGTTCCAAGTACATCTCTCGGATGTACTTGGATCCAGGCAGCCTGACTCCAGAGGTTGTCAGAATGTGCAGAAAGTTTTGTTGCTCCTAAAAAGATTCAAACAAATATAACTTGTGTTGATTTTTCTATAGAAAAGCTATATGGGTTCAACCGGAGTTGAGGAGTTTAACCAACAACAGAGAATGGAAAATTTTCTTCGTTGTTACTAGAAGCAAAGGCTCTTGATTTTTGGAAAAAGCTTGATTAGAAAGGTATGTCCAGTAAGGAGCTCTGTGAAAGGAAATTGCTCCTGTCGAGGGGACATATAATAGATAATGGAGAGCAGCAAAATAGGCTCTGCATTGCTGTGCTGAAAACGCCTATCCCCAAGTCTCCCCAATTCTAAACTGGGAAGATATTTTATGTAGTCAAGGTTGGGATAAATCTGGTCTCAATTAAAAATGCAAAATACCTGAGAGGCATGGAGATGACTCAATTCCTAGCAGTCTTTATACTGATACGAATGAAGGCTCTGAGAATAAAAGAATAGAATAGAATAAAACTCTTGGTAAATTTGTATGGAAATAAAACTGAAGAATCCTCTTGAAAAGTTTGAGACAAAAATTTCTTAGTGCGTTTTTATTACGGCTGTTCATCTTCCAAAGGTACTGGGTGATGTGGTGAGGAAATCAATTGGAATCATTTTAAGTTGAAGTTTGGATCGATTTTCTGGTTGTTTTAAAGGCAACAGTACTTTTCTTTTTTTTTTAACCAAACAAGATTTCAAACCATCACTATATGGGGTTCAACTGGTTGGCAGCTTTCAGTTCTTTGTATACAAAGCTTTCTAAATAAGCCTCAAGTGTTTGGAAATTGCCTATCACTTCATCAGAAACAATCTTCCCATCTAAGGCTGGGGAGATTGCGTTGGAAACAATGTAGGAAGTATTTTATGGGCAGCTCAAACCCATGGCTTGAGAATAGAGAACAATCCCAGCGCTGAAAAGAACTCAGGAAGAATTCTCTGTTTTTGCCTCAACCAGAATGAAGTTTGGACGCTCCTAGGGCCACCCAAGGAGCTAATTCCATATGTTATCCATCAATGCCAGTCATCACCATTATCATTCAAAGCTGATTGGACTACTGAGCACAAAGCTAGGGAGTGGGTGTAAAGATAACACACTTGGTTCCGACAACAAGGAGCTCACAGTAAAATTTAGCAGACAGGGCATATCCATATCAGGATAGATCATGATTCAAACCAGCATTTAACAGTTGATATATAATGGTCCAAAAAAAAATACTTTAGTGATTTAAGTGAGCAAAATCCTGGAGGCTGGGGACGTAACTAGGTCTCTAAGAAGAAGTGGGGATTCTAGAAAGGGAGAAAAAAAGGCTTTCAAAGTCTAGATGCTCCACTCGAACATGGTTTAAAAATTAACATAGTTTTAATTGATATAAACTCAAGAAATTATTCATGTGAACTTATTAAGCTGTATATAATGATTTGTGCATTTTTCTGCATATGTTATACTTCAATACAAACTTTAAACAAAACATTTTAACTTTGATTTTTAAAAATACTTCAAAGAAATACATAATTGTATTTAGCCTGCGTACCATGGAAAATTTTTAAATACGAAGTGAAATCTTCCCAGATCATTCTCCCCCCATGCCCCTCTCTCTGGCTCACCTCGTTCCTCCCCTTCCCCACACGGGTCCTCACCTGCCCCCAGGCCAGTGTGCAGTCAGTGGCTCTCTTACCTCCACCATGGCTTCAGCTGACAACTAAGACACTCTGAGAACCTTCCCAGAGGCCTACGGTGTAAGTGGGGAGGCTCTCCTGTTCCCTGCAGTTCCAGAACTTCTATTGCGGTAGGGTTGCAAGATCTGGCAAAACAAACAAAATCAGAATTCTCAGTTATATTTGCATTATAGAAAAATAACCAATGATATTTTTATATAGTTATACCCATTTAATATTTGGGACATACTTGTACAAATACTATTTGTGTTTATCCAACATTCAATTCTGAGTATTCTGTAATTTACCTGGAAATCCTGTGTTTGGGACACACAGATGTACAGCTCTTTCCAGGGATTAGTTTGCTATTTCCCCCCAAAGTTATGTAGAATGAGAAACAGTGTTTATACAAAGTTCTAAAACTTAGCCAACATTTATGTTTTTATATTATTATTGTTTTTATTTTAAAATTTATACATGCTGATGGATTTTTAAAGGTTCTAAACATTACAGAGGATGGACTACTTTCTCCAGGAATCATAGAGCAAGAACTTCTAAAAATTTGCTCCTCCATAAAAGCAACAAGAAAACCAGCAACAATTGTCAAAATTAACATTTCCGAAACTCTAGAAATAACCAAAAACTGGCAAAAATACAAGGAGTGTTTATTCAATATAAATGGCTGAATCTTAGTAGGAAGAGTAAGATTTGTTGTGTTTTAATTTGTCCTATTCCCATCCCTTTCTGCCAACTTCCATAAAGGTCTTGAAGAGAAAGACCCCCCCCCCCCCGCCCCCACAACAGTGAAAAACAGCAGCATGGCAACACCTGGAGAACCGGGTAGAATGGGTTTGGAGCTCCCCAAAACACCTTTCTTAGAGAGCTGTCAATATTTAACCTGTCTGGGTCAAATTGCAAGCCTTGCCTTAATTTGATATGACTCATACCTCTCTCGTTTCAAACAGCCTTTTCCCTGGGACTGTTTGTTAAAAAGAATAAGTCACAGTTGCCCAAGGCAGTAATAGCAGTTAAGAGCTAACAAGAAGCTGATCAAAAAATTTAAAAGGAAAAGGTGGAGAATGAGATGACCATAGGGGGCTTTTGAAAAGCTCCAGCTCCTCCTTGGGAAGTAAGAAAGCCATTCACATGCATAAAGCTGCACGCAGGCCAGGGCTGTGTAGATGCCCAGGTAAATGCTGAGAAGGCCCCGCCCTGAGCTTTCTCCACTAGCTGATCTTGAGGCTCTGCATAAATGGGAATTGAAGACTAAGGCAGAGTTGTAGACTGCCTGCCTGAGCTTTAAAAATGTTCTTCACAACACACACAGACCCCACTGGCAAAAGATGGGAGAGTTATTTGTTCCAGCCACTTAAAAAAATTTCTGTTTAATCATTAGCAAACCAAGGGGAGACTTCATTAGGTAAAGATGACACAAAACACAGACTTTACAGAATTAGCTCAGGAGAGTTACTTACCAAACAAACAGCAACAATAACAAATAGCTACAACAACAAACCCTGAGAAAGAGGGAAATATGATTTCAAGCGTTGCCACCTCATATTATTTAAAATGTCCAGTTTTAGACAGAAAAATCCCAAACACCCCCCAAAAAATAAAGTTCGGCCCATACACAGGGGGAAAAAAGCATTCAACATAAACTGTTGCTAAATAGGCCCAGATGTTGGAACCAAAAGAGAATTTAAATTAACTATTTAGAATATGTTTTAAAATTTAAAGGAAATTATATTTAAATTTCTAAAGGAAAGCATGAGAAGGAGTTCTCCTTAAATATCATTAAAGATAGAGAATATCCATGAAGATATAGAGATTATTAAAAAGAAATACATAGATATTCTGGCATTGAAAAATACAATAACTGAAATGAAAACTTTGTTAGAGAGGCTTAATAAGAGCTTCGAGCTGTCAGAAGAATTAGTGAATGTGAAAATAGGACTATTGGGATGATCTAGTCTGAGTAAGGGATGAAGGGAAAAAAACCAAACCCCTGTGTGACATCATCGAGCATACCAACACGTGTAAATGAAAGTTCCAGGAGAGGAGAGAAAGAAAGGGGCAAAGAGAATATTTGAAAGAAAAATAGCCCAAACTTCCTGAATTCAATGAAAAAATGTTAATCTATATATCCAAGAAGATAAAATATAAATAGGAACACTCAAAGAGAGCTCCACCTAGGCACATCAGAAAATGCTGAACAAAGACAAAGAGAATCCTGAAAGGAGCAAGAGGAAGGTGACTCAGCACATTGAAAAATCCGTGATAACAATAATAGCTGATTTCTCATCAGGAATCGTGGAGCTCAAAAGGCAGTGGCATGACATTTTCAAAGTGCTGAAAAAGACTGTCACCCAAGAATTCTGTACCCAACAAAATGATCCTTCAAAAAAAGAGGCTGTACTACCATTCACCTGCTTTGGAAAAGTTTGGCAGTTCCTCAAAGAGTCCGACATGGAGTTATCATATGACCCAGCAATTGTATCCTTAGATATATACCCAAGAGAATTGAAAACATATGTCCACACAAAACCTTGTACTCAAATTTTCACAGTAGTATCATTTATAATGACCAAGAATGGAAACGATCCAAACATTCATCTCTGACACAGGCATAAATAAGTGGCACATAAACATACAATAAAATATTATTCAGGTATAAAAAGGAATAAAATACTGATACTACAATATGAATGAAACTTGAAAACATTATAATAAGTGAAAAAAGATACAAAAGGCCATCGTTTGATTTTATTTATATAAAATGTCTAGAATATAAAATCCTCAGAGATGAAAAGTACGTCAGCAGTCACCAGGATGAGGGCTATAACGGAACGGGGAGTACTAAAGGCTATGGAGTCTCTTTTGGGGGGGTGATAAAATGTTTTGGAATTAATGTGCTAATGGTTTCACAACCTTGTGAATATACACAAACTGAATTGCACACTATATGCATGAATTTTATGATATGTGAAATTTCTCAGAAAAAGTAAAAAGAAAAAAATCATAGACATATTTAATATGGAAAGCCAATGTGCCCTGACCACTATTCCTGCCACCACCTAGTGTTAACCCTTATTATGTTTTTTTTAAATATATATTTCTACAGAAATGTTCTAGATATATAAACATCTACTTTTGAAATTTACCCAAACAAGAACTCACTACACAAATTGCCCTGTTAAGTGCTTTTTAAAATCTCAATGTATCTTAGACTTTCCCCCCCTTTTAATAGATAATCCTGCTTGTTTTTTTAATAAATGTTTTTCAGTTTTGCTCTGTGGATGTGCCATAATTCATTTAATGATTGCTGAAAAACATTTGGGATGGTATTAATTTTTTCCACTAAAAATATGCTGTAGCAAATATCCTGCGAAATACATTTTTGTGCACTTATGGTGCGATATGGTAAAATTCCTAGAATTGCACATACATATACATTTTTTAAAATTTTATTTATTTACTTTTATAGGCGAGGCAACTCTTGGTTGACCTCACGGATTGCAAGAAACTTGTCAGTTTATAATCCTTTATTTTTTATTTTTAATGTCTACAGCACCTGGTCTTCCTAGGTGGTCTCTCATCCAAGTACTAACCAGGCTGGTCCCTGCTTAGCTTCTGAGATCAGCCAGGATCGGCATGCTCAGAATGGCATGGCCATGGATTCACACACACATTTTAAAGTGCAACAAGAGGCAGAGTGTAGTGGAAGATGGACTTGGTGGTCAACTATACCTTGATCCCTGATTCTACAACTTACTAAATAGGCGATCTTGGCCAAAGGACTTAACATTTCTGAGCCTCATTTTCTTCATCTATAAAATTGAAACATGTTTGAGAAACACTTCCCCACTCTTCAGACAAGGTGAAGCGACTTATCTAATGGATAAATTTCGTAAGCGTAAATGGAGTGCTCGAGGTTCAGATTTTCCATTTTCCTTCTCGGGGGCGCACTTCTCTGCACTGCACATCTTTCGTGGACAGCTTCCACGCTGAGGGTCTGCTTCCGTCCAGCCTTCAGGTGACTAGGCGAGTTCCGGGGAGGGTGGTTTTCTTGAACTAAACCATCTGACTTAGTCTTTTTCAGTAAGAAAAGTGATATTTGCTTCCATCTTCTTTTGTCTTATTTTTCAGGTTTGTTAGAATGAAGGTGAAGGAGACAGATGGTATTTATTTGACCCTCTCAAGATCCTAACCAACTACTACTACCCTCCTACAGTTTTAAGGATTGAAGAGATATAATGTTTGAAAAGTATTTGGCATGTCTAGGTGCTTAGAAACTAAAATTATTAACATTATTTCAGAAAAAGGTTATGGTTTGTATTACCCCCTTATGCTCTATTATATATATGTATCCCTATTAGCCAAGTTTTTTAAGTTCTACTTTCTGTATTTTATATTACCAAAAAAGTACATATATTAACTATACCATTTCAAATCACACGTACCCTTTTTACACTCTTGCCAAAATACATTTCATCCTATATTGGTCAGATTCTTTCACATGTGAGGGGTAGAAACAAAATTCAAACTATCTTAGCAAAAGGGAAAATTTAATGACCTTAGATAACTGGGGAAGGCAACATACATGTGATCTCAGGTAGGACTAGATTTAGGAGCTCAGTGCCACCTGGACTTTCTCTCAATTTCATCATCAAATATGCTTTTCTTTGTTCACCACTGCATTCCCAACACCTAGGCCAGTAACTGTCACATAGTATGGATATGTGTGTGTATGTGTGTGTGTGTGTGTGTGTGTGTGTGTTGTGTTTATGAGAAATAAAAATATGAGTTTTTCTCTAATATCCTCAGGCTTCCTTATAGTCAAAGCTTGGATTATACAACAAAGCTACTGACCCCAGAAGCCATAAGCAATTTGTTTTCTCTTGTCCTATGTGTTTTTGTACCTTTTTCTTTTTTCCTATCTTCCTTTGCTTTTTGTATATTTGAGAACTATTATTTGGGAACTCCTTTCTTGAGTTATTAGGTATAACTCTTTGTTGTGTTTTTAGTGTTGGGTTTTTTTTTAGGGTTTATAGTAGACATATTTAAATCTATCTTCAAGTGGTATTTTACCATTTCATATAGTCTAAGAACTTGACAATGTTATACATTTTCCTCTCCTAGTCTTCATGTTATTGTCTTACATTTTACTTCTACGTATCTTATAAACCCCGTGATACACTGTTACATTTTTGCTTTAAACAGATGTTTTAAAATTTTCAAATAATAATTAAAAAAATCTTTACATTTACCAGCATAATTATTTCCAGTAATTTTCACTCCTTTTTGCAGATTTAGATTTCCATCTGATATAATTTCCCTTCTGGCTGTAGGACTACTCTGAACATTTCTTATAGTATTGGTGTTATAGTCTGCTGGTTAATGGATTCTTTCAGCTTCTATGTATTTGAAAAGTTGTTATTCTACCTTAATTTTCGGAAGGTATTTTTGCAAATAATTCTGCTTTTAAAGTTTTATCCTTCAGTACTTGAAAATATTGCTCCACTGTTTTATTGCATGCATTTTTCCAACAGAAATGTATTTTCATCCTTATCTTTGTTTGCCTATATGTGCTGTGTCTTTTTTTTTTCTCTGACTGCTTTTAAGATTTTTTTCCTTATCCCTGGTTTTAAGCAATTTGATTTAATACACAGTGGGTATAATTTTCTTCACATATATTGTACTTGGGATTTGCCAAATTTTTTTGGATCTAAGGGTTCATAGTTTCATCAAATTGGGAAATTCGGGGGGCATTTTTCTTTGAATGCTTTTCCTCTATCTTCCTTTCTTCAAGACTGCAATCACACAAACATTTGGCTGCTTGATTTTGTCCCATACTTCACTCTTTCTGCTCATTTTTATGAGTCTCTCTCTCACTACGTTACATTTTGGGTATTTCTATTGCTGTGCCTTCAGGTCCACTAATCTATGTCTAATCTGCCATTACTACTACCCAGTGCATTTTTCACCTGAGACATTAAAATTTTCATGTCTAAAAGTTTAATTTGGACATCTTTTATATCTTCTATTTCTCTACTGATGTTCAATGTTTCCTCTAATTTCTTGAACATATGGAATACAGTTATTATAAGTGTTTTAATGTTATTGTTTACTAATTCTATCCTGTAGCCATTTCTTTGTCATTTCTGAGCGCCTGCATTACCTGAAAGTTTAGACCCAAATCCAGGCTAGCTTGAATTTTATAAGAGAAAACAGATGGAGTAAAAAGTCTCCTTTTGCCCTCTGCTGGAAGCCTCAGGAAGAAATCCCACTAGAGATGGTCAGTCCCCAGGCTCATTAAACTGGCAGCTTCAAAAGAGACACAGATAGAATGGGGAGAAGAAGTACTGAGGGCCTCTGAAAACCGACTAGTTGAATGCATGTAGTTTCTTCCTTTGATAAATCAAAACGCACATATCTGAGTTGAGTCTTCTGATGTTTATACATATACTTGGAACAACCTCAAAAATCATCCGGGGACTTTGTCAACCACACGAAATTATGACCTGTGAACCAAATCCAGTCACATCCATTTGTTTAAGTATTGTCTATGACAATTTTAATGCTATAATGGCAAAGTTGAGTGATTAGAATAAAAATGATATTGTACTCAAAACCAAAATATATACTATATAGCTCTTTATACAGAAAGGTTTGCTGACCTCTTTCTACACCAGCGATTTTCTCACCTTTCCATTTTAGAGATGGGGCGGTGCTATAGGGGTGGTCCAGGGTTTCCATGGGGAGTGCAGGAAAGGGGGGAACACCCACCATCACCACAGTCCACTTGGACAGAGCAACTCTCTTTTCATCTATTAGGTTGCCTTTTAACATTTCTTTGGAAGATAATGTTTTAGAAAATTTAAATCTACTATTCTATTTTGTATCTTTTGTTTTCAGATGTGAAAGCAAAGACTGGAGAGGGAAAGTAAATGTATTACTCAACATCACATAGTTCCTTACAACCCAGATTTCATGACCCCAGGTCTAAGAGTTCTTTGCGCCATCCTGAATTAAACTCAGATTAGGTGAGGACACTCTTGAAGGACATATAACAACAACAACAACAACAACAACAACAACAACAACAACAACAACAAACAACAAAAGCAGAGTGAAGGGGAGAGTGCAAACTTTGACTGGAGAATCCTGTCTTGGGCTAGAACTCCCATAAGCATATCGCCCATCACCGGCAGTTATGCCCCCTTGATTTATGGGACTCTGGTGACGCTGTCCCACTCCTGCAAGGAGTTATTGCTTTTTCAGCCTCATGTGTAGCCCCTGAAAGGTTGACAGATGCAGAAATAGAAAGTAGGGAGTGATGAAACTAGGAGAAAAGGAGATATGGACATAATCAACAGATTCACTGGAAACACAGGGAAGGGCCTATGCCAGGATAAATTTACTTCAAAACAGGCCTGGATGGAAACGTGGATTCTGCACACAGGCTTAAACAAACTCGAGGCCACTGTAAATTCTACATTCATTCTACCAGGGTTGCTTTTAGTCTCTCTTCAGCTCTGACCCCAAACCTACAAACTGTGCTCAATAAAACAAAACGTCTGTTAAGACTCACTCTACAAAAAGGCAGGTAATGAGGTATTTATTTTTCCTCAAGCATGAACTCTGTGGTCTCAGACTCTCCACTCCAAGGGGCACATTGCTATGCGGACTGAATGTTTGTACCCCCAACAATTTTGCATGTTGAAGCCCTAACACCCAATGTGATGGTGGCGGTGGAGTCTTCAGATGATAATTAGGTTTCGATAAGGTAAAGAGGTGAAGCCCTCATGATAGGATTCCTGCCCTTCTACAACAGGAAGAGACACCAGAGTCCCAAGAACTGAACCTGTCAGCACCTTGATCTTGAACCTTCAACCTCCAGAATTGTGAGAAATAAATGTCTATTATTAAAGCCATCCAGTCTATGGCATTTTGTTATAACAGCTCGAGTTAGTTGACTAAGACACATATCAAAGTATTTCTTTCAACTTACCCCTCACATTAATTCTCCTTACTTATTATTAAGCTTCAGTTGAGTAATTTTATGTTTATCTCTTAGTCACTGTGAAGTAGGTAACCAATTATGTTTTCCTCTTTGGATTGGCTGTTGGAAATCTTAGAGACAAACTTAGTTTCTTCCCATAGCAAGGACTCATTAGCATACATTCTTGTAAAAACCTCATTTCTAGCCCCAGTTCATGTCCGGACTTTTTCTTCCTCCCCTGTTTTAAGTGAAAGGTGTGTGTCCACACTTGTCCCACAGAGATGCACAGATGATAGCAGCAACCCCCTAAGTCAGCATGGTAGTGGCAACCGTAACTAGCAAAAGAAAGGGGAAGCTCCTGGGGCTTTAATTGTAAGGTTCTAAATTTCCTCCCCATTTGAAGGTTTTTTTTTCTCCACTGCTCTTGGAAAATTTGCAGACTGCTCTTGTCATTACTGACTTTGGGGCGTCAGCAGAAAGCAAGGCCTAGCTGCATGTACAATCCTATATTAGAACAGGAGAGGCATGGACATTGTAGGATCCCTGGAAGACTAACGGCAAATTAAACCTTACAGCAGTAACAGATTTGAGTTTCATTTGTTTATATCAAGGAATAATTTTTAAGAACTATGTGTGTAGGAAGGTCACAAGAGGAGGAACTGAAACCATGCCTCTGACAAAAAAGGAATAGCTGAGAATTTTGAAAACTATCTCAGCCATGAAATAAGGCTAGAAAAACAAATATCCACTAGCTGAGAAAGATCTTGAAGGGGACCAGGGCCATGGGCAGAAAAAAATTTACCTAAGTCATGAGAAATAAAAGCCCATACCACGGAAGGTGCTAAGGCCTAATTTTTCACTATCCTCAATTGCAGGAAACTAAGTGATAACATTAAAATTGGTCTAAGAGTCAACAATTTAGTGGTTACTAGAGGGAAAGGGGGTAGGGGAGGTAGAAAAGGGTAAAGGGGGTCAAATATATGGTGACAGAAGGAGATTTGACTTTGAGTGGTAAACATACAGTGCAATATACGTATGACATATTATAGAATTGTACACTTGAACCCTATATAATTTTGTTAACCGATGTCATCCTAATAAATTTAATTTTAAAAAATTGGCCTAGGATTTGTGAAACTGGTAAGACAGGAGAGGAAGCGAACTCAAAATAGTTCTTTAGGAATACTTCTGCAATGCAGAGCACATAGAAATCATCACTACCTCCAGTCCCCAAATACTACCCCCACCCCACCACACACACACACAAAACTACTAAGATAACTTCACAATAATAACATTACAAAATATGTAAGGAAATAATCTACCATGAGAGAGAACTGGCAAATGCAACAAACAGGAGAAGCAGCATTTTCAAGGTCTAGAGAAAGTAGAGCCATTTATGAAACTAAAATAGAAGTATGCTTAAAAAATAAAGACATCATAATGAAAGAACACAATAGAATGTAAAAAAACAATAGGCAGAGAAAGAGAAAACATAGAACTTTTAGAAATGAAAACCTGTTTAAATATCAGATTAGACACTGAATAAAGAATTAGTGAACTGGAGGATAGATTTGAATAACTTACTTGCAATGCAGCACAGAGAGATAAAGAGGTGGAAATTACAAGCTACAAGTTGAAATATGGAGAAACAAGCAAGTAGAATAATCCTACATGTATTTAACCTATCAAAACCAAAGTGAATCAGAACATTAAAGAGATAATTTTTAAACAGGCGATCGCAATACGTGGATGTTAACTGATGTGGAATGTGTCATGAAAAGGAAGAGGACCTGGGGTTTTCCGGAGGCAGGTAAATAAGAGAGTTTTCTGGACATCATGAGGAAGGAGGAAGACAGATTTCATTTCAGAGGATACGGAGCAGGGTGTCCTTTGAGGTTAGTTGTTTCCAGAACTCAAAATAATTGGGGGAGGGGTGTCTTACTTATCTCTGCTTTCCAGGAACAGAGATCTCAGATAAAGTTCAACATTACCAAACAGGAGTTCCAGAGGACAAAGCAGAAAAGAAGTGGAGATCAAAGAGGGAATTTGAAACAAAATAAAGTCTCAGAATTTTTCAGAATTAAGGAAAGACATAAGAGTTCAGAATTATGAAGCATGAGCCCCACATAAAGATAAACAAAACAAAAGCCATACCTAGATACGTAGCAGGCAAAACTGCAACTGTGAAGAATTATCGTAAATTAGGAATTTTTTTATTGTCCTTTGTTTTTTTTCATCTTCCCACCGCTCAAGTATTGGTAGTTTTATATAGTTAAAATTATACTTTTTGATTACTTTCTGAAGTTTAGAACTTAAACAAAATCGAAAGCAGTTATTAAAAGAAGCCTTGGACAGACTGTACTGCTTTTCTCTCGTCACAGGGACCTCGTCCTTGGGACTTAGCTTGCCCTGTCTGGGGTCTCTCCCTTCTCTCCTTTCACTTTTCTTTTTCACCATTTGCCATCCCTCTCCTAAACGACCCCTGAGAAACTCCACAATTTCCTTAACATATCTTACAGTGCAGTTCAGTCTTCTTTTTCTCTGTCTCTCTCTCTCTTCTAAACCCTCCTTTCAGACCAAGCCCACACCCAAGGAAGACTTCAATATATTTCCCTAAACAAAACACTTCCCCTGATATAAATTATGTCACTATTCAGATATATTAAAGTTGTTGCTATTGTTTTTTTTTTGTAGTAAATTTTTCCAGAAAATTTTTTCCAGAAAAAAAAAATTTTCCTCTTAATTATCAAATTTTATTTGCAGTAGATATCACTGGCTTTTAATTCATCTTCAACTCTAAATTTTCCATGTTGGGCCAGGTTTAGAGAGGGACATATGAATAAAATAGGAATTCTCAAATACACATTGCTTTAAAACTGAAAAAAAAAATTCAAACATATAAAGTATTTGTTATATTTTTAAGCCACATGAAAGTGGCTAAGCCAAAGCAGTTAGATCAAAACTATTTCATCGAAATGTCACATACACACATCATAGTAACAATCCTATCTTACAGATGAGTAAACTGAAGCTCCGACCATTCGTCCAGTTTACTTCTCCAAGCTCACAGAGCTGGTAAGTGGTTGAGCAGGGCCTTCAACCCCCATCTTCTGATTCAAAATATCATTTCTTTTCAGAGACACATTGTAGCCTGTAGAGTTTCCTTCTCAATTTAATAAGTTTCATTTTAGCCTAAAGAAAAAAAGTGACAGTGTTTGCCACCGCGTATCCTTTCTATTTCTTCCTGCATGTCGCCACTGAGTACAGCTGGGAGTTCAATTCCTCTTGACAAAGGAAGTTCCCAGAGGGTAAACAGGGAAAGAACATGCACGATTCTTCTGGCAGCGCTTTATTATTATTTTTTTCTTATAAATCAGCATGTAAAATCCCACATTGACTTTAATACGTATGGAAATTAGTGTGGCCTCCTCCGCTGCAAATAAAGTGGGTGCCTCGAGGGCCTGTATTTTCCCCTGCGTATGATGTTCCAGCTCTTTTGTCAGCCAGCAGCACCACCTTATTAGGACTGAAGAGTATCTTTTAAAATCATTGCCCTAAGATCTGGTGCTGCTAGACCCACCGTCCTCCAAACCATCAGCCTTCCAATGTGCCATGTGGACCTTGGGCAGAGGGACAAAGAAACGTTGTTTTTAGACTTCAGTTTCAACTGGGAACCAGAAGTTGTAGGGAGCCATTGAGTGCAGTCCCTTGTATATTCATTTAACAAATATTTGAACACCTGTTATGTGCCAATAGCAGTGTGCTAGGCACTGAGGACATGCTGACAAGAGGCACAATTCCTATCCTCATGCAGCTCATAGATCGGGGAGGCAGGGAGGAACAGGCATTAAACAAATACTGTAATTATACAAGTAACTCAGATGTCACTGTCCCTGCAAGCAGTCTCTTTTCTTGTCTCCTGCTAACTTTGATGCAGGACCCAGCATCTCTCTTCTTTCCAATAAATAGACAATCTGCTCTGTACCAAAAGCATTCATGAGTAACATAGGTGTTGACCAAGATCGGTATAGGAGATGGAGAAAAGAGTTTGGTTTCCACTGTTACACCCACACTGTTCACACCCCAGTGAAATAACAAATTCTCTTAGGAAGTATCTGATCTGCAACCCGGAATCTTTTCTGTTCTCTGCTGAAGCAGTTCTGGATCTTGCTGTCTTGTGTCTCCTCTTCTTGTGTTTCTCCCTGGGATTTTAGTTTTTCTGTCCCACCTCCACCCCCATCGCGGTGAGCAACTCAGCTCTGCTTCGGAGTCTGCGTCCAGGCTTGCTCACTGGCAGCATCTCAGAGTTCAGCAAAGAAAATGCCCTCCAGTGGCCAGAAGACACCTCCTCAGAAGACAGCATGTGTGTTGGGGTTAGGTGGATATAACACCCAAAACTGGTTGTGCCGTTCTTAAATAGGTAGTAATTATAATTGTGATCATTTGCTCAGATGCCAGAAGTCACTCTGAGTAAGAGGCCAGCCCTGGTGTGATGGCCAAGAACAGCTGCACTGCCGCTCGTCTGCCACATCAGGTCCCTGCCTCCTGAGTCAGCCTAATGCTAATTAGGAGCAGCCACGATCTCTGTCTGAACAATTCTCTGGGATGGGGTTTCTTCCTGAATGACTCAATTCACACGGGATGAGAAACTGTCTCTTTCCACTAGGAAGTGGAAATAAAACAACTGACTCACATTTCACGCTTCCATTTTTGCCAAGTGTAGATGATAATGCCTGTTACTCAGAAGAGGGCTAGAGTTGAATCTGCTTTCTATAACTCACTGACTTGGCTAGCAAGTTAAGATCCAGGTAGCAGGCAGCCAAGGGAGGCATATTGAGCTAAGTTCCTGGGTCCTAGATTCTAGTCTCAGAGTGTGGCCATTCCTCTGTCTGGTGGTCTGGAGCCATTCAGGACAAGACTCGAGGTGACCTGTTGATTCAAAAGTTTCCCCCTACCCATCTTCACCCTCCTGGATGGTGTCTCCTGGTGGAGGCAGACATCCTACAAATCTTGTGAACATGTCTGATACCCCAGAACATGGAGCACGAGGCTTGGGGGCCATGGTGGATGCCACCTGTAGACCCCAGAGAAGTCAGTGTGAAGGACATATGCCAGAGGCCAAGCTCAGGGACTAAGCTGAGAGCAAACCTGAGCACCATGGCCAAAAGCGAGAGACAGTGCCTGGATCTAGAGTACTGGACAGACACCCGGTCTAAAGGCTTACAGTCCACAGGCTGCAGTACAGTAGGAGTGAGGCAAAGGCTCTTCTCTGAATTTATGCACCTCCTGATTACTGATGGTAAGGGAGCCAGCCAGAAGACACCTCCTTTTTTTCTTTTAACATTTTTTCCTAAACATTTCTCCATGTCAATACATATTGGAGATACGGTAGTTCTACTAACAATTGCAAAAAATAAATAAATAATAAATAAAAGACCTATGATTCATGTGCACAAAATTATGCCATAGTAAGTATTGCTCACTGTGTTCTGAGATATGTCCTCACAATGTATAACATTATGGTAAGTACATTGTACCATGCAGGGTGACAAATTTTCTTCAGCTGTATCATCATTAGCACTAGAGAGTTCACATATTCGTCCCCGCCATGTGATTGCAAGATATGATCCTGTTGTTTTAAATACCAGTTTGCCAATTCCAAAACAATAACTTTTGAGCCTTTCCCTTGACACTCACAAAACTAAGCATTGACAAAATTAAACTCTTTATTGCATAGACTCTGTAATCTCACAGCCAGCTGACATAACAGAGCCTCACACACATATTAATAACCACAAACAAACATGTAATATAAGCACCTTGATTATCCCTGTTTTATAGAGAAGAAAACTAAACCTTAAAAACATTAAGTAACTTATCCAGAGTCCTTCAATAAATAAGTTGTTGAAAGTCATTCAATAAACAGAATCATTTAATAAACCAGGACTCAAAGCAAAGTCTGTCTGATGCCAAGCCCATGTGTGTAGCTACTCTGCTCTTCCCAGGAAAAACATGTCAGTTACCTTCATGAACCCTTTCTGATGTCTCTTGGGTCCCTAATGTGTTAATACTGCACCTTGGCTCTCCTGTCTTCCACAGAATGCTCTAATCTTAACAATTCTTCCCATAGCTGAGAGATTCTTCATTGGTCTAATTTTATCATGATCACTCTCTTCTCTTACCCTTCTGTCCTTGATTAGGCTAGAATACCAAATAGTAGTATTTGGATTTGAAATTTATCAGCTTCAGGAAATGGAACGCTACCAATCGGATTAGATGATCCTGTAGAAAACTCAGTCTGTCCAAGCCTGGCCCAGGCTGAACCTGAATTAGACGGAAGTGCCAGCCAGCCAGCTTCCTGAGGCAGAAATCACTAAGAGTCACTAAGACATCACTAAAATTGATCAGAAGTCTGTCAGTAACTCAGGTTTCCCACTGAGGTCAAAAGTGTCCTTGTGTGGGGGTCAAAAAACAAAAAACAAAAAACAAAAACCAACAAACAAAAAAAAAACAATTACTGCACAAGTGGCCCACTTGTTTTGGTTACCTTTGTGATATGCTCTGGAACTTGAATAATCATAGCTGTGCCACCATCCCTGGGACCTGACAGATGATAAATGCCTATAGGTCAGTGGAAATTCTTAAAGAGTGGTTTATTTTATTATCTAAATTATAAACCATTTATATACATTCCAATAAGTTGTCTCCTATCCACCACCCCCCCAATCACAAAATAAAAATTAAAATAAAATCATACAAAAAACAAAAATGTTTTGGCAACATAAAAGAAACTTAAGACATGATTTGATCAAAATTTTGTGATTATACGAATAAAAATGATCTCTATTCGTAAAGACTGTGAATGACTTATGACAGACACTGAGTTGTAAGTGATGGAAAAATAATGACAAAAAAGATTGTTTCAAATAGGTTAAAATACCACACTGAGTTATAAGACATGGGAAAACAAGGACACAAACTACCATTTCAAATAGGTTAAATGCCTTCCTAGGGGGCGAAAGCCAGGTTTCTCAACGTTTGAAGACGGGAGTTAAAAATGGAAATAGGGGAGACTGCAATCAACACTGAGGTTCATGCGGTGGAGAAGGTGATTCCAAAGCAACTCCCTGCGAATGACTTACGAACGGCGCAGCACGGGGAAATAGTCACTGTAGGGAGGACCCACATCGCCACTCACGGGACAGACTGACTTTGCGATGTGATGCACAGAGTAGCGCACAATATCACATCTGTGGTGTTTCTGCCAAAAAATGCGTAACCAGAATCAAATCATGAGGGCAATTCAGAAAAGCAAACTATCCTATAAAACTATCCTATAAAATAACTTCACAATTGTCAAAAACATGCAAGATAAGGGCAGATGACAAAAGTGTTCCAAATGACAGGAGACTAAAGAGACATGACAACTAACGGCAAGGCATGCTTCTGGACTGGAGCCTTAAGCTGGGAAACTAATAACTGTAAAAACATTGCTGGGACCACTGGGCCATGTAAATATGAATCTGGGGTTAGATATAACGTCAAAATTATAGCGTATGATTTTGACTGCTGTAATGTGGTCATGCGGACAAACACATGTAAGAGAAATCATTGCTTTTAGGAAATGCACGCTAAAAATTTATAGATAGAGGATCATAATATCAGCTAGTCTGTTTTATTATCTCTAAACTGTACTTACAAATTAGTCTGTTATATGATTTAGTTCATAATTGTTTTAAAAAAACAGAGAGAGTAAGAGCAAATGATAAAGTGAATGAAGCAAAATATTAACAATCAGTGAATCTGTGTAAAAAGAACATAGGTATTTCTTACACTATTCTCTTGATATTTGTGAAAGTTAGAAATCATATTAAAATAAAATGTTTAAATATCAGGCTACATTTAAAGTATTCAACAAATCTTTTTAAAAAAGTTTATTACTTTCCTATTGCAGCTGTGACAAATTACCACAAACTTAGTGGCTTAGAACAATCTAAACTTATGACCTTATAGGTCTTTTCCAGCTTCTAGAAGCTGCCTGCATTTTTTGGCTCATGGCCCTTCCTTGCATGATTCCAACCTCTGCTTCCATCATTACATCTCCTTTCCTGATGCTGACCTCCTGCCTTCTTCTTCTAAGGACCTTTGTGATCACATTGGAAACTCTCTAGATCAGGGGTCCCCAACCTCCAGGCCATGGACTGGTACCAGTACACGGCCTGTTAGGAACCAGAGCCGCACAGCAGGAGGTGAATGGCAAGAGAGCAAGCGAAGCTTCGTCTGTATTTGCAGCCGCTCCCCAGCACTAGCATTACCTCCTCAGCTCCACCTCATATCATCAGGCATTAGATTCTCATAGGAGCACTGGTCCCTGGTGCCAAAAAGGTTGGGGATCACTGTCCTAGATAGTTCAAGATAATCTCCCGATCTCAGGCCCTTAATTTAATCACATCTGCAAAGACCCTTCTGTCACAATATGCGAATATCTTGTGAGCCCGTATTCTACCATAGAATTCCGTTTTTAATATAAGGAGAAACAAATCTATCCTCCTCCTGTGTAATATTTTGAATATTACACAATATTCAAAAAAATTTTGAATTCTAGGAAGGGGTATGCCATCAGGGATGAAAACACAGGGCATCACATCACTATAATATTCTAGATCTTAAGCTGGAGAAAAAATATAAGGGAGTCTGTTTTATTATCTCTAAACTGTACTTACAAATTAGTCTGTTATATGATTTAGTTCATAATTGTTTTTAAAAACACAAAGAATTACATATAATGATAGAATAGGTTATGCTGATAAGGCTTACCTTTCTTAAGGCTTGGAGTATTTTGAAAACGATTCTACTTAAATGTTTTTCAAAAGAATTTTTAAATAGTTCATCTTTTCATTAAGGTTAATTACATGGAAACAAGATTAGTTGTTAGCAGACTTAGCAACTAATGTCTTGAACCTATTATTGACAGAGTGTCATCACTTTGTCAATCAAATTGAACAAATAGAAGATTATTACCATTAAAAATTTGCCAGAACAGATCAGTGGTTGTCAAGAGGTGATGGGTAGCAGGAAGAGGGCAAATATAAAAAGATACCCTGAGAAAGTTTTTTGGGGTGACAGACTATTCTGTACCCTGATTATAGTGGTGACTACATGAATGTATATACATGTGTTAAAATTCATAGACCTGCACACCAAAATATAAAAGTCAATTTTACTCTATGGTAATGTAAAGAGTAAAAGTTCACCTTATAATAATGTACAGAGTAACTTTTTAAAATCACGCTAACCTATTTTGAACCAACAGTTTTTAAAATCTTAGTAATTAAGCCACCAAAATATATTCAAACACACAACACATTACTCACATATTCCCCCAAAAATAGTGAGAACATGTTCATTGAAGCAATAACAAGAACCTAGACCATACCAAATGTTTATCAGCAGAGTACTAAACAAATTATAATGTTTTTGCACTATGCAAGTCATTGAAATAGATTTTAAGTAAACTGACTTGTGTAGAAGCTGTTCTAGAATTGAGTGGAACTTCAGGTGATAAGTAACCCACTTTCTAAAGGGAGCCTAAAGCAACTGGGGGCCAGGTACCTCTCCATGGCAGGAAAGAAACAGTTAGGTTGGCTCAGTTACCCAGGTGTCAGTACATAATTCCCTCTAATCTGTACATATATATGCAAACTTTGAGAAACAAAGTTCAAGGAGAATTTTCAGTCTTGAGATGTCAGCCTTATAGAGAGTGCTATGGTTTCCCTTTCTTTCCTCATGAGGAGACTGTCCTTCAAAAGAATTAAATAAGAGGAAACACACAGATTAGAGGTGTAAGCAAGAAGGAGGTCCTCATGTTTTATTCCCTGCTTGGATGCCTGCTTATTCAGTACAACTGATCATTTGTCCTCTGTGTCTATTTGCTCAGGGAATAAAAGGAGACAGCAGGGCAAAGAGGCCATAGTCCTGGAGCAGTGCCCCTGCTCACTGTGTGTGCAACAAGGATATGTGGGCCTCCAGAGAGTGAAATGATCCTTGGAATGTCACTGGACTCCAGACATCTTGCTGGATAACCTACCCAAGAGGCTTGATCACCATGAGAGAGAACCCCTAGGAACAAGAAACTGTGGGATGAACTGCCCTGGGTGGGAGCCTAGAGGGGACTATATAAAGTTGAACTTCAGCATACTCACCGTGACAAATAACTGTGCCCTTAGAACTTTCTGTGAGTCCCCTGAAGCAGCCAGACTCATGTGCTATGAGCAAGGCAGCCTTTAAATTACAATGAGCACCATCAGAACACCCAGCAATGATGGCTATATCCGTTTGCTCAGGGTGCCATAACAAAATGTTACAAACTGAGGGACTTAGACAACAGGAATTTATTTTCTCACAGTTATAGAGGTTAGAAGTTCAAGATCAAGGAGACTATGGGGTTGATTTTCTCTGAAGCTGCACTCGCTTTACATGGTTGTCCCTCTGTTCACCTGCACCCCTCGTGTCTCTTTGTGCATCAAAATTTCCTCTTTTTATAAGGACACCAGTCAGTTTGGATTAGGGCTCACCCCAATGGGGTCATTTTAACTTAGTCACCTCTTTCAAGACCTATCTTTATTAAAACAATCACATTCTGAGGTAACTGGGGGGTAGGCTTTTTCAACATATGAACTTTAGGAAAACGTAATTCAGTCTCTCTTATTTTCCCTCCTTCTCACCTCAACCACAAAAGAGGGAGTAAAGGTAAGGTAAGCCACACCCTTCTCTACTCCAAACCCCCTCACTGAAGTCTGCCCTGCAATGGCAAGTTTGAGGAAGAGAATGAACATGAAATTGGATGTGAGGTTTACTTTTAAACTACTCTAGACAGGACAGAACATTTTAATAATAAAAAGTGACCAGAAAGCTATGAGATCTGCCCAAGATAGCATTAAGGGTCAGAAAGGGAGATGCCATGAAATATGATTGAAAGAAGTGGTTGGAGAGAAGAATAAAGTTTCATATTTCTGTTCTATTGCATGTAGACTGCTTAACTGATCACAATATAATTGTTATGGAGAAAGTTCATAATATGTAATTTACTGATTAAAACAAATTGGAGAACAACATGCATATTATGAACTTACCTGGATTAAAAAAAAAAATGTGTTAGATGCCTACTGTTCTTGGCTGTCTGGCATCCTTCTTTCCTACTTTTTCTGCTAACACTTTTCCCCAGCAATGGGTTGATCATGTTACTCCAGCTGAGCTTCTAATGATACCTCACACCCCTTGCTAGTGATTAATCAATAGATTGAACCAATCAGAAACATTCCCTGGGATTTTTCAAGCCAGAAGGACAATGTCCTTTTCCTCTCTGCTCACGAGTTGTAAGGCTCAGAGCTGGGAGCTGCTGATGATCATATCTCCTGACTAATGGAGAACCAATGTAGACAAATGAAGCCAACATGCAGAGAGACATTGAGATGAGATATAAAAAGAATGATTCATGAAGATGCTCTAGCCCTGGTTTCAATCATTTCCAAGGCCAATCCTACTCTTGTACTTCCAAAACTTGGGGTATCTGAGCCAATTAAGTCTTGCTTTTTGCTTGAGTCAGTTTGCTTTTGTTTCTATCTCTTGAAACAAAAGAATCCCCAAAATATAATTTTTGTGCAATTATATCTCATAGAAATTATCTGAAAAGATAGATAAAAATTGTTGATGGTGGTTAATTCTGGTAAATGACATACTTTTTCTTTATGCCTTATATTTTAATTTCTTTATGTCAATTATTTATTACTTTTGCAATAAACATTTTAGGAAAAGGAGGATACAAAATAGTATAGCATTGATGATAGCCAAAAAATGTATGACTATACATTAAATAAGACTGGGAACTGAACTTAGAGACCTGGGGTGCTGCTAAATGACCTAAAATGCACAAACTGCCCCCCCAACAAAAAATTATCTGGCCAAAATGTCAAAAGTACTGAGTTGAGAAACCCTGACCTTGAGTGTTGAATGTTTGCAAAGCATTTCATGTACATTATTTCAATCCTCATACAACCCTATAAGGTTAGAGTTATTATCTCTCCATTTTATTGCTAAGGAAACTGAGGCTTAGGGAAGGTCAATGATTTGCCACCTTACAAGCATGTTAGGGAGGCTAAATTTGAACACAGGTTGGTCTCACTCCATCACCAGCTCCTACACTGTGAAACAGAAGCAGAAAGAGGTGAAAAAAAGAACAAGGTCTGGGAGGGGGAGAGGATAAATGCCTCTGTGCCAGGTAATGTTACAGGCACCACTCTTGTCACCTCATTTGAAATTTGCAATGAAGCAAGAACATGAACCTGAGCAGACTCTGTTCTCTGGGAAAGGACAACTTGGCAATGTCCTGGTTTGCGTCAGAGTTGAGTTGGAGCTGTGGATCTCTGTGGTCCTGAGAACTCAGAGTGCTCCCTCTGCCTGCACTCTCTCCCTGCTGCTTGGGCCCCAGCTGTGTCTACAGATGAGTCACTGGTGACTGCTCGAAAAGCCATGCCATGCTCCCCTCAATTCTGCTTTCAATATAGTAGGCCTGGCTTCTTTTGTGCCCAGAGATACACTACCAATTAGACCACAATTAGACCCCATTATGAAACCACCTGATAAATATATTTTACATTCCTTTCCATCCAATTGTGTTCCCCACCTCTGTCCCCTTTTAAGACTTTAGGACTTATTTCCTCCTGACCATGCCAGTCAGAAGTTGAACATTTCATTTTCCAAATGATCATATCATCCTGAGATTAAGTCTTTGTGTTAATTATGCCCAATCGAAGTGCCTATCCCTTTGGGGAGTCAGCCCTTATTAGTTTTGCTCTTTATTTTAATAGGACTTATTCCTTCTGGGATGGAAAAATGCAAATCTAGTCTGCAGTGACTCTCAAACAACACTGAGAGGCTTTTAGTGCCACAAAGTTTTAGAGGATTTGAATTAAAATTTTCCAGGTGTGAGACATTATGAGAGCTTGTAGTTCTTATTTAAAGTTTTATGTAAAAGAAAAATCTGGCAAGGGAGTAATCATTTTCTCTACCCTAAGGCTGCTGGAATAGATGAACCTTTCATCAGCTGAGAATTTATAGTTGTGTGCCTGCTGGGATTTCAAAGGGCACACATTCTTTGGCCAAATATGACCTTGGCATATAGCCAACCTTATAGGAGCACTGCTTGCCTGTTGCAGCTTGTCTGTGGTTGAGTGACTAATGTCATCTTACCTTGTTCTTGCCCTAACCTAAACTGTGTGTGTTTGGGGGTGGGGGCGGGGGTGGACAGAATTCTTCATTTGGATCCTCAGTGGACCAACTGCAAAGCCTCACAGTCTTACTCATCCTCCTACGATCAGCTGATATTATACAAGTTGCATCTAGAGACAAATTCCAGTCTCAAAATGGCAGTTGCCAAGTAACAAATTTACACAGAGCTTCTAAAATCAACAGGAAAACATAGTAAGCAAAACCATACAAAAAGAACGACAAATCAGGTGATACCTAGTAGCCTGTTCCTTCTGCCAGGTTATTTCTAATTTCTGCCTGGATGGTGTGGTTTAGTTTTAGTTCTCTGATTCAGGTGACCATATTGGGGATTTGATTAAAAATGATTTTTCATTTAAAGTTATCTTGATTTTTCCTCTTGAATTCTTTTGTTATTTGATTATTAAATATACAAATTCATAACCAAGAGGTTTTCAAGCATTGTAGTAAAGACCACAATAAGAAATTAGTTTTACATTGTGACACAGCACACACACACTCATGAAACCAACAGTTCTACAAAAAAATATTAACTCTTACCATGTAAAGTTCACTTTAATATTTTCATTTTCATCTATTCTATTAAAAATGATTTTTGTTGCCCATGAAATTAATTACACAACTCATTAAAGGAACATGATCCATAGTTCGGAACATACCACATTACTTACACTGTAGTTTAAAGAATGACAATTTATAGCATTCTGAAGAAATTCAAAGTGTAACTAGAAAGTGGATTTAATTAGCATTTTCTATGATTTTTTTCTGTGGGATCAGTACAATTGCTCATCTAATTCTTTGGTAGAATTGTAATATACCCATAATTTCACATTTTTTTCAATTCCTATGACTGGCTGTAAAAACTGTATCACAATATCAGACTCTTTTCTACATCTTCAATGAGAGAGGGTCTTTGGGAGCTCCTTTCAAAATGTCATGACCATGAGGCTTGGCAAGGTTGGGAGACCTGGTGCCACTCGGCCGCGGTCGTGATGCGCGTGGACATAAAGGAGTCCAGCCTGGAAACAGCATGCCGAGGAATTGCCAGGGCATAACCAGATCCCCCACCTGGAGTCAACACCAGGGAAAGAGAGGGAACCAGGTAGAAAGCCGAGTAAGATGGCTATGAAAGTCGTGGGCAGAAGGTAAAGGGAACAGGGCATAAGGTAATTCCCAAACGAAAGAGTAAAAAGCTATGGGAATTTCTGATCCTGTTCTGTGGCTTTGGTTAAGAGTATGCTTCAAACACTTGAAGAGGAAGCTCCAAAACTATTGCCCAGAGTGTCACACTAAAGTAAACAGATTCATCCATAATAATTCACTCCATGAGCAACTTTCCTTTACGAATCTGATATTAAGTAAGGTCAAAGTTTACCTCTCTTCACCCATATTATATGGTAGCAAATGTCAGATATTTTATCATTTCATCCATAAATATATCGGTATATATATATTTTAAAAACCCTTTTTTAAAACAAAACTCAAATTCTATCATTATGCTTAAAAGTTTTTAATAATGGTTTCTTAATATCATTCAATATGCAATTAGTATCCACATTTCCTTGTCTTATAATTTTTGTTTGTTTTTACATTTTGTTTATTCTAATCAGGGTTCAAATAATTAGGGCCATGTATTTAAATTGGTTGATTTGCTTTATAAGGCTTCATTTTTTGAGTGGTAACTAAGTAAAATCAAAGGCCTCTTTAAATTATGGGGTATTTCCAGGAAAATGTAAATAGTTTACTTCAACTTGTTTTTCATTTGATAAAATAGCTGTAGATACGAGGAAGAAAATCTTGCTTCTCATGATATAGTAACAAGGATGATGAAAACTGGGCCTACCTCACTAGCCTCCACCATTCCTGAAATCTCCATGAGACTCACTCCAATATTTCTAACAGGCCCCTTTTAGAACACTGGTGCATTAAATTCCCTTGTATCTCACATTCTATAAACAGGAAATCTGTTAATCTCTGATATTAATCTCTCAATTCTTTGCCAGCTCAATGTTTATAAATGAGGCCCAGGGGATGGCAGCCTGGTGAATCATCAAAGAGTCAACTCCGTTTAGCAGAGTTTTAGTACTGAGTGCCTTTAGACGGCTTGTAATTTTTAGAAAATTGAATATCTATGTATTTATTGCTTTTGTGTGATGGTACATGGCAGGATAGGATGCCAGTTTTTCTATTTCTAGAATGAGTTTTCTTATTCACTTGAATGAACTTTCTTATAACCATTTAATGGCTATTTACTACTTTGCAAAAATTATAAAACATACCATTGTATTTTTAAACTAACAAGGATTGAGAGACTGCAGACTTTAGTTTTTTTCTTTTGCTACCCCTTTACCTTTACCTGGATTTCTGGCTGACGTGAGTACTATAGGATGTACCTAAGAGTAGAAATCCTGTGTGACAGCGACCCATAACATGGTGCTCATGCCACTTTTTAAATTACCCTTATTGAGGTATAATTTACATAACATAAACTGTACCCATATTAAGGTGCAGTTCAATGAGATTTGACAAATGTCCACATTGTGGAACCATACCAGTCAAGACGGATAAGGAACATTTTCATCATCCTCAAAATTCCATTTTATCTCTTTGCAGTCATCAACCCCTTCCCTGGTCCCCAGGCAACCACTGGTCTGTTTTCTATCAATTGAGATTAATTATGTCTGTTCTAGAATTTCATATGAATGGAATATACAGGATAGACTCTTTTGTGCCTGGCTTCATCAGCTCAGCTTAAGTTTTTGAGATTCATCCATGCTTTCGCATGTATCGATGCTTTTTTTTATTGTTGAAAAGGAGTTTATGATATGGATACACCATGATTTGTTTCTCCATTCATATTTTGATGGACATTTGAATTATTTTCAGCTTTTGAGTATTTTGAATAAAAGCTGTTAAAAAAGATATATGCAAGTCTATGGATATATGCTTTCATTTCTCATGGGTAAATTACCTAGGAGAGGAATTGTTAGTAAGTGTAAGAATAGCTTTATAAGAAACTGCCAAAGCGTTTCCCAAAAAGGTTGTGTCATTTTACATTCCCACCAGTGATGTATGGGAATTCCAGCTGCTCTAGATCCTCACCAACATCTGCTGTTGTCAGTCTTCTTAATTAGTCATTCTAGTGGGACTGTAAGAGGATCTCACTGTAGTTGTCATTTGCATCTCCCTCATGATCGAAAATGTTGAGCATGTTTTCATGTGCTTATTAGCTTTCTTGTATATCTTCTTTTGTGAAATATCCAAATCTCTTGCTAGTTTTGTTTTCTTATTATTGACCTGTAAGAGTTCTTCATATATTCTAGATATAATCTTTTGTTAGATATATGTATTATGAACTTTCTCTCCAAGTCTGTGGCTTGCACTTTTATTTTCTTAATGGAATCTGTCAAAGGGCAATTTTAAAAAATTCGGATAAAACCTAACGTATTATTTTTTTAATTTTATGGTTTGCCGTTTTTATGTCCTGTTTAAGAAATCTTTGTCTGCACCAACAAAACTGGCATCCTGCATCGTCTCTTAAAAATTTATAGTTTTAGCTTTTATGTTTAGATATATGATTCATTTTAAATAAATGTGTATGGTATAAAGTAACAGTGGAGATTCATTTCTATCCATATAAATATTTCAATAGTTTCAGCATCATTTGTTGAAAAGACTACTTTTTCTTCACCTTTGCTAAAAATCATTATATGTGTGGGTCTGCTTCTAGAATCTTGATCCTAGTCCATAGATCAAAATATTTATGTCAATGCCATGCTTCCTCAAATACAGTAGCTTTGTAAGTTAAGTCTTGAAACCGAGTAGTGTAAGTCCTCCAACTTTGCATTTATCTAAAATAAACACTGACTATTCTAGCTCATTTGCATTTTCATATAAATTTTAGAACTAGTTATGCATAATGAAACACTTCCAGTAATAAAAAGGAATGAAATTCTGATACATGTAAGAACATGGGTGACACTAAATAATTATGCTGTGAGAGAACCAAGGAGGAAAAAAAAGAGTGCATGCTGTTTGAGTCCATTTATATAAAATTCTAGAAAATAATCTATACTGATAGAAAGTGGATTAGTGGTTTTCTGGGGACAGGTCAAGGAAGGTGGGTAACGAAGAGGGACAGGAATGAGAGATTACAGAAGGGTGCAAAAAAATTTGCATGTGCCAAACTGATGTATCCAAACTGATGGATATGATTCAACTACAGTGACTGGGTCATGGGTGTACATATGTAATAAAACATCAAAGCACATAGTTTTAATTTTGCAATTCATTGAGCTTAAATTATACTTTAATAAAGCTGATTTTTAAAAAAATAGATATTTAAAAAAAGAGAGAGAGCTAAAGAAAGCTTTCAAATAATATCAACAAGATCAAGAATTAGAATAGTTTGGGGCTTCAAAATAGCAATACTGAAGACTAGAATACAATAGAGAAATATCTGCAAAAGTCTAGTTGAAAATGGTTTCCAACCTAAATTTCTATGTCCTGCTAAGCAATAAGCAAGAATATAGAATAAAGTTTTTAGATAGGTGCAACCTAAATAAAATTAATTTACTTATGATTCACTCTTTCTTAGAAAGCCATCATCAAAACACCATCAAAACAGCATAGTAAATGAAGGAAGATTATATGATATCTGAAATTTTCTGGGATCTAACACACAGAGAGATGAGAGGAATTCTCTGGATGATGGTAAATAGAAACCCAAGACTGGCAGCAGTGAGTGCAGCATTCTCAGAGCAGGAGTTGCAAATAAACAGAAGCTCCAGGAGATAACTTTTTAAAATAAAACCAATAGGAGACTATCTCATATGTTTCATGGTGTGGGAAATTGTATTAAGAGCCTGCTGGAGCAAGTGGGAAGCATTAAAAATAGATACAGAGAAAACTAAGCAAATGATAAGAATCGGGCCTCTTCTCCTCTCTAATGTCCAGCTTTGCAGATTCCAGCCACTTCAGAAACCCCGAATTCTGATTTATGGTTCTTCAGCTTACCAGAACTGCTGTGCTCTGCTTTTATTCAACTCTCCATACCACGGTTGGGAAAACAGCCCCAAGCAGAAAACTGCAAAAATGTAAAGCTTACCACAAGGGTTTCTCTCAGGGATCATTCTTTTCATTCATTGCCTGTTTTCCAATGTCTGACAATAATTGCTTAGTATATTTTTTCCAGTTTTATGACTGTGTACCACCAGAGGGATACTCTAATACCTGTTATTCCAACACAACCCCAAAGCAGAAGGATCTGAACCAAACACACAAAAAAAATGAAAACATTTTCTGGATCTCTTGCATATTCTACATCCAATTTTCCAACTCTATAATATTCATATTCATGAAACATAACAAGAATACGAATGCTTTAATCCATTAAGGGGTTTAATATATTGAATTTGGGAAACTAAGCCAGTTAGACCAGCTTGGCCATTTGCAAACACTGAGATGGGCCCTTAAGGCTGTAGGATTATAGTCAAGAAGCCCTCCTTCGCCACCACTGCCCCTACAGACCATTTGAATTTGGGCCTTAGTTATTTGGAAAGCTTTTAGGGTCTGTTTTCAACTTTGCATAATGGAGGAGTCTGACTAGAAAAAGAAAAAATATTTGAGCCTATAAGAGGCCACACCTAGAGTTGCACAGCATCCAACAGCCCACTATTTTTGTAGAGCAGGATAGTTAAAGTCTATCAAAATGTCAGAGAGGATAAACAAAAGAATACTACTACTTCATATTCGAATAGTGGATTTCTTAATTTGGCTTCTTACTGATCCTCTGAAAAGGGCAATAAGCTGTGACCATTCCCATTTTATAAATGAGGAAACTAAGAATCAAATTAGTTAACTGACTTATCCAATGTCATATAGGTAGATGATGACAGAACTCAGAAAGGCAAAGTCTCTGTGAGTAAATTTACCAGTTACATAAACAGCTCAGATCGGCCCTGGGAATAGACAGGATACATAGCCAACTGTGAGGTATAGTTTGAGAGGTGCCAAATCATTCACTCCCTAGCTTATCATGGGGCCTAAAATTTCAGCATTAGACATTCATTTTAGCTTAAGCCATTGACAAGCTGTTAAAATGGAAATCTAATTACCTTACATTTATACAGCAATTCGCATTTTTCCAAATGTGTTTTACACTTACTAATAATACCTAACATTTATTGTGAGTACTTCATATGTGGCAGGCACTATTTTAAGTGTTTTGCGCATAATGACTATTTTTATCTATATAATAATTCTAAGGGAGGGGTACTATAAATATGTCTATTGACATATGAAGGAACTAAAGCATAAAAAGGTTAAATATCTTGCCTTAATTTATACAGTTAATTAGAAAGTAAAAAGTTAGGATTTGAATCTAGACCCAGAGTTCTTGCTTTAAACCATTAAACTATGATGTGATTAGATCTGATCCAAAGTTTTGCAAGATAAAGGCATCATTATACCACCTTTTACAGATAAACCAATGGAGACAGGAAAAATTTAAGTGACTATCCCTAGGTTCCCCCAGCAAATTGCTAGCTGATTCTTGACTAATCCTGGGAACTATGACTCCTAGCCAACTCTTTCCAATGTTCTAAACCAAAAGGATTACAAGTGAAATCATTATCAGCAAAAAGAGATATCAGGGCAAAGACAGTTACATTTTGGTGAGAGCTAAGGTAAGATATTGTGAGAAGCTAAAAAACAGCTTGAGAATTTTGAACCCTTAGATGGTGGTAGAAAATATTAATTTCATGCAATATTTATTGATTCCCTAACTGTATTCTTGGTACAGGAATATACCATTGAGCAAAACAAGCAAAAAACTCTGTTTTCATAAGGTTTACATTCCAGCGGAATGCAAGAAAATATTATTGATTATACAGAAGAATTATATTGAAAATAAAGAGGTATAATAAAAAGTATAATGGAAAGTGAACTCAGCTAAATTTTTTTTCAAATCTACTCCTTTAATAACTCACTAATTTCCCACGTGGTCCATCTAGGAAGCAAGCCACTGATACTTAAAATGTAGTTACCTTGAGATTTTTCAAAATACAATGTCGAATTTATTGATGGTGCAAGGTATGGACTATCAAAAGAGAGAGATCCCCTAAATAGTAAGATAGGATGATATGGTACTGTCAAGATATAGATTTTACAGCCTATTAGAGCACATAAAATCCCTTCCTTAAATAACAAAGGGTTACGAGAGAGCAATAAAATCTTCTTAAATTTTTCCTTTTTAAAGACCTCTTCTAAGGTATCAGAAGTTCTTACTACTAAAAAGTGCAGAGCTGGCTGCTAGAACAGGTGATCACAGACGGGAAAGAGGGCTGCAGAACTATCTCTAGTCTTGTGCAAATTACCTTCACCATCATCACTTTAACAGAGGTCTACCTTCTCCAGTTCTCTACTTGGATTTACTTTAACAAACTCATCAGAATTGGCAAGGGATGAATTTTAGTTCAGAGTAGAAAAACCTCTGCTTTGCTTCTTTGGCCCAGTTGCTAGGCAGCAGCAGTTCCCACACTGAGGGAGCCAGTTCTTGCTTTTATCAGCAATTGTCAATCGTGGACAGTAGGCAAAGCCACCATGAAATGCTTGTTCTTCTCTCTCTTGCCGGCTCCATCCACACCAATGTTGTGGGATCTCTTCAGGACCACACTTAACTTTCAGGATCGATGATTCCCCAAACCATTTCATTCCTACAGCTCAGGAAGGTGTTCATTCCCCTGTCCCCTCAACAGACAATGCTTCTGCTCACCCAAGACAGCCTGAAATACCAGAAGGCGTCACTCTTTGGGTCCCAAAACTGTATTTTACATTGAAATGTAAATCCAGTCTCTGTCAGACAGGTTTGGGTGAATGGATTTATCAAATCATTTCCATAGGAAAGGTACGTGTAGTAGAGGTAGGGGGAGATGAGCAGAAGAGCACCTGGCAAGGAAGGGAGGAGCAGGGAGAAGAAGAGGTATTGGCAAAGAACAAGTCCAGGAAGGGAAGCTGGGACCACTGATGACAAATCTGTCAGGTCCTCAGTTTTTCCCAAAGGCTAGCCTTATACTTGGCAACTAAATCATGGTCTTTCACTAAGCAGAGCCTGAGCAGCATCTTGCCATCCAGCCATGTAAATCTGGAATGGGAACCAGAGATCAAGATGAAGGCAGGCACGGAGGATGCTGGGATGCACTGCCAAGATTCCTCTTTGGGAATGAAGGACCATTTACTCCCTGCTGCTGGGACTGCTACCAGAACTCACCCTCAGCCTTTGCCCCCTTTGGGGATTGCCTCAGCTGAAAGAAACGACCTGACTGAAATCACCTCTCCTTCCCCCAGGGATCCTACATCTTAATGACTAACTCAGCAGGATAAAGGCCCAGCCCACGACACCCCTGAAGTTTCATTCCATCTTCATAACTTGCTGTGTGGTTGGCTGAGGTATCTGTTAAGACTGCATCACAGTTCAGCTTCTCCCTCTTCTCAGTCCTGCTTCCTTTCCTTCTCTTCTACAGGGGTTGATTTCTAGAAAATCTGCACGTCAATTCCCATCTCAGGGTCTGCTTCCTGGGGCCCCCAAACTGTGATAACCAGGCTGAAAGGCCTCCATTTCCAAGATGAAGTATACCCCATCTCACATCATTAAATAGATGAGAGGACTCGGATGTCTTGGGCTGCTGTACAAGGCTGCCTAATGCACTGTTTATGATGAAACCAGGAAATCTGGCTCAATGACAAAAGTGGTCCAAAGAGGCCCAGAGAAATCTTCCTTTGTCCCTGAAGGAGGCCCTGGAAGCTTAGCTTCTCAGACATTAGACAGCAACAACAACAAAATAGGTGATCCATTTCATTCAAAAACCATTCACTGAGCATGAACTCTTTAACAAGCACAAAATTATTTGCTGCCATCATGGTCATTGTCAACGTTGTTGTTACTAGTTAGTATTTCAAGAAGTATCTCCAGGTCTGATGTTTCAGAAATTGGGAAACAAGTCACTATACATTTATGTTTCTGTTATGGTTTCACAGACTAAGATGATATTCCCATTTAGTCTTTATATTTCCTGATTAAAGTATACGTATTTTTCAAACTGTTCAGCTGTAGACATTTCTCCATCTGCTTGATCATTCCATTACCTTTCTCTGGAACTGCTTCACTCTGCTGAGATTTTCAAGTTGTAGTGACCTACGTTTCCTTTTTTACAGATATCAGTGAACCAGAGTTTTGAATCCAGGTAAGATTATATTCTTTTGGTTTGCTTTCACTGGTTTCACTGAAGATGTCCAACAAGCCTTCGAGAAAAGTTATTCACTGGGTCAGGGTGACTTTAGGGCTCCTCTGAGCATATGTGACAGTTCCAAGTCCATCTTCATAAGCAAAATTTGATCTATTTCCTCACACACTACTTTATATCTGCTCTCACTGATGCTCAGCTGCTAATTTTCTTGAGAGCTCTCTATGATTATCTTTGTTGATTAACATTTCATTCTCTCAAGCAATTTAATATCTCCTGTAAACTTAGAAGCTTGACTACAGATGTCCATTGCCAGTATGTTCCTAATCATGAGAAATAACTCATTCCGTTCTGATTACTCATGATTCCATTATTTAGACCTTCATTAAGTGCCCTTATTCCTACCTTTAATTTATTTTTTCCTTTGCAAGGCAATCCCACAATGTTCATGATGATGTATGCTGGGGACTGAGAGAGTGTGGTGAAAACCACAAGGCTACTTAAGATATATAGTAATTCAAACATTCCATGGAAGCACACATGAGTCACTGCTTGATTGGTCCTTGGCCAAAAGAACCTGGGAAGGCTTGTCCATGTTTTCCTTTAGTCAGTCCTACAGTGGATTCTGAACTCCTTCGCTGGCCCTAAACCTTTATCTGACTGTGATCTGACCAATTTCAATGTCCTGGGTATGACCTCTTCAGCCTCTCTATGGTTGAATTTACTCCACAGAGATTCCAAATAGACTCAGGATAAGAATGGGCCACAAAGGTTCATGTGCAATTATCACCTTTGGGACATAGACAAGTTACCTTAGGAACAATAAGATCAATAACTTCAGTGTAGACAGGAATGTCATTAGGTTAAACATCACCACTGCATTCAACATATGATGATTCAGCAAAGTCTGCGTTACTTTTCAGATATATTTTGGACAAAACCTTGGGATTCTGCTACTTATTAGAGGCCATGAGGAATAATGTTTGCGTAATTTACAGTATCACAAGAAACAAAAGCACTTATTCTCTCATATTGATCCATGAAGAAATGGGAAATGGGGGCATTTTATAAGGTGTGAATATCAAAGCTCTATTCTTCGTGGCTGTGAATCATATCTCTAGATATAGATTTGCGTGTGTGTGCATGCACACAATTGTGGCATCTTCCCTGTTGACTCAAAGGATTTCAACTTTTCGTTTCTGAGAAGTCACTGTGCTCTCTTATTCCTGAGCGTTTGAGTCACGCCCCTCACCTCCTTTGCTCCTTGTAAGATAACAGAGACAGACTTATGCAGCTCAAGTACAGGGTATTTTTAGAAACAGCTACTAAAGTTAGCCCTCTTGATGGGAATCAAAACCACCACATCATATTTCAGGACAAGGCTTCTCGTCTAATAACTACTAATAAGGCAGCATGCAATTCATGCATCTTGAATCACAGGTATTGAAAACTTAATTAGGATTCAAAGCTTTGTTCTTATAAATTTCTAGACAATATAAATATATTTAGATCATTGGTAACAATAAACAGACAGACAGACAGATATAGTTTATATGTTTGAGTTCAGTCATTCTAAGTATTCGATATGGTAATCTACCTGTGCTTAAAATACATTGAGTGCCATCTAATTTTGTTTCCTTGTTAATAGTACTTTATAGGACAATCAATGAGTGCACCATCAAGGCCATGTGGTGAAGTAGTGGAACATTGGCAGTTTAGCTACATGGCATATATCAGTGTATATGGTAATATTGTAACAGAAAAAGTAGACTAAAGAAGTGTTCAGTCAAAGTGTTGAATTTATACACATCTACAGACAGGAAGTTTTCAGACCCATGAGGGACAAAGATGTTTTGCTGCTCTGTAAGATTATTAACTTCACTACTAAGATTAAGTCATGAACACTTAACAAGAACCAGATGTTAATATAATTTTATAGCTAGTAGCACTAAATCTTCCCCACTCTCAGCAAATCCAATCCCTACTCTACCACCATTCTGGTAACGTAAAGAGAAACCTGACTCATAGGTTATAGGTGTAACGGTAGGATAAAAGACAAAACTTAGGTCGGAGAATTCTTCCTTTCTGTTAAAGTATGAGTGTCATAATTTCTCCTGTACTCTTTTCCAGGAAGTAAAATTCCAAAGAAATGCCAAATAACTATGATTTAATCTATGATTATCAATAAAATAACAAGGTGATTATATGATTCATATTTCGTTCCACTTCATGCTATTTATAAGCTTTCAATGATCATTTCTGATATTTTCCAGCATCTTATATATTAAATGAGATTCTTTTTTCACATTTCTCCCTCCCTCCCTTCCTCCCCCTCTCCTCCCTCCCTCCTCCTCCTCCTTCCTTCCTACCTCCCTTCCTTCCTTCCTTCCTTCCTTCCTTCCTTCCTGCCTTCCTTCCTTCCTTCCTTCTTCCCTTCCTTTTATTGAAGTTTATATAATTTTTATAGGGTCTCTAATTGCTAATTCTATCTAGGTAAAGACAGCTACAAAGAGAAAACTTTGTTCAAACATGAACATTTTTTGTTACACTCAGAGCTGTTTGTTCTTTTGGCATTTTCGGAATACAGCAGAAGAGACAGTGTGTCTATCAGCACCTGGCCTATAGCAGATTGCCAGACTAGTTATTCCAAAAATCTGGAGATTAGAGTAAATGAGTTTTCCCTTTCTAGTTTTATTTATGACCTTAGTTATTTAGAAAGGAAGGGAGCATGCAGTTGCCATATGCCAGACACTTTCAATAAGATTGTCTTTATCATCTTTGTTTGCTGCTTGGCTATGTATTTGCTCTTGCTTTGAGGAATGAAAACTTATTCATGAAAGCCAAATATTATTAAATTATTTCAGGCTTCCAAAGTAATTTTGCCTATTGAAACAACAATTCCCCTAAACAGTCACAAGAAACTTTCTCTCTCACAATTTTTGAGATCCATCCTATATATACAATTAACAACAACAATGACAACAAATCCTCTAAGTGTTAGTTTTAGACATAGGGACATGTTTTCTTTTGTAGATTTGTGTACATGTATACATGTCAGGGAGTCAGTTTGTTGAGGTGCAAGGAACACCGACAAGTAGAACCAGTAGATCTGGGTTCTAGGTTTGACTCAGCCATGCTCTTACTATGGGTCTGGGCAAGTAAATTCACCAAGTTCTAGTTGTTTCATTATATATTAAAGACTGCACATTGCAAGTGGTTTTTGTACATTTCTCCTTTATTCTTTCATATTTTTATTGTAAATCTTTACTGAACAACATTTGGTTCATAAGGGCCCGTGTCTATATCCTCAGTGAGGAAACTACACTTGATCAAAAGTATTCCTTTTTTTTTAACCATTTAACCTTTTCTCTTGAAGTCCACATTGTTATTACAATGACTCTAACCATTTTGATTGAAGCATATTGACTCATTGTGGGTATAAACTTGGAATAGCTTTATTATTTAAATAACGGTTATCAGCTGAACTGAATAAACCATTTACAATACATCAGTCTGATCTTATAACTTTCAGTTAGATCACTGGTCCCCAAACTTTTTGGCACCAGGGACCGGCGCTCCTATAAGAACCTAACAGCTGATGATCTGAGGTGGTGACGCTAGTGCTGGGGAATGGCTGCAAATGCAGATGAAGCTTTGCTGGCTTGCCAGCTGCTCGCCTCCTGCGGTGTGGCCGGGTCCTTACAGGCCACAAACTGGTACCAGTCCCTAGCCTGGGCGTTGGGTACCCATGTGTTAGATTACTGAAGTTCCCCAGTCAAAATATTAATCTCTCCCCCTCCTCCAATCACAGGTGAGAGTTGTGTTTGCAGTAGCTCAATGAGAAAGAGTCCATGAGAGTGAAGGAGTAAGGGGAGAGCAGCGAAATGCATGTTATGCTCTCTTGTCCTCTTCCTCATTCAGCTGGTAAAGGGACAAAGACTTTCCCTGATGTGATTGTGCAAGGGAAGTTAGAGACTTTTGATTTGTTAGCTGAAATTTTATTCTCTTTTGTGAGCAAAGGCCAAGCATTTGTGACAAGGCAGTTGACTATTGCTTGTCATCCTGGCTGAGCCAGCTCATTATCTACAGTCTTCATGGGTGTGGGTGGCTGCCCACTAATAAGTTTCAATCCCAAGATCCTCCCCTAGCACAAGTGAGCCCTTGTGGATTCAAATGCATCTTCCCCAGGCCCCAGATGGAACCCATGTGACATTCTTCTAATGTATATTCCTCTTTGACTCATGCCATGCAATCTCTAGCAAACTATAGCTCCCAGCCTCACCTAGTCTTCCACCCCACAGCTGGGACTGAGTGGATATTTATTCTGAATTCGTGGTAACTCAAGGGGAGGCCTCCCAAATGAAGCCTCTTGCTCCTTCCCAGTTTGGCTCTTTCTTCACTGTGAGGCAGCTCAGCAATCACTGTAGCTATTTTGACTTTCAACTGGAGAATAAGATATTAGTCTCCCTTTCATATAGAAAGAAAAAAAATCTCATACTTTACAAATAATCCTATTTTGGGCTTCTCTTCTTTGCCTTTGAGAAGATGAAATAGTCTAGTACCCCCTCCTTTACAAACACTGGACACTCCTAAAAGTAAACCTTCTAATCTCCCTCTCTACCGTAAATCCCTCTTTGTTGGGAGAAAGGGGATGGGAAGGTGGGAGTGTCAGTTCTGCTGAAATGACATTTCTCAGCAAGCCTTGTGGGGAGATGGCTAGCACATCAGCTGGTGATACTATTCATAGAATGGGGAGCTGTGGGTACTAGACTCAATAACAAGGAGAACAGAAATTGATATAAAACCTGCATGCTTCTTTTAACCTTTTTAAAATTTTTATTTTAGAACTACCTCTAATAAATGCCCTACCCATAGATTCTAATTAATCTGAGAGTCAATACACAGGTTATGATTTTATGCTATAATTTTGCAAAATATTACCATAAGGAAAAACTAGGTAAAGACTACATGGGCGCTCTCTCTGTTTCATCATAACTGCATGTGAATTTATAATATCTCGATAAAAATTTCAATAAGAAAGTATTCACCAAGACTTGTATAGGTCTGGGTCACTTTACAGAAACATTTCACTTTGCACCACGATGAATCACTTTCATTTTCAAACTCCAATCTTTCTTAAGTTTAAGGTCACATGTTTGAAGTTGTTTCTTCAGTTCCACTAGTTTTAGATTTTTTTGGTGTTATTTTTAGATCTTTCTTCTCTATCTTCCATATCCAACATTTTCTTTATCATATTCTTCTTTAAGTCCTTTTCCTCTGTATCTTGGAAGAGTTTTGACAGTGGTTCTCTAGAGTCTACTGAATAGATTTTATTTTTTACAGTGTTAATTCTTTAGTGTTGATCCTTATTATTTTTTTGTTTTATGCTTATATTTTCACTTCCTTTAGACATTTTTTATACAAGCACTTTTCTGTCCATCATTCGGTTGGTTCCTTTTTCATTTTGATATTTTATCTTCTCACCTTTGATCTCTTTTGTTTTGTTATTTTAAGTTTACTCATTCTTAAAAAAAGGAGAGTTATTTTGATTCCTGGCATTTGTCCATAAACAGAGTGTGTAGTTTTTCCTAGTTTCTTTTTACTATTTGGCTAATTACCATCAAAATCCTCTTTTCACTCACAACTTAGAGGGTACTTCCTACATAAGACTCTGGATGTAAATGCCTTTTACTCGATATAAATTTACAGTCCTTAGGAAATGTCTTTTGGTCTTTTTGCCTGATTATCTTTCCATGAGGAAGGAAATTTATTCCAGAATTCTCTGAAACCCTCTATATTTTTTTCCCTTCCAGAAACAGTTCTTTCAGACTCAGTCCCTTGCCACTATCAAATTCACATCCCAAATATAAGTGCTCCCACCCATCTTACATTATCGGAAACATTATCTCTGTAGGAGGAGGGAAAAGAGGGAATATTAGGTGAATCTGACAACCCTGGGAAGTCGCTCTTGTGTAAGGTTCTCTCTCCCTCTCCTTTCCTCTCTCTCCCTGCACCACTATTCCCTATTGTTGAATGCTTGTGTCTGTGAAGTAGAAGGAGAAACCTCCATGCTTCTAATTCAGTTTCATTCCAATTAATACTAGTTGATAAATCAATGGTGCCATTAATTTATCTAAGAACTCTCTATGTTTTTGAAAAAAGAGTGGTGAATAATCCAAATTCCCATTAAGCATTTTAAGCAGGGAATAACACAACCAGATTCATGTGTTCAAAAGACTTCTCAGACTACAGTGTGGAAAACAAATTTGAAATGAGCTGAGAGCGAAAGCAGGGAATTAAATGAGAAGGATACTGTAAGAGCCCAATAGAACATGACAAGACTTGGACCAGGGAAGCAGCAGTGGAGATGGTGAGGAAACGAGAGATTTATTAGATGTTTATGAGGTAGAACTAACCTGAATGACTCCCTTAGTGGTAAGCAGGTTAGTTCAAGGTAAGCAGCTGTAACTGTGCTAAATGGAGAAACTGGAACCTTCTACGACTTCTGGTGAGTACATCGGAATGTTAAGCTGTTTAATTTATTGGGGAAGGGATACTAATGTAGTAGACAAATTGGCAATCCTTCCTAAATGTGTTCATAGTCTTTTTCTTTCTGTTTATTCTCAATCCCTGAATATCAGTTTCACTTAATTCTGTCACAACCAGGTAAGTTTTTAGAAAATTTCTTTATGATAACAAAGAGTGAATAACATCAGTTTGCCTTAAATGGATAATCAAAACTGGAGAAACCATGGGAGCTGTTGGTGCTGTTGTCTAGGTTGCCATCTAGTGAACAAACTTCTGCACAGCTGACAAGGAGCCCTGAGGATGTCACAACTATTAGTAATCCTGTAACTTGAAATTCATGTGTGTTGGTACCCTCACACTCCAGTACGTAAGCGGAATGCCTACCAATACAATCCAATTAACTGCTGTGTGATTTCAGGTAAAAATCTTCATCTCAGTAGGCCTCAGTTTCTGAATCCATAAAATATAAGGCTAGAGCTAGCTCATTTCTAGGGCACTAAAAACATTTAATAGTTCAGAGGCTTGTCTTTTTTTGCAAACAGGCCAAAACAACTATCCAGAATGACACGCCTTTTTGTTTTAATTCAGGCACCAAAACACATATTATATAGCTGGCTTAAGGTCCTCTGAACGACCTCACATTTTGTGAGCTCACATTTGGCAATTTAATCTCATTCCAGGGTCCTTATTGCTTCAAGTAATTGTCCATTTTGCTAACCCTAGTGATTTTTCTAAGAGCCAAAACAAATTATAAAACACTATCACTATTCAAAACACTCCAATTGGGCTTTATAAGCCATAGCAGTCATCTCAAAAATTTTAATATTACTCAATCCTTCTCTGAAAAAATAAATGAGCGTGCAACTCATCAATAATATATAATATTTGTGATATATTTTATTTGATTAATACTATACATGCACACTGCCCTAATATAGTGATACATAAAAAACAAATATAAAAACAAATGTTTTAAAGGATGAGATTTAAAAGGTGATAAAAAACAAAGCTATGTTATTTATTGATTTTAGGAAAAAAATTTACTTTCACTAAAATAATATCCTGGTCCTTTTAAAATAAGGAAGTCTTTTGTATCAGCTCACATACTTATCATTTCCAGCATTCTTCATTCTTTTGTATAGATCCAGATTTCTACGTGGTTTCATTTTCCTACTACCTTAAAGACTTCCTTGAAATTTCTTATAGTGCTGGCCTGCCAGTGGTGAATTTTATCAGCTTTTATGTGCTTGAGAAAAATCTTTTTGTTGCTTTCATTTTTGAAAGATATTCTTGCTGGGTATGTACAGAATTCTAAGTTGACAGTTTTCTTTATAAGATGTTGTGCCACCATCTTTTTTTTTTCACTTGCATTGTTTCCAACAAGAAGTCTGTTGTCATTCTTATCTTTGTTCCTCTGTATGTAATTTGTGTTTTTACTCTAGTTCTTTTTAAAGGTTTTTCTGTTTATCACTTATTTCAACTAATTGGATTCAAATGTGCTTTGGTGTAGTATTCTTCAACTTTCATCTGCTTGTAGTTCATTGAGATCCTTGAATCTGTAGATACATAGCTTTCGTCAAATTTGGAAAATTTTCAGCTATTGTTTATTCAAAATTTTGCCCCTCCCTCTCCTTTTAAAACTCTAATTATGTATATATTCAGCCACTTAGAGTTGCTTAAAATATAAAGTAACTCTTCAGTACTCTGGTATTTTGATGGAATAATTTTCATGCTGTTTTCAAGTTTACTAATTTTTTTTTTCTTCTGAAATATCTAATCTGTTGTTAATCCCATTTGGTGTATTTTTCATCTTAGACATTATATTTTCCATCTCTAGAAGTTCAGTGTGGGTCTTTTTTATATATTCTACATCTCCCCTAAAACTTCTCGTTTCCCTGTACATATTTGAACACATGGAATATATTAACCATAGTTATTTTAACATCCTTCTTAGTTCTATCATCTGTATTATTTCTGAGTGTGTTTCTAACTGGTTTCCTCTTCATTGTGGATTATCTCCTATTTCTTTGCACGTCTGGAGTTTTTTGGTTAGATGCTAGACATGGTGAATTTTATATTTGGCAGGGTAGATCGTTTGTATTCTTTTCAATGTCCCTAAACTTCATTTTGGAATTCAGTGGAGTACCTTGGAACAGTTTAACCCTTTTGAAAGTAACTTGCTTTTAAGTCTCATTAGGCAGGACCAAAGCAGCCTTTAATCTCAGCAACTAATCTCAACCAGGAACAATTTTTACCCTAAGGGAAAGGGGACACTTGTAAATGTATGGAGACACTTTCAGTTGTCACAACTAGGAGAATGAGAGTACTACTAGCTTCTAGCAGGTAGAGGCTAAGAATGCTGCTAAGCTTCCTATAATGCACAGGACAGTCCCTCACAACAAAGAATTATTTAGCCCAAAGTGTCAGTAGTACCAGGACTGAGAAACTATTGTCTAGGACAATTTTGCTCCATTACTGACACAATATTCTTCTGAATTCTCTACCTGATGTCCATGTTTTAAGATATTTCTTTGCTCTGGTTTCAAGCCCTGTGGGATGTCCAAGAATTGTCTTCCCTACTCCTTTCTGATGGCCTCAAGTAGCTTCCTTACACACATGTGCCAATCAGTTGATTACTTAGTAACCGGTAGTTTCTTTCAGTTGAAGAGCCAGATGACCTCTCTGCAGATTTCTAGCACTCTGTCTCTGTGACACTTCTCCTCTCCTACACTTTGCCCTGTGGATCCTAGCTATCTTGGCCTCTCTGAATTCTCAACTGTCTCCTGAACACAGGGTGCCTGCCAAGCTGTTTGGGATTGCCCTCCCTGTGCTTGGGCCTGGAAACTGTCTCTAAGCAATAAGCCAAGGTAATTGTAGGGCTCACATCATTTCCCTTCTTTTGGGGATCATTGTTCTATTCTGCCTATTGTCCAATATCTGAAAGCCACTCTTTCATATACTTTACCTGTTTTTTAAGTCAAACAATTTAAAATCCAGACAAATATAGGAAACAGTGGCTTTGATCTTTGAACAGTGGCTAATGTCTTAAGACACAATATGTGGTTAGATTGAGGTTCATCTTTAAACGTTTATATTTCAAATAGTCTTGGTAACAGATTTCCCAAAACTTTATGTCAGCTCTAATTAGACTATCATTGTTTTCATCTCAGTGGAAGGCTGACAGAAGGGTCACACAAGGAGTAATGTGTCAGCTCTATTTTCTTGTTTTTCATATTTGCATTATTAGTATTATCTTCAGTCTGCTTTATTTCTAAAAATCTATTTTTGTTATAGAAAAATTCAATCATATATAAAGATAGAGAGGATTGCCTAATGAGCCTTGATTTACCCTTCACTCAGCATCAACAATTAACAACTCACAGCTAATCTTGTCTCATCTATATTCTTACCCACTTTTAACAGTGACCTCCCTGACCCTAAATTATTCTGAAATGAATCCCAGGCATCATATTATTTTATCTAAAATTATTTCAGTGTGTGTATGTGTATGTGTGTGTGTGTGTGTATGTATGTGTGTGTGTGTGTGTGTGTGTGTGTGTGTGTATATGTATATATATATATATATATATATATATATACATACAATACAGTTTCATTACCTTACACGAAAACACAATAATAACTCCTTAATATCATGAATATGCAATCTGGCCTCAAACTTTTGGGATCATTTCAAACCTCTTGTTTTTTGTGTTTATTTGAATCAGAAATATAAGGGTCATACATCGTGACTGGTTATATGTGTCTTAAGTCTCTTTCAATTTATAGCTTGCACATGTGCGCTCTCTTCCTCCCACCTTCTCACCACCTCCCTCCCTACAATTTATATGTTAAAGAAATAGAGTCAATTTTCTTCTATAGCAGTAGGGCCAACCATTTGGGCACCAGGGACTGGTGCTTCTATGAGCATCTAATGCCTGATGATCTGAGGTGGAGCTGAAGCAGTGATGCTAGCACTGGGGAGTAGCTGCAAACACAGATGAAGCTTTGCTTGCTGGCCTACCACTCACCCCTGCTGTGAGGCCTGGTTCCTAACAGGCGATAGATGGATATACGTCTGCAGCTGGGTGGGTTGAGGACCCCTGCTGTAGAGTTTACCACTAACTAGATTTTTCTCAAGGATCAGACGTCATTTATTCCTCATATACAAAGATAGAGAGGATTGCTTAATGAGCCTTGATTTACCCTTTTTTTACCCTTGATTTACCCTGATTTATCCTGTATTTCCCATGAATTGATAATTATATGTAGAGGTTTGATCAAATTTAGGTTCAATTATTATTCTTTTATTTTTATTTTTGCAAAACTACTTCATAGATGTTGTGTAATTCTATCAGGAGTACATTCTGTGATGCTAGCAGCCCAGGATAATCACTGCAAAAATCCATTAATTCATTAGGGATATACTCTTAGTTTAATTCTATCATTCTTCATTTATTAGCTGGAATATATGTATAAAGGCAATCTTTTTTTCAGAATTATATTCTAATTCTATCATGCCTTCTTCATTTAGTAAATTAAATACTTCTATAAAGTTAATACTTCTTAACTTCAACTATTTCTTTTCTATGAGGTAAAAATTATATAGAAAAAAAGATAAATGCCTAATGTGTTTTCTCTGTGAGTTTTCAAAATAATGATTGTTTGCCTATCATCCTCCAAAGGAAACCAAAGATTTTTTGTATCATTATGAACTGATGCATTTGATGTTTTAACCCATTGCACTTGTTAGTCTTCTTAATGCTTGATTTGTCCCATCTTCAGCCAGTGGGAGCCTGTTTAGATCGAGTCTTGCAGCCTTTTGATATGACCCCAGTAATCTTTGAAAGCTTTTTTTGCTATTGGGTTTGACAAAATATTTCACATTTAAGTGATTTTGCTCAATAATACCAAATCCTCTCCCAAAGAGTAGTTCCATTTTTGCAGTCCCCCCTGCAATCTAATTTCCCGTCTCACCAATAGAATATTGAGTCAAACTGGAATTTTTTGAAATCTGATAGGTGAGAAATGTGGGAAATAATATCGCTGTGTGGTTTTAATTTGCATTTATTACTGTGAGTTAGGCTGGTCATCTTTTCATATGGGTAAAAGCCATTTGCTATAAGCTGCCTGTCTGTATCTCAGCCTGTTTGCAAAGACCTTCTTAGTAACCTGTAGTTTCTTTGCAAAACTCTCTTCAGTCATATGTCCATTTTATAAAGTCGGTTTAGTCAAAATACAACTTCTAAGTCCAATTTAACCAAGCAACATTAATTTAAACATGTTCTATATGTGGAAAAGAAACAAAGACACAAGGCACTAATGACATACTCTGAATTACAAAGCTCCCATTCCCACTCTTCAATCAATATACTTCCTGCTCTATATGTGACACGTTGGAAAGCCGCTTTGTGACACATTGGTCAAGGTCAAGCCATACATTATAATTTAGAAACATTTTCTAATTATTTAGATTAAAAATATAATACAAAATACCTCAATATATTATTTTTAATGAGTATAATTACGTCTAGATTTTCTTTTCACACCCTAGTCGCTGCCTTGCACATCCCCAGTGAGGAGCAGACAGAGCCCGCTTCGGAGATTACTGACTGAGGGGTAAAGTTCAAACTTTTGGCTTGGCCTAATGGCAGGTCCATCAGAATGTGGCTTCTCGAACACCACTCGTCCCCTTGCTCTAGCTCTATTCAAGTCCATGCAGCTCCCCCAAATGGGCTCTGTTTAAGGCACCCTGCACCCTTTTCCCTTCCTGCCCAGTAAGTTCCCATGGCTGCCATATAATCTGCACAAACATGCTGGGCCGCTCTGCTCCTTCTCCACTATGAAGAGACACGGCCTCTGTGAAACCATCTCTGACTTCCTCTAGGCTCACCATCGATGCTGTGCAAAAGCACAGGCAGCTTTTAAGAGAATCTAGCAAATAGGGGCTACTGGGCCACTTCCTTTCAATCAAGAATCACTCTTAACTCTTTCCCATTGGCAAGGCCGTTTCAGAGGAAATATAAGAATTGGTGACTGAGAATGAGGTCTAGCCTGCACTTGACTTCCTCCCCAACTTCCCCCATTATTAGTGATCTGCCTGGAGAGCTGGCTGAGGGGTAGGAGCCTGGGTAAATTTCCTTAGAGACAGACAAGAAACAAAAATCCTCACTGAAGACAATGGGAGAAACTAAGCTGGAAGAAAGAGCTAAGCTAAAAACCAGGCTGGATAGGTGAGATTCCAAATTCATGAAGTTAGGTGGCATCCCATTTAGAGTAGCCCAGGGAAGCAGAATTCCAATGTGATTCTAGAGGAGAACTCTTCTGTCAGCACCAGCCCTAGTGAGGAGAGACTCCGCAGGTCTCACCTATCTACCGGCATAGCTCAGCCTCTCTCTCCCAGTCCTCTGGTTCTGTAGATGAGCTCACCCTGACTCTCCTTGTCAGGGCTCCCTGCTGTTCTCTACTTTCAGGCCTGTAAGAGCCCCCAAGTCTAAGTGCTAATAAAGAGCTGGAAGGCCCCAGCCCATTTGTCAGCCTAAGCCTGACCAGAAAGCACCAAATAAAACCAACACTTAGATCCCCACCTGACGTCTTAAGTGGATTGTTTGATGGATTAGGACCCAGAGGGGAGGAGGAGTGAGCAGTTGGTTTCCTAGACATCCATGAGTTGAATTGGGCAAAAATCAGTGAGTTGAATTAGGCAAAACTAATCAACTGAACATACTTCACTTAAAGGAAGACCAAAATGAAAGTGAATAGTCAGCCTAAAACCACATTTAGACGTCACAAATCCTATGGAGAATTTACTTAAAATGCAGATTCCAGGGCCCCGCCCCTGAGATTTTGATTCTGGTAAGTCTGGGATGACACCTGGGGACCTGAATATTTAAATTCCCCAGTGAATTAGGATACAAGTATTTTCAGACCAGACTTTGAGCAACAGTGGCCTCTACGATAAAAAGGGGAAAAAGAAAGCATCTGAAGTTGCTGGTTGCTGGGGTCATCTAAGCAGTCTCTGTGAGCTGCACCCCTGTCGCGAATTACATAGCAAACTATCTTTGTTCTGGTTGTGGGCTCATCTACAACCTTCTGGCCATAACTGACTTTCCTTGTCACTTGGCTGCAGAGAGAGCGCCTACAGATCTGCTGACACGAACACTCTGTCCTGTCCGCTGATATCATTCTCATTGTAAATCAATACATTGGTGCTCACTTACACTGTCATTTCTGTGGCTTTGCTTACTACAAGCTCCTCCTGAGAAGCAGAGCTTCACACATGTGCGGATGGAACCCATTTCCAGCCGTTACGGAGACTCAGCCTTACTGTGATCGGTCTCACACACTGGAACAGTAACTTCCTGCTCAAACATCTGCTGCCATCCCAACAGCATCTACCCTGCTCAGAGCTCCGCCCCGCCCAGCCTTTGTTCTCAACTCCCAAGGCCATGTCACCCCTCTCCCAGGGCCTTGAAGAACCCGTCTCCCCCTTTTCCTAGTGCTTCTTGTTCCCTACCACCTCTTGTCTTTCAAACACCTCTGCTCCTCGCTCCCCGATCTCATCTTTTCCCTCTTCGGCTCTTCATCTGTGTTGTCAATCATTCCAATCCTTCTGCTGTTCTGTTATACCGCACCGCCCCCCCCCCGCCCTGTGCGCCCCGCCCACAAGATGGAGCACAGAGTTCCCAGTCTCTGCTGGTGGTGGAAGCTCTGGAAAGACAAAAGACCCCTTTCTGTTACCCTTGCTTAGTGCATTCCTGACTGTAAAGAAGAGCTGGCTACGTGCCATGCCCGGGGAAGGGGTAAGGGGGAGGAAAATCTTATCTACCAACAAGGTTAAAGCCAGACCCTTCACTGTGTTCAGTTCACTCCAGTGAACATCACCCTGTGTTGTGACTTGGCAGCCAGCCAGCTTTCCTGGGTGACACCCCTGTGAATTGCCTAAAACCACATGTATTCGCATTCAACTGCATCGCCATTCAAGCAAAAGAACAGAAGGAAGGCTAAAAGAGATTAGACCAATCTCCCTTCCCAGGCAGTCCCCAATTCTTAATAGAGACCATGACTGACAGGTCGCCCTTCAAGCTCTTTACTTCAACAGATTAAGGACAGCCCAAACAGCTTCGTTGCTTTAGTAACCTGCTATTTAAGCCTCTCCTTTATTCCATCAAATTTTTCATCCTGTCCTGCCAATTTCTGTTGTCACTATCATCATTCTCATCGTTCTAATTCTAATTCTCTGACACCCTGGCTACTCAGAAGGTCTGATTTGTGTTGTCTTATTTTACCCCCACTAACGCGATCTTCATGACTTTCATCATCTCACTTGCTCACTCAAACTCCTACAGGAGCCATCATTCCAGGCCCCCTGCCCAGATGTCAACATCCTAGCTCCACCTTAACTGTCCTTACTTCCTTGCACAGACTTTTCTCATACAAGTCCATCTTGGTCCAGAGTCCCAAGATTTCACACTCATACCTGCCTGCAGTGCCCTCACCTGTACTCTCTTTGAAATTCTACCTCTTTTAACAATGCCAGCCTCAAACCCTGCTTTGTTTCAAGTGAGCAGCTGGGATATGGCGAGATGGCACTGGGCATGATGTCACAGGTTCTAAGATTCAGCTCTGAGACTTCCACTCTCCAGACATGTGACCTTAGGAAGGTAACTAACTAAACTTCAGTGTTATTAGAAAATAATCATACTTCGCAGGGCTTTGTGCTTTCACACAGTTTGTTAACAACCTGAACATGCTGAGGGGTAAACAGGAAATTGTTTTATTTTCCCTCAGCTCCTGCTTTCTACCATGTTATATCAACTCCCACTTCCTTGAACAACAGGTTTCTGGAAACTTTGGGTTATTAGAACAAATCTCACTTCCAAATACAAACCTAAAGCTTCCCTTGGGGATCAAGAAGCACAAATTAGCAATTACAAAACAGTCAAAGGGATATAAAGTACAGCCTAGGGACTATAATCAATAATATAGTAATAAATATGTATGGTGCCAGGTGGTTCCTAGACTTATCAGGGGGATCACTTCTTAAATTATACAAATGTTTAACCACTATGCTGTACACCTGAAACTAATATAATATTGAATGTCAACTGTAATTAAAAGCTTCTGCCGCTCCCACTCTTTCCCCTCCCCACCAACTCAGGTTTGACTCATGGCTCAGGAACCAAGGATCTGCTGTCGTCTACCCTTTCATTCCTTCTTGTTCTTCCATTCCTCTTTTGCCTGTTTCTGGGTCTTTCAGAGTCAGGGCAGGAGGAGGGAGAAAGAAAAGTGGCCAAGTCTTTCTACTTAGCCGGTTCTCTCTTAGCTGTTGACGCCCCCTATCATAACAGAAGCCTAAAGCCTGGCTCTTTTGCGGGGTGCAGATGTGTGGATTCTTTGGAGGCCCCTCAAAGACCTTTGCGCTGCACAATTCCCTAAACTGAGGCATTGCGTTCTTCAGCCGACCTCTTGATCCTGCACCCAGCAGCGCACGCCACACAGCCTCCTCTTGGAAGAAGACCTTTGTAGTGGGGTCCCAATAAGATGGATGGAGCCCCGTTATCTTCCTCAACATCAAATTGGTCCAGGAAAATCTTGTCTATCCTTGCCATATCAATACCAGGCATGCAGCTGTCGCCTCCACACTCTCTCTCCTCCCCTGCCATTGTGGGCAGCTCGAGCCCAGCTCTAGGCTTCAGAATCTGCAAGCAAAAAGCAGCTCAGTGTCTGCAGCAGAGCCAGCAGCCAGCTGAGGGAAGAGGTGCCATTCTTCTCTTGTTGCAGCATCCTGATCATTTTTGGATCCCATTTCATCTAGCTCAGGGGAAGGTGGAGCACAGAACTTACCACTAGGTCAAGAAGTCAATAACTCTTCTGCCTCAATGCCCTTTTCAATCATCTCTCTCTTCCAGGCCTCTTTTTACAAAGGCTGTAGATGGGTAATAGCAGTGAGAGATGACAGATCTGTTTGGCACCCTCTCAGTCTTGCAGGATGTGTCTAATGACTCCAATTAAAAATGTGAATCTACTTAACATTTATCGTTCTCAGATTTAGAGACCTTACCTAAAAGCCCAATAACCTCAGGAAAAGTCTCTCTCAATATTCAACCTATGTAGAATAAAGCAAATAATGTCACATTCTCTACGCAGAGCAGGCATTGTATACACTCAGTAAATGGTCATTCTTGTGTGGCTGTCCTCTAAGAATGGTCAAAACAGCACATACACATGAGGTAATCTGATGCTAGTCCTCTCTCAACTTTGTGCAATATCTATCTAGACATTGAAATATGAATCCATTATATGCTATCTTTTCAATCATTCTTTCATATGCATAATCATTGGATTTGTAATTAGAATTTAAACTTCTTAAAAGTAAATGTGTTTTTTCTCTATTCCCTATAACATCAAAAATGGGGCTGAGCATGTCATAATTGCTTAAGTAGTATTTGTTAATTTGTCCTCTCATTTTCCTTTTATTTGATCTTCAATTATATTCAATTTAGAATTTTATCAAATTTTTCTTTGGTGCTTGTCCTATTGTTTTGTGGATACGTTTTGCTATACCAAGAAGCCACAGATTTGCAGAGTGTAGATGTCGAAGTGTTGGCTCCTCCGCCATCCCTGTTTCAGTTTAATCTAAGAGCACAGGTGAATAGACAGGAATGGCAGAGACAGGAGAAAGGTAAAGCCCCACGAGCACGTTGCATTTAATGTAGAATGAGGCCATTGGTAACTTTTGGGAAAATAGTTTACGTCTTAGAGGTTTCTGCAAGGGAAATCAGACTGGGTGAGGTTCAGGATTGTAAGCGAAGGGCAGCAAGTCCAGGTCAAACTTAAAGGGGAGGACGGAAGGAAGTGAGTACTACGGGGATAGGGGATACTGGAGAAAGTCTGTAAGTCAGAGGAAAGGCACGGATGTGGCATGACTTAAGACCGAAGAGAAATATCAGCGTTGAGTGCCTAAGTGGAGACTGGTCTAGAACAGGCATTTGCAACTGGGGGTGATTTCACCCCTCGGGGGACATTTGGCACTGTCTGTAGACATTTCTGATTGTCATGACAGGGGGTACTACTGGCATCTAGTGGGGAGAGGCCAGAGATGCTGCCAAACAAACTACAAAACACCTGACAACCTGCCTGCCTCCACCCCTCCCCCAACAAATTACCTTGCCCAGAATATCAATAGTGGCAAGGCTAAGAAACCTTGGCCTAGAAAGAGGCAAAATGGAAAGTTAGCATGAAACAGACACCCATTAAAATTAGCTTGAGTAAAAATTGGGGGTTATTGACAGGATTCAGGGGAATTTTCCAGGCCCCAAGTTTGGAGGTACAGCCTCACAGGGACTAGAGTGACTTGGAACCATTCCCTGTACGTTGTGCACTTTGGGGTCACAGTCATTTTCTGGTCTCTGCTTACTTGCTTTGTCTCCTCATCCTGCTCCGTTTGCCCAGTGCATGGCCCAGGCTTCCAGTCCCAACCCTAACTCCATGGTAGTTGGTGGTCCAAGTCTGTATAGAGTCATAAATTGCCATCATTGTGCTTATTTAATCTTTCAAAGGGAGATGTGGACTGGCCAGTCCTAGCAAATGAATGGTCTGGCTTTGAGTCAGGTTATGATCAACTACAGGCAGAGGGCAAGATCCTGTCCACTCAGCAGGGCTGTGGCAGGCTCTGCAAGAAGTATTTTTGTTCCTCAGAGATATAAAGAAAAAGAACATTTGAGGCAGAGGAAAGAGAGATCTAAGGAGCTCAAATCAGGGGGTCTGAAATCTTGATAAAATAGGTGCCCAAGTCACCTGTCGAGAGAGTGAAGGGAAATGCAAAAGTAGGGAAGCTGGGAAAGAGCAGCTGGGGGAGCTTGATAAACAACTGACCAGAAGGCGAAGGATGGCCAAGTGGCTCTGAGGGTCTCCACTGTGACTAGAGTGGTGCCTGACCAACCCTATGAGGGAAAGGGGCTCCCGCCTGAGCCCTCAGATCATAACCACTGCAGAGTCATTTTTCGTTCATTTTTGGTCTTGTAGAAAGTTTTTGAATGCTTGGTAAGGAGTTGAACAAATGGGAGTTAGAGGAGAGAGACACTTCAGTCAAATTGAACTTCCCAAGACAGGTGACAAAGGGCTGAGAGTTCACAAGGACTCACTCACTCCACTCTGGAAAACCAAAGTATGGGGAGCTGCTTTTATTTGAAGTTGACCCTCCTCAAATCACTAGGAGTGGCTGTCCAGGCAAGTTTCCTCCCTTCCCTCTGCCTGGGTGGTTGGCCAGTTTTCAATTTATTGCCGCTCAGTCTCAAATACACTCTTTATCACCTGCACTTTGACAATGCAGATGGACCCTATGAGCATTCTTCCTTTGTGGCAAGCACAGTGTTAAGCCTTATAGCTGGAGGGACAACGGCGGAGGGAGAGGCAGCTCTCTCTAGTTCCAGTGTGCTCCCACTTGCTGCTTCTCGATCCTACTGCAAAGCTGCAGGAACTTTTGGATGGGGAACTTCCAGGGATGCTCTACCCAGCCACATGCCCAGACATGTAGCACCTTGGAAAACTTGCAGCCTTGCCCTGGTGACTGCTTCTTCATGCCCCCACAACCCCAATGAGGGTAACTTGGCATATGTGTTATGTACACAGAGAACACACACACGTTATACATAAATAAATGGCATACGTGTGATGTGTGTTAGCAATGATTATGCTGTGAGATTATGGATAATTTTTATTTTACTATTACATATGTTAGGAATCAAGGCCAAAGAGACAAATTCTTGAATTTTAAAAGATAGCATACTTTCCCCTGCCTTTTAGAAATAAAAATTCCTCAAGTTAAACCAGTATGGATCAATAGGTTAACTTCCCTCATGTAAATGCATGAACTACTAAGTTCTTGTATTGCTTTGGACTCTGTGAAACACTTAGAAATAGAGCAGTCACTTCAAGTCTGCTCTTTACCTGCTACCAAGGACTATAGCAGCCCACCTGGGAGGACTTTGTACATAGAAAACACATCTTGTATTTCTTTCTCAAAACTTGGGAGGTAGGAAATTAAAAGCAATAAGGGATGCAAGCAAATATGAGCAATTACTTGTGTAAATGTGCAGTTACTTTGTTTGGGGTGTTTCATTTTGCCCTTGAAAATGTATATTCTGAAACCACTCAAGATGACTGCTATATACCCTGAATCTCTACCTTAATTGCCTTATCGATTTTGGTGTTCCATAGGAAAGCTGAAGGACAGAGAAGTGGGTAGTGGGCTGGGGATGGGTTGCATTTGCAATAGTAATTCTGCTACAACATTTGGTAAGCCCAAACTCTCTGCCCTCTTTTCTGTGGGTTAGAAATGTTTGTCTCTAAGGCCAAAGTAAATTTATTCCTTGGCATTTAAAAGAAAGCCAAGCAACATAATCTCAATGTGTTAAATCAATTCCAATTTCTGTGAACTAAAGGGGTATGTGTGACAGCGTGTGTGTGTGTGTGTGTGTGTGTACATGTGTATAGTATATAATTCTTTTCCAAGTCTCCTTGATCGTACTGACACCATTGTTATTTCTTGAGAATAGATCCTTCCTAAGTCACCCACTCATATTTTGAAACTTGCCATGATTTGAAATAATTTGGTACTTTTTTAGTGCTTAAATTATCTTTGGAGGAAAAGTTCTACACACCAAACGTTCACCCCCAAAAAAGGGACTCTAAAAATACAAACGTTTGGTTGTTCATGCCAGGAATTGAGGCTAGAGAAACGAAGTCATGCTTGCTCAAGTTAGAGAGAGAAAAAAGTCCGCCGTGTATCTTGCAGCACACCTCCGGCACCGTGGCCCGGAAGCCTGCTCGTCACGCTGTTGCGTGTGCTCTACGACCTCGTCATTCTATGAGGCAGTCTGATTTTTGAGAGCTTCCTTTTCAGCTAAGCAAAGGCAGGAATGAATTCAAGATGAGTACATCTGCTGAGTAGCTGGGTTGCGTGGATGGAATGGGCAAAGACAGGATGAATAAATAAATCATATTGTTAGCTAAGAAACTTTCCCACTTTTTAAGGCAGTTTTTGTAGTCTAGAGAATGTATTAATTTCTTCAAGGAAATATACATCACAGGAACATCTGTTCATATGAAATAGCATGGTACATGACTCCATGAAAAATTATTGCTACACTGATCAGGATTAGAGATACTATTGAATTAACTAATAATTTTGATTCAGCTTTAACTACAACATGGCTAAGTTATTTAAGATAATGGTAATAGTTCTTCTATGAAGCTTCAGTTACCTGGGCTACAAAACCATTCGTTTCTCACCATTGCTCCCACCATACACATAAATAAATGACCCAAATATAATGACCTGCAAGATTCATTTGACCACAGATGTGGGTCTTCAAGCCTCAATCATGTTTCTTTTTCTGGAAAGTCTCCTCCACCTCCCTCTCCCTCACCTTCCCTGCCCCAACTCCCATGCATACTTCCTGTCATTTTCACAAAAGAAACTTACTTTTCCTTCCTAATTCAGTTTACCCACCCACTTCACCCCAAGGACCAGCTTGAATGAACTGCCCTTCCTCCGCACTCCTTTAGCCCCCTCCACCTACAGCTTAGCGCTAGTAAGCTCAACTGTGGCTGGTTTACTCATCTGCCTCCTCCCACCGACTGGGGGCTTCTGAAGGGCAGCGATTGAGTGTTTTAATCACAGCATTTTATTTACCAGTAAATGATGGGAAGAGATGTTAAGATGTCCTCCCTCACAGGATTCGGTGAGAAGCCATGAGATGAGACACGTGAGATTGAGATGCAAAGAGTAAGTCCCTTTCTGGTTGTTAGGTAGTTTTACAAAACGGAATATACATAAAAATGTTCTATTGTACTGATATTTAAGTGGAAGTTTGGAAAAGCTGATGCTTGTTACAAAGAACGAGGGAGTTGGGAGGGAATAGATCTTTACTGGTCACTTTCTCTGGGTCAGGCACATTTCATAAAATCTTATTAATCTCTCCAGAAATCCGGAGATAGATATTAATATCTCCATTTTACTGATGAGAAAACTGGAGCTTAGAGAGACCAAGACACTTGCCAGTATCACACAGCTAGTAAGTGGCAGAGCCAGGATTTGATCCCCATCTGTCTGCCTCCAAAACCCAGGTTTGCTTCTTTACAGGATGCTGCTTTTGCAAAAGGAAAGAATCTTGGGTCACAGGGCAATTCCCCTGTTTACACCTCCACCTCTGCCCCATTCATAGACCTGAAAAAGGCAGGGATGGGAGGACACCAGGAGAAATTGCCCAGGCATGCAGCACAATGGGGACTGAGCTGGGAATGGCCAGGACTGCACAAATGTGGACCGGATGCCCAGATGCCAGGAAAGTGCTGCATTTTCTGCACAGCAAAGGAAAAGATATTTACTCACCAAGTGAGTAGGCGAATCCACTGGAGTCTGCTAAGTGTATTTTTCAAGCTCTGATTTTTTCCCCCCACAAATTAAGTAACATAGGAATTTTAAAAAGGATAAAATAAAATCGGTATTATATATCTAGGAAAGGAAAATGAGAACCATAGTGTATGTTATAGTAACCTGATCATATTAAGAAACTATCATTTCTATATATTACATAAATTACATTATATTAATTTTATATTATAAGGTGCAGCAAAAATTTGACTATGATGTAAATGCCTATTTTGATTAGTTTTTCCTACCTTTTTCTAATATACAAACGTATAGTAAGCTCCTAAAGTATTTTGTGGGTATCTATATATGGTGAAGCAGGATTATAACATAGGCTAAGCAGTCTGCATCTCACACGAGGCACTTATCTGTCACCTGAATATGTGTACACTTTAATAAAAAACTAGCTTCTTTACTCAGGCTACCCCTCACTCGTGAGGCAAAAATCACATACACAATACCCCTGGAAAACTCCTATGCATGTTCCAAAGTGCTGCTCAGGCGTAATGTGTTTTGAAAAGCCTTGCAGATCATTAGGAAGAACTGTTGACTTTCTCCTCTGTGGTACTCACAGATCTTTGCATGTACTTCCGCTGTAGTTCCTTTCCCCATGTGCTGTGGTTTAAATACTCTGCTGATAGACCAAGAAATCAACAAGGGTAGGAACTATGTCTTAACATCTCAGAGCCTACCTCAATGCTAAGCATCCAATAGATGCTCAATGAATGTTGAGTAAGCTACCTGAAAGGAAATGTTTATTGCATTTTCTACCCTCATTTCACCACTAGAGGGCAATGTAACCAAGATTACTAAACCACTCATGCAGCTCCTGCTGAATAAGTAGCTTTTAAAAAAGTATCTTAGATGTTCTTTATATGTTTTTGTCATGCCTTTTAATCAATTCTGTATTTGAGAGAAACTTCCACAAATGTAAAAAGGACACTTGAAAAAGAGGCTGAGTTCCAAAGTACCAAGGAGCCTAGGGGTTAATTCCTGGGCCTGGAGGGAAGAAACCACCGAACCACAAATGGGATGAGATGCTCCTTATTCCCCCTCAGACATGAAGCAGCTATCTCAGTGTTAGCGCTGTGTCTTTTCACATTTTAAAATGCTTGATCCTGCACATTAATCCCAGGGTGAAGCATCCTGGCATTTAAGAAAATACTGAGGGACAAGAGAATAAACATTTGTGGGGTGAGTGCCAGAAATACAAATCAAGTGCAAATTTCCATCTGAAAAGTTTTTGCCTATCTGTTTCTGAGGCACAGAAATTCTACAGCTGGTTTCCCTTCCATTTAGATTTCAGGACATTGATGGGACAAGAATTAAAGAATTCTGATGAGACATCTCTTCTGTGAAATGTAAATCAACATTAGACAAAACTCCACTTAGAGCTCCTCCATGAAACATCTCCCCACCCTCCCAGCTACAAGCAAACTCTCTACCAGTTTCATTTCAAAACTTCTTAGTGCCTCCCTGACAGCACCCCTCATCTTCCACCTCATGTTATATTTACGTGGGTGCATGCCTTTGCTCCCCTCCTAGGCGGGAACTCCTACAGAGCCAAGGCATGTTTGTTCATCCTCATCATCCAAAGAGTATCTAATAATATCTGACATATAGCAGGTGTTCAGTAAATTTTGTTTAATTAAACTGCGTGGAATTGAGTGTGTGTTCCAATAACTGTGAATTTGAAGCCTGCTTTTTTAAGTTTGTTTCCACTGTCTCTTCACACAGCTGATTTAGCAGTAGCACTTATCAGTTTTCAACCTGGATAGATTCTTCTCTGATTAAAAAATTTCCTGTCATAAACATGTACAGCTAGTGCCACAATTTAGGTAACAGTTACATATAGACATACCTTAGAGATGCCTTGAGATGTTCCAGCCCCATTATAAAGTAGTATCATAAAAAGTGAGTTGTAATCTTTTTTGCTGGTGGAGGGTATTGCCTTCAATTTGTAAAAAATGCAAAACCTGTGAAACAATAAAACAAAGCACAATAAAACAAGGTGCGCCTCTACTTATTTAACCTAACTAGTTTCCTCATCTGCATTTTTAGCAGTGGGGTGTGAAATAAAATAATTTTTTTTTTTTTGGAAACTAATAGCTAATGTCCCTTTTATTACTTTCCCTTGCCCAAGGAACATATGTTTTGAATGATTTGGCCTATCTAGCTGCATTTATACATATAAATAAGTTTATTATTATTTCTCTATTAAATTCGAAACATAAATAATTGACAACAGTTAACTAATTGTTGTTATAAGACTGACTTGATATAATTCTAACCCCAACTATTTGCTTTTTCAATAAATGTTTATTAAGTGCCTACTGGGTATCAGGTCTGTTCTTAGTATTGGGGGTAATGCTGAACAAAAGAGATAGCGTACCTGCTCAAGTGGGACTTAAGTTCTAGTGGGGCTGAAAGCAGAAACTTGATGGTTCTCAGGATCAAGTAAAACTGTGTAGCAGTATTTGATAACAAATATATGATTTAATGTAGGCTTTTTAAAGTTCGAAATAGCCTATGGTTTTGCACTGTTAACCTGTATCTAGAGCCCTCTTTTGTCTAGGGAACCAGTGGACTAGAAGCATTCTGAGGTACCACCAACCTGGAAATTCTGGCTGCATTTTTCCTGATTATATGCATTTTCAATTGCAGTGTAAACAATTATCACAAACTTAGCTGCTAAAGACAACACCCATTTATGATCTCACACTTTTGTACATCAGATGTCCAGGTGGGTTTGGCTAGGTGCTCCACTTAGGGCCTCATAAGGCTGAGGTCAAGGTGTCGGCCGACTGGCTCTCGTGTAGAGGCTCTGGGAAGAACCTACATATGAGCTTATTCAAGCTGTTGGCAGAATCCAGTTCCTTGCAGTTGTAGGGCTGAGGTCTGTTTCCTGGCTGGCAGTCACAAGGGACCCTCCCTCAGCTCCTAAGGCTATTCGCATTTCCTTCTCATGGCCTCCTCCACTGTCAAAGCCAGCAATGGCATTTGAAGTTCTCACCCTGTGAATCTCTGACTTCTGCTGCCAGCCAGAGAAAGCTCTCCATTTTTTAGGGCCCTTGTGATTAGACAAGATCCACCTGGATATCACCCTAGCTGAAGGTCAGCTGTGCACACATAACACAATCACAGAGTGAGCTCTCATCACATTCACAGGGGCTAGGTAATAGGGGGAGACATCTTTGGGGACCATTTCAGAAATTCTGCCTAAATTAGGCAAGAGAAAGATATAAAAGGCATCCAAATAGGAAACAAAGAAGTCAAACTGTCACTATTTGAAGAGGACATGATTCTCTGTATAGGAACCCCTAAAGACTCCACAAGACACTACTAGAAACAATAAGCAAATACAGTAAAGTTTCTGGATACAAAATCAATGTTCAAAAATCCATAGCATTCCTATACTCTAATAATGAAGTGTCAGAAAAAGTGGAAAAATAATTCCTTTTGCAATTGCAACAAAAAATAAAATACCTAGGAATAAATCTAATGAAATATGTGAAGGACCTATATAATGAAAACTATAAGACCCTATTAAAAGAAATGAAGAAGATACAAAGAAATGGAAAGATATTCCATGTTCTTGGATTGGAAGAATCAACATAGTTAAAATGACCTTATTACCTAAAGCATTATACAGATTTAATGCAATCCTCATCAAAATCTCATTGGCATTTTTTAAAGAAATAGAACAAAAAATCATCAGATTTGTATGGAAGCACAAAAGACCCGAATTGCCAAAGCCATCCTGAGAAAAAAGAATGAGGCTGGAGGCATCACTCTGCCAACTTCAAATTATACTACAAAGCGACAGTAATCAAAACGCATAGTATTGGCAGAAAACAGACACACGGACCAGTGGAACAGAATCGAGAGTCCAGAATAAACCCATATTTATATGGCAAATAATTTTTGAAAAAAAGCCAAAAATATACAGTGGAGAAAGGAAAGCCTCTTCAATAAATGGTGCTGGGAAAACTGGAAAGCCACCTGCAAAAGAATGAAACTAGACTGTTGTCTATCACCACACACCAAAATTAACTCAAAATGGATTAAGGACCTGAATATAAAGCCTGAAACAATAATGCATAGAAAAAAAAACCATAAGAACTAACCTCAAGGACCTTGGGATTAAAGAGGATATTATGAATTTGACCTCAAAGGAAGGGAAGTAACAGCAAAAATAAATGGGACACATCAAACTAAAAAAGAAACTGTCAACAAAGTAAAGAGACAGCCATCCAAATGGGGAAATACACTTGCAAGCAAAACCTCCAATAAGGGCTTAATATCCAAAATATACAAAGAACTCATACGACTCAATAATAACAAAAAAACCCCAAACAATCCAATCAAAAATGGGCAGAGGACCTGAACAGACACTTCTCCTTAGAGGACATACAAATAGCCAACAAATATATGGAAAGATGCTCAACATTGCTAGCTATTAGGGAAATGCAAATCAAAACCACAATGAGATACCATCTGTTAGAATGGCTATAATCAACAGGACAAGTAATAACACCTGTTAGAATGGCTATAATCAACAGGACAAGTAATAACACCTGTTAGAATGGCTATGATCAACAAGACAAGCAATAACAAATGTTGGAGAGGATGTGGAGAAATAAGAACTCTCATACACTGCTGATGGGACTGCAAATTAGTACGGCCATTATGGAAAATGGTATGGAGTTTCCTCAAAAAACTAAGAATTGCCCTACCATATGACCCAGCAATTCCTCTACTGGATATTTACCCCCAAAGACTTGAAAACTCATATTCAAAAAGATATTTGCACACCGATGTTCATAGCAGCATTATTCACAGTGGCCAGGACATAGAAGCAACCGAAGTGTCCTACGATAGATGATTGGCTAAAGAAGCTGTGGTACATAAATACAATGGAATATTAGCCATAAGAAGAGATGAAATACTGCCAGTTGCAACAATATGGATGGACCTTGAAACAATCATATTAAGCGAAATAAGCCAAACAGAAAAGGTTGAAAATCACATGATATCACATATGTGGGATATAAAGCTAAAAGCAACAAATGAACAAGACAAACAGAAACGCATGGACATGAATAATGGACTAGTGGTTACCAGAAGGGAGGGGAGAGGGCGGAAGGGGAAAATAAAAATAAATAAAATGTTTTTAAAAATTATGTATGTATAGTATGAAAAAATGATAAATAAACTGGCATTTAAAATAAAAAAGAAAGAAAGAAAGAAATTCTGCCTACCCTGCTGACTAATGGAATTTCTACCTCAAGCAATCAGTCTTTTATAGATTTCTGTTGCCATACAGGAAGATTTCAGACACAATGCCACAGATCAAGTTTTTAAAATCATATAAGATTATTTTATTTAATCAAATGGATGTCTTTTAAAAGTGCATGTTAGATTTTACAGAAACTTTTTAAAGATTGGTTTGGTACCTTTTCCTTCATTTTCTTTCCTTAGAAAACATTATCTTTTTAGGAAAGTAAAAGGTTTATCACAGATACAATGAGCACTTTCAAGTAAAAAGAATATTAATAAGTTGTCATTTACTGAAATGTTTCTATGCCTGATCCTCTGAGATATGGGTTAATAAACAATACAATTTTCTTTTGGCCATTTTTATCTGCCATTCATGAAATTTTAGTATTTCACTATTTCATCAACAGAATATAGATACAAGCATATATCTGAAAGGGCAAAATGACACAATTTTATGCAACATTTTTACTTTTATGGAATTAAAGAACACAGAAATTTTTAGTTTTGTTTAAATTTTCTGATCTATTGACTATTTGAGGTGACAGTTCAACTTTCACTAAGAAATGATTACTTACAATCCATTTTCTCCGCTTCAGCATGTAAGAGCCATAACGATGGTTATTGTGGCTGCAATGAAATAATTTCTCATGATAACAAAAGAGATAATGTATGATTTTAAGTCTCAAGAGCATTTATCTTTGGCAGATGTATCATGAATAAATGACTCAAAGCTTCAAAATGCAACATGATTTAATTAAACTTTTAAAAAACTAACTTACTTATTTTCCTTAGGAGTTTTCCAAACTAATTTATGAGGCAAAACACCTCTACTTCCCCAAAATGTTATCTATCCAAACATAGATAGATAGGCCTATTGCCACCTATTTCGGAAGCACATGGAGTAGCTTGTTTAAAATGAAGATTACTGGACAGAATAGAGAACTCAGAAATAAACTCACGCCTATATGGTCAATTAATCTATGACAAAGGAAGCAAGAATATACAATGGGGTAGAGATAGTCTCTTCAATGTTGGGAAAACTGGGCAGATACATGCAAAAAAATGAAACTAGACCATTTTCTTACACCACATACCAGAATAAACTCAAAATAGATAAAAGGCTTAAATGTAAGAAGCAAAACCATAAACTTCTAGATAAAAACATAGGCAGTAAACTCCTTGAAATCACTCTTAGTAATATTTTTTTGAATGTCTTCCCTTGGGCAAGGAAAACAAAAGAAAAAATCAACTAGTGGGACTATATCAAACAAAGGAAACCATCAACAAAATGAAAAGAAAACCTAGTGAATGAGAGAAGATAATTCCCTGGTGATACATCTGATAAGGGGAAATCCAGCTCATACAATTCCACACACACACACACACACACAACACACACACACACACACACACAATCTGATTAAAAAATGAGCAAGGACCTGAATAGATATTTCTCCAAAGAGGACATACAGATGGCCAATAGACATGTGAAAGGATGCTCAACATCACTAATCTTCAGAGAAATGCAAATTAAAACCACAATTAGGTATCACCTTACACCTGTCAGAATGGCTATCATTAATAAGTCAACAAACAACAAGTGTTGGGGAGGATTTGGAGAAAAGGGAACCCTAGTGTACTATTGGTGGGATTGCAAATTGGTGCAGCCACAATGGGAAACAGTATGGATTTTCCTCAAAATATTAAAAGTAGAACTACCATATGACCCAGCAACTCTCATCTGCAGAAATCCAAAACACTAATTAGAATAGATATATGCTCCTCTATGCTCATTGCAGAATTATGTACAATAGCCAAGATATGGAGGCAAACTATCTATCAATGGATGCATGGATAAAGAAGAGGTGGGACATATATACAATGAAATATTACTCAGCCACACAAAAAAATAATAAAATTTTACCATTTGCAACAACATGTATGGACCTAGAGGGTATTATGCTAAGTGAAATAAGTCAGAGAGAAGACAAATACCATATGATTTTACTTATATGTGGAATCTAAGAAACAACATAAGCAAACAAAACAGAAACAAACTCACAGATACAGAAAACAAACTGATAGTTGCCAGATAGGAGGGGGCTTGAGGGGCTGGGTGAAAAGGGTAAAGGGATTAAGGAGTACAAATTGGCAGTTATGAAATAGTCACAAAAATGTAAGGTACAGCAATGGACTATAGTCAATAATATTGTGATGACTACGTATGGTATCAGGTGGGTACTAGACTTGTCAGGGGGATCACTTCATAAGTTATATAAATGTCTAACCATTATGCTGTATACCTGAAACTAATACAATATCAAATGTCAACTGTTATTTTTTTTAAAAAAATTTTTTTTAAGCTAAAAGTGCAATCTTAGCAATGTGCTAGAAAAAGGACAGAAGATTGTTTCAGACACTTTAAAAACATGTAGCAATTTGCTTTAGTAGCTTTATATAAAAATATAAAATTTTAATATCCCAAATCTATATAAGGCTACTTTTATGATTTTGTAGATTACTATAATAAAACACTAATTCAGAGCCCTTTCCAACTCTCTAATATTCGATTCCAAAGGCTTCCAATAGTTTTTTCTTCTCAGGGTCCTCCCTTTCATGCTCAAAAAGATCTACCTTTCTGGGATAGTATTCTGTGTCGTGGAACTGTTTTCCTACCCTTTCCCATCTTCTGTTCCTAATCTAGCTCCTGGGAAGCTGTTACATTGGAAATATTCAACACACAAATTTATATTAGGATGCTAATGGAAGACAAGGCTTAGTGGCTACACCTCTCATCAGGAATTCATATTTAATAGAAAAGTGCTTCAAACAAAAGAAATAGCCCAACAACGGTAGAATTTTAGACACAGTCTGATGAGGAAGTTATTTGCCCTCATTTTTGATAATTGTATTACATGCCACTAGATACATACATATTTAGGTTAATTCTAAAGTTTCCCTAAGAGTAATGCTGTGATGAACATCTTACTGTATAAAATATTTTCTACATTTAGGATTCCTAAAAGTGAAATTATTGGGCCAAGTATATGAACATGGCCTCCCCAGCACATTCAGTGGGGATGGGGAGTGTGTATTCACCAAAAGAAGGGAAAATAGATATTGGGAAGACACCACAATGCCCACTATACTTCCCAGACTCTACAGTCAAACAGGTGGTACACTCATATTCCAGGGAGTACCATTCTCACAGAACACAATATGAAAGGCCTACCCTTCTCACATCCCCATCTGGTGATTTTGTAACTTGACAGCTCTAATCTCTGAGTGAAGTCCGAAAGCCTTCATTTAAATAAGCTACCGAAGGAGTCTGCTGCACATGAAAATTTGAAAACCATTTCACTACACTGTAAACTTCTTGGGGATACTTTTATAATTCTTGTGTCCTAAGCACCCAGTTCAATCTGTTACCTACTGTATAGTAAGTGATCAATAATATTGGTTAATCGGTGATTGAACTATTATTATGAACCAGAGAAAGGTGGTCAGGAAAGCCTTCTAAAATTAAAACTTTCAGTGACACAATTTCTACAATGGACGATAACTTAGATTAATGACATTCATCCTGCTTTTTCTGGGCTTACAAACTAGTCTCATCAGCAGCAATAGACAAAAGAATCTAACAACATAATAGTCCCATGACTAAGAATCCAGATTTGTTCTTAGAAACGGGTTTTCCAAAAGAGGTTTGTAATCAGTATAATTATAAAAGATATGCTTATCAAGCTAGTCATGGAACTTCTTAACTTCCACCATGAGCTTTTTACCAATGTATTAATACTTCTATGTTGATAGCATTTTTTCCAATAAGTAGATATTCTACTGCCATTTAGATTTCTGTCACTAAGCATAGCTTTTGCCCAGTGAAAAGGGTGGTCAGGGGTAAGAAACCATGGTCCATGCTCATCAGAATGCATCAGCACAGACCCTGAAGCCAGGAACTCCTAGACATCCTGGAAGGTATCCTCATGCTGGCAATCCCCATATCACAGGACAACCTATGAATAAAAATATGATAGAAAGAATCGCCCCAGGAAGGTTTTATGCACCTTTTTTTTGAGAGATTTACCATATGAGTTCATCCCATTAGTGCTAATGCCTCTGCCTAAACAGTGATACTAGGAATCCCAATTTCTGGTTTGTCTGTCCTTTAAAAATAAACTCCAATATCTGATGTTTTTGATAACACAAGATTTACTAAAATCTTTTTAGAATGACCTCTGTTGCTCTCCTGATCAGAACAGATTGCCACATATTACTATTTGCAGATTCCCCAAACAGAGTCTCTGTGAAGCATTTAACATTCATCCATTCAATAATATTTGTTGACCCTATGTGCCAGGAGGTTGCTAAAGGCTGGGGATCTTCCACATCTGTCATCAAAAACCTCTGGAGGCAACCAAAATTATTAACCACAGGTTATTAACTTGTATTGTCACCTTAATCAAGGGTGATTATTTCTGTATCTCTAGTAGAAAACATTCCATCAGGATGTCAGGCAATAAGAAAGTGCTGGGTAGGCCTTCAGTAGCAGTACTTTGTGACCGAATCTATGAGCTTACAACATCCAAAATGGTATACAATTACAGAATCTCAAAAGGAATAAAATGCACATCTATTTATTCCTGTTATAAACATTTTGGGGCAACTATTCTGTGCTTTGTAAGGAGTAAAGAGGTGAATCTGTACAGTTTACTAGACATGATCCCTTAATTTCCCCACCTGTAAAATGAAGCTATTGGTGTAGAGTAAGGACTAAAAGTAGGCTCCTGAGAAGAATGCCTGACCCAGTCCATGGCAAGTGCATAGCGCAGTCTGGTACCTAGTAAGTGCTCATTAGGTTAGATTTATTAAAATGCTTCATAATTCACAAAGTATTTTTGTATGTTTTCCTATTTTGCTTCACAATATCCATACAAGGATAAGGAACTATCTCAAGGATAGAGTGGTTTTGTCAGGGCCACATAGTTAAAAATTGGAAGAACCAGAATTGAAAGCGAATTTTCACAACTCCTAATTTTACTCTTTCAAATGCCTTGAGTTGAAATATAGAGACATCTTTTCTAACTCTGAATAAGTTCATGCTTTTACAAACTTAGTTTCTGAGCTACTAATCTTAGAATTAAGAATTAAGATGGCACATTTTACTCAATTGGGGTTGTATCTTTACTACTGAAATAACAGGTTAAACCAGTAGAAATTCAACCAATTTACTAGTTTTCAGGTTTGTGAATGTGTGTGTTGTGGGGGGGGGTGTGAATGTATGTGTTTGGGGTAGGGTGTGTTTAGCTGCAAATGACAGAAAAACAGCATGAATTTAAATAAGATAGGAATCTATCTCACAAAATAACAAAACTAGATCTAGGCAGTCCACGCTGGTTAGTATTATGTCACTAGATTAGTATTACTGTATATAATCAGTTCCACAATTTCAGGAGTGTCCCATTTTTCATTATCTTTTCACTACACTTCTATAAGTGTTTTGACATTTATCCTCATGCTTGCAAGACTCATGGTTACATGATTGTAGCACCATATCCACACATCATAGTCTTGTTTCGGGCATGACAAAGGTAGCAAAAACCAGACCAATCACCTGAATTATTATAGCCTAGCACTTGTAGCATTTTTGCAATTCCTCTTGGAAGCTGTTTTCAGAGGCCCTTACAAGCCACATCAAGTAAGCATCTTATTTATTCTGAGCTTATTGAGTGCCTCCTCAACAGCACATGCCAGATAGTGTGCTATACGTATGGATTCAAGGGGTAATTAGAAACGGCCCTTCCTCTCTGTGTCATGACCTATCGGGTTAACAAATAACTAAGATGTAATGTAGTAGGTGTACAAATTTAAGTATACACAACATGCTGTGGTAGCAGAAAGAAAGAATAACTGATTCTAATTAGGATTCTAGGAAAAAATTTTTTTTGTAAAGAATTCAAGTGAATGCTACACTGGGAGTTTCAGAGTTTTGCTTTGATAGGTCATTGAAGTATTTTTAAGCAAAAGACTGACAAGAAGTTATGTATTTTGAAAAGGTCATTCCAGTAGCAACGGGAGCAGGTAAAACACGGAAAGCAAGACCAGTTGGCAAGCTATGTAAATAATATGGGTTATAGATTTGAGAATCTTCACTAGGTCAATAGCCAAGGGAATCCAGAGGAAAGAACAGATTCAAGAGATGTCTGATTCAAAAACTAAAGCTTGATGATCATCTATTCTGCAGTCTTAGATCTACATAACATTGTGCAATTAAAAAAATCATCCTCTAAAGATACATTTTCCACACTACTGCAGGTATTCTAAAGAATGAGTTGCAGATTCAAATAGCAGGTCAGTAAGTTTTCTTTATAAAAACAAATCAAGAAGCATTTTGTGAGAGAGAGAGAGAGAGAGAGTGAGTGTGTGTGTGTGTGCGTGCGTGCAGGTAGATAGATATGGATGAATGGATGATTTTATAAAGATATGAACCAAGGTCTTAGTAATTATCTGACGTTGGGTAGGATCCAGAGTTTACTTTCACTTTGCTAATCCATATTCTCTTTTTCTGTAATGACATTGTTAATATAATAAAGATATTTTAATAGTAATTTTAATAAACCAGTCATTAAACCTAAGTAGGAGTTCTAACAATGTTTTTAACAATGTCGACATAGCTAAATAAGTTTATTTCCCCAAATTTACTACTTTAGGACACTTAGCTGAAATGTGAAAATGTTTTCTTTCAAAAACAAATTCACTATATTATAGCTATTCCTTCTATAATTAAGGTATTGTTATAAACCACTCTTAATAACTGTGAAAACTTACTTTGCTATAGTTCACTAGATTAGTATTATTGTGTATAATATAATTCCATATATAATTTAAACTTTCCATTACCTTGTAATTTGGTCCTTCCTTTTCTTCTTCCATGAAAATAACCAGTTCTCTAACCTTCCCATCTACCTCCTCGCAAACTCCAGTTCCCTATAGTATAATTAATGAGCCCAGGTTTTCCATCTGGACTTAGGAAGGTGAAATGTTTCTCTTGCTTCACTCTCAGTTTTTCCTAGGCTAGAGTTTATGCTGGGATGCCATTACTGTGACACTTCTTGCTGATACTTGGCATAGCTGAGAAGTATCTTCTCTACACCTTTGTACAGAACTCTCTGTCTTTGCTCCACAACCCTTTCTCTCCCATCTGGGCTCCCAGAAGCACGTTGGTGGCAGTTGGAAATGTGTCTCTCAAGCCTACTAGTTCCCTTGGAGCCACCACTCTGCAGCTTTCCAGCAGTCTCCCTTCCCAAAACCCATCCTGCAGTGACTGTGCATGAAAGAGGAATAGGGTGGTACACTGAGAGCAATATATTTAATAGGAAATAGAAGAAAGTTCATCAATGAATTACTTACATTTTTGTTACATAACTCGCAAGTGATTAGTGGATTTGTTTAGAAATGAATTATCTATTCTGATGCAGTAGCAGAAAGTTTATATTTCTGACTTGCCTTGTTTTGCCAATATTTAAGCATTTTGTACTAGTCATGTACAGACACTTTTATTTAGTCTCACGCATGAAGAGAAAGCATAAGGCATGTAATTCAAGTGGTTTCTCATCCAAGCATTTCTATCACAAATTACTAAATCTAGTTGAAAATAGGAAAGATGATACTCCACCCCACCCCACCCCACCCCACCCATATTTATTCTATCGACCTAGCTTGGCAGTACAGAATATCTTGAATTGTAGGTAAAACAAAGGCTTCAATTTATAAAATGTATTTGCTGTACCAAAAGATCAGCATACTGACCTGCTAAAAGTATGAAATAATTGTATGTTCCTTTATATACGATGAGTATTTCGGAGGATTAAAATCCTGAAAGAGAAGTCAAGAAAAACAGAAAGGAAGAGAATGCTTTAAAGTTAATGTCTGAATACCTCATTTCCCTCCAAGGCTAAATAATTAGCACTGAAACGCTGACTGTATGGCACTTACTCCATACCTTTTGCTAATTAACATTTAAATGCGTGATGACAGTAACTATATTAAAACTAGAAAGCCTGAAATCAGAATTTATAATTTAGGAGGTAATCTTGAGTATTATTACATTCATTACATTGTTTGCTTCAGATTTGCTTGTTACAGATTTTGGGTTTGAAAAACATGCAACCTTATCCTATGATGCACTGTAACTACTTCGTTATGCTAATAACTGAATTACGTAAAACAACAGATAATCTAAACATCATACTTGAATTTGTTTTAGATGGTTTCTTTTTTCTTTTTGGTTCTTATATTTGGTTCTAGGTATCCTTGATCTGAAAATTCACCTAGCCTCGAGTGAAATAACAAAGCCACAACCTAAAAATATGAAGATTTCAATGTCTAGAAAGTCCGTTTTTAATAGGAGATACGGCGCATTCCCTTACTCTTTCCCTTCTTAGATCAGCAGGTGTCTCCGCCGGTCCAGTAGACTGAGAAAAAGGAAAAGGAGGGGGCGATAAGAAATTGTCTTGGCGGCTTTGCGGTAGAAGGGTGGGATGGGGTGGGGAGTTGTCTTAATATCACGATTAAAAACTTTCCTCCGGTTTCAAAATTCTTATCCATATTAATGATCTGACATTAAGGCTTATGCAGCAGAGTTTGGGTCTGTCCATCTGTAACTTATAAAGGAAAAGAACAAGGGATGGGAGGCAGCAAAACGATGCAGGGAGAGAGCGAGATGTAGGCGCGTGGGAACGGCGAGAGGCGGATTTGGCAAAGTGGGGAGGACGGGAACAGGAATGGAAAGTGTGGCCTGGCCGGAGGGGAAGGTGGAGCCCACGTCGTCTCACTCCCCCACCCCACCCCCGCTTTTCTTTTGAAGGTGGGGGCCCTCGGGGCACCTAGAAAGGCCCGTCGACTAAGAAAGGGAAGGCTGTCTCCCGAGGATGCGCCGGCTGGAGGCCGCTCTCCCGGGACAGGGGACGGGGGACGGGGGGCGGGGGCGGGGGGCGGGCCCGCCACAGACGGGCGGGCGCTGCGGAGGAAACGACCCCCAGCCCAGGTCCAGCGGGTCCCGGCGCCCCACGCCCGGCGGTCAGCGCGGGGGAAGGCGGCCGCGCTCGCTGCGCCCTGCAGGCGCCCCTCGGCCTCGCCCTGCGCCCCCGAGTCCGGACCCCCGGCACACGACCCTCAAACATGGCGGCCGCGGTCGGCGGCGGCGCCTCCTCCGCGGGCCCTCGCGTCGGCGCGGGCGGCTGGGCGGGCGCCGCAGACCCACGAGCGGCGGGGCCGGGGCCGGCGCCGGGGCCGGGGCCGGGGCGCGCGGGTGGGGCGGCCGCGGCGAGGGCCGGCGGGCGCGGCGGGCGCGGGGGCGGCGCGGGCGGGGCCTCCGGGCTCGCGCGCGGGCCCGGGGCGCGGCGGGGGCGGCGCGGCGGCGGCGGCGACGGCGGCCCAGAGCCCTCTCGCGGCCGCAGCAGCGCCAGCCCCAGCCGCAGCCCGGCCGCCGCCGCCGCCGCCTCGCCATCCCGCCGCCCGGCCGGACATGAGTGAGGCGGGTCGGGTGCCGTCGCCCGCCGCGCCGCCGGCGGTGGCGGCGGCCGCGCCCGAGGAGAGGAAAGGGAGGGAACCGGAGCGCGAGAAGCTGCCGCCGATCGGGTCGGCGGGCGCCGGCGCCACTGCGGTAGGTGCCGGGCGGGGGCCGCGGGCGCCCCGACGGCGGCCATCGCGGGGAGGGCGAGGGGTGCCCTGGGGCCGGCGTCCTCTGGGGACCCCACGGGCCGCCGTGGAGATGCGCCCTGACCGTCCTTCCTGCGGCCGAAATGAAGGAATTATGCCTCGTGGACAGCCGCGACCACTTCGCCAGCTGCACCTTCCACCCTGGGAAATGGGGTGGCCGGGTCCGCTGGCTGTTTTCGGTTATTTTCTGGGTTTGAGGGGCCCCACTTTCTCTAAGGAGATGACCAGCATCTTGGAGTCGGCATTATCTGTTGGATAGGGGTAAGGTGTCAGGCAGGCGGGACTGGGTTTTCCACTAAGCTGCCCGCCTACCTTTGGGGCGCCAAGATTATACCCTTTTCTTCGCTTTTCTTTCCCTTCCCCCTTAAGACTGAACGAACGGGCTGCGCGGCGAATTTCCACTTAATTGTGACCTTCCAGTTGCTGTCAGGGTAGTGGGAGGTAGATGCCTCAGTGATGGTTTTATTTTTTCATATGGTTCAGACATGTGACGTAAGGTGGGGAGGCTTTTTAAACCTTTTTATTTTAACTCAAGTTATCTAAGCTTGACAGGGATGATTTCCCAGCTGGATTTTTTTTTAAAGGATTATTTGGAGAGCACTCTCAGGCTTCAGACTACATATTGCCAGATGATGTAATGGCACAGGCCCCCCTTCCCTATTTTTACTGGTGGATATGACTGGTTACTTTGGAGCACACACACAAAAGTAACCTCTGATTTTTGTGATTTTTATTTGACATAATGTTTAAATACTTTTCAAGAGTTTTCTTTGGTACATTTCTTTGGTACATCACTTGTCATGCAGCTGTGAGTGACAAAACAGTAAAAGTTTAGAGAGCGTGATACATTTTTTAAATTCTGACTTGCAATTCATTTCTTAAAACCTCCCTCTTAAGTGACTAAGAACTTACTAAAATAACTCTTCTTTAAAAGAGTATTGGGAATAATGGTTTCAATCTGTAGGTTTTTCAAAACCAAGGACTGTGATAACTGGAAATTGTTAGAGCAAGTTCATCGTGTTAAATCGGTACAGCTACGTGTGGACAGTAAAAAATGACACATTTAACAATGTAGCTACGATTGACTGGTAAATTGGAATTACGTTTAGGAATTACTCTGGGAAATGCTTTGAAGGAATTTGTCACCCATCTGCTAGCAGAACCAGTTCCTTCTGTTGGTACCGTAGGCTTTCAGAGCTGATCCAGGAAGTTCTTAACTTGCAAATAAGCTAGTGTTTCAACAGTTCAATGAATGCATATGCTTACAGAAACAGTTCCATGAATGGATTTAGGTCCTCAAGTAAACACTCTCCCAAAAACATTTATCTCAGTGTAACTGAAAAATGGAAGGTTTGGAATACAAACTTGGAGATCTTGAGACATTGTGGACACAGGTCTACAGACTGTTATCTGAAACTCTTGAGACATTGCAATTCAGTTTTTCAGATTTTAGAAAGCTAATTCAGTACACATATGTAATATCCACAGTGGGACCTTGGCCAGTTCCCCTGCAATCAAGAAAGTGAAGTGAATGTGTGTTCACGCTAAATGAAGTGAAGTCAGACTATAAGTAGCTTAATATCAGTTCAGATCAGTTTGGATTGTCAAATTAGGTCAGGGCCATGTTTTGTCATCAAGTGAGTTACAAAAACTTTTCAGCTTTAAGAGTATGTAGGATTTTGGAAGTGTGAATAAAGGGTTATGGACTTGTACTACTAGTCAAACAGAGGAGACAGTTCAAGAAGTTTTTTTTTTTTTCTTTTTCCTTTTTTTTTTAATCCTGACTTAAGCCTTGAAAAGACATAAGTTAAATTAGAAGAGGATAGGATGAATAGAAATCTTGAGATACTGAAGGCAGTTTCTGGTGCCTTCCAAGGTCTTTCTGGGTTAGCATATTTTTTTTATGACTTTTTAAATGACATTCAGAATTTTTGGCTTTGTGAATTGATCGGTTTGTCATTAGCCCTCGTGTTCTGAATCATGACAGAAGGGAAAAAGACTTTTTCTCAGATTTTTCAGCAAGAGTTAGAAGAGCCACAGGGAAGATGAGGAACCTCCTGAGCGGGTATGTGTGTGCGTGCGTGCACTCACGCTCATGTATTTGTTAGACATTCTAGAGCTGGAACTCCAAGTTATAGGAGTGAAAAAAGCCTGAGACAAGAAAGTATGTGCTTGGTCTCTCAGGGGAAAAAAAGTCAGGAGACCTGGAGTGATTACTGAGTTCACCAGTAGGTGGGGAAGGCCTTGGTGGAAGGTTTGCCCACAGTGAAGGACAGGGGACTTGTCAGGTAGGTAGAAGGTGAGGGGAAGAATTTGAGGGAAAGCATAAGGTATGTGGAGAGGATCTGATAGGAAGTCAATAACAAGAATGAAGTTTGTATACATTATGTCAGGTGTGTATAAATGAGCTTGTGGAGCTGCTGTGCCAAAATGTAACTACCAATTATTGAACATCTATTATGTTTAGCTTTGGGCTAGATGTTACCGAAAACATAGAGACAAGGATTTTTTGTTTGTTTATTTTGAAAAGATTCCTGCCTCAGTGTAGGCAGGGCTAACATATGAAGACATCACAAAGCAAAGCAGTGTGTAAAGGCCACAATGAGCCATAGAAACAATGTGCACTCTAGGAGATCAGAGAAAAGAAAATCAATGTGTGCAGAACTGTGTAGAAAGGCCTTGAAGTAAAGGTAATTATTTAAGCTGGCTGGCCATTGAAGGATGATAGGACTTGGATGGGCAAAAGAAAGTGGGAAAAGCAATCCAGTGGGGAAAACAACATGAACAAGGCTCGAAAGGAAGAATTAGGGAGTAATAAAGAAAGCCCAATGGAAGCATGCTGGGGAATGTGTGGGAGGTGAGTAAGATTACATGGGGGCTGGAGCCAGATTATAGGCAAAGAAATTTGGACATTTTTTTCTGTGATTAGTGGGAAGCCATTGGAGTTTCTGAAATAGAGGAACAACATAATGAAACCATTGGTAGTGATTAGAGGTAGTCAGACCAGAGGTGGGAGGAGGAAGGGTACAAAGGAAGGAGCTTTGAAGTTCATCCCTGAGATGGCGGTGCATCTACCAGGGTGGTGGCCATGTGGTAAGGCGAAAGGGATGGAAGAATACACATGATGTGGAACCTGGCTAGATAACAGGAATGAAAGAGAAAGATTGGTAAAGCGAAAAGATTTTAGTTTCCAGATGAGTTCTTTCCGAGAAAAATATTTACATAAAAAGACAGTCCAGCCAACAAAATAAACTTATGCATGTGTGAACTTACATAAACCCTGACTATCTAGGTGTTTGGAACAATCTTACATATAGAAAATCTTGTGCCCTTCATCCATTATGTTCTAAGCAAGAGGTGAGATGGCAAAGAATGAAAGCTATGGTGGCAAAGGTGTTTTAAGCAATTTAGTAAACCATGGATTTTACAAAAATATGCCATACATAAACATACATATATACATATGTTTCCCTTCTTTTTCTCCTGGTTTTATTTTCCTAGTATAGTTTAGTCTATGGGTAAAAGATCCCTTCTTGGTGCAAAAATGTTAGACTCCTAAGCCTTATATGAATAACCAGTTGTTCCTAAGTTGATATTTGTAACTTGGTGACATTTCATATGCGTCAAAAAACATTTTGGGGGGAATGATTGTAATAAATCAATGTGCCCTTGAAAATAGAAATTACTGAAATTTTACTAATTCAGTTGAATTGAAAAGTCAATCTGAAATTTAAGCCAAGTCATAAAAGAAAGCTGTATTTCAAATTTACTTGGTTTTGATCCAGATATTAAAGAACAAGAAATTGGTTGAGGAATTGTAACTGCAGCAAAGTGTACATTTTAAAGGTAGTATTTTACTGCGTAATAACCTACTGAAACAATTTCTTCTTTTCCTGTGTTGTAAATTAAGTGAATAAAATCTCTTATGCCATCTTGCCTTCCCAATAAGTCCTGAAATTTCTGAGCTCCAGGACCAACATTTCTTTTATATTAAGTCGTGTTAATCTTCTGTTATTGTAAGATTAATTATATTTTGACTTTTTTTGGTCACAATTTTATTTTATAATCCACATATTTTTTCCTAGTCTCCTTTGAAAGATGTGATTTATACCACCTACAGAAAGCAGTTCCATTTGGGCTGGTGTTTAGTTTGGGAGGGAAGTTCTCACCTTGAAAGTGGCTAACTTTTCACATCATAATAGAAGGATGTAGAACAAAGTTAACACTTCTGATTTTATAACCCAGCATCCTACAAGGGAACTGTGAAAAAACATGCAAGAAAGAAAAACAAAATATCTTTACCCAGTAACAGGGCCTAAAATAGTTCCCTTTGTAGACTCTCAAACGTTTGAGGCCTCCTATCTGATGTGGCCATAACTAGTAGTTTAGATCAGTTTGTTTAAAAATATAATGCATACACATAATAATTTTTAAGAGTGTGAAGCAGAGTATCTTAAATGCCTTTTATTTTAACTTAAAACATATAAAGGGATTTTCCTTTTTCACTAATATTTTGACACAATAACCTTTGGTCAGTTTCTCAGGAAGCCACTCACTCTTTATAAAGTAGTTTTTCTATGCATCATTGGTAGTCCCTGGACTCATTGAGACTGAAGTACTTAATCTATTACCAAAATATTCATCTTTGGATTCGAAAAACAAATTTCAGATGTGGCCAGAAGGGTTCAAATTGCCATTGTCCCTACCTACATATCAGAAATTATCAAAGCAAGAAACTCAGTTTTTTTTTTCATTCAGGCATCTTTTATCTTCACCTATAGAGTATTTTTTTTACTGTATTTAAATTTGTTACCTTTCCACAAATCCCTTCTTCCAAAATGATGCAGGGAAACTATGAATCAGAATTATAATTCTCTTTTTTTTTCCTAAGGTTGTATGTCGGGTTGGATCTATTTTAGGAAAATCTATCTAGATCAGCTCTGTCCAGTTGGAATATAATGTGAACTGCATATGTTATTTAAAATTTTCTAATAGCCCATTAAAAGGAATAAAAATAAAGAAGTAAAATTCTGATATTTTTATTTAATGCTACATATCCAGAAACTTATTACCGTTTCAACATTTAATCAATGTACATACTTAATAGATATTTTACCTCTCTGTCATACTAAGTCTTTGAAAATTGTATACTTTACATCTACTAGATATCTCTCAGTTTGGACTAGCACATTTAAAATGCTTGCTAGCCACATGTGGCAAATGGCCATATTAGACTTCTATGCAAATAGTATCTTCTCATTCCCAAGATTTCTTAAATTCACTCTTAGTTCTAATTATCATTTATCCCTATTGTGGCCATTCTTAAAGTGTGGTCTTTCACATCCTTTCAGAGGTCTATGATGTCAGAACTACTCTTACAGTGATACCAAGGTGTTATTTGTCTTGTCCTGTTCCTGATGTTCTTTTATGAGTTTACAGTGTAATTTTCTAAAGGCTTCATGAGACATGATACTGCAAAAAACAATGCAGAAGCAGGTACAAGAATCCAGATATTAAAAAATGGATTTGCAAAATGTAAAACAGTGCCATTCTTCTCACTTCTTGTTTGGGAAAATAGTTATTTTTCCATAAATGGATTTATTGTTATTTTAAAAGAATTAGTACATGCACACAACACTCTTTAATAGTGTCAAGAAGTCCCGAGACCAGAAAGTTTAAGAATCACTACCCCAATGTATGTATGTTGAATTTCCTTTGTACTGTTACTATTAACGCTCTTTATTTGGCATTATCAATGACAGCTATTCTATGTAGGTGAATTTTCCAACTCACCAAGTATTACTGGACATTTTAGAATGTCCGCTCATTTCTTGAAGAGAGCATTTTCTAAAATACATTATATACATCTCTTCTTAAATATAAGATGCTGAATATAATTGACTATATCCTGGTGACTGAATCACCTGCATTCATAGCCGACTTAACCAAAGTGCAGTCCATCAAACTGTGCATTTGTCATATGCTGTCTCTTTGGTAAATAAAACTTCTGCCAGTCTGACCTATCTAAATAGATAGCTAGAATGCAACATTAATTTTCACTTGACATAGTTTAAAATGCAAGCATTTAACTTTGTTTGCAAAATTAGTTTAAAATGTTGTAAATAATGAATTTTGTAAACATAGAAATTCAATTTAAAAATTTTAACTCAAGGACTCAAACATATTAAGATATTATGGCTTTTAAAAGTGTTTCATGATAAAACAGCCAGCAATTATTCTTTTATCAAGATTGTTTAAGAATGTGAACAAAAATGTTTTATCTTTTAAGGCAGTTTCTGGGGATAGAAGATGAGCAAAGTAAGTTTTACCAGAATTTTGAATATAATGGAACTTGGTGTTCAATACAAAAACTATCATGGAAAATCATGAATATCTTTCTTATTGACATCTGATAGAAAAATACGGTAAAGAAATCAGAAATTTAACTCTGATGTAGTCTGTTCCTCAGTGAAGGTTGAAAACAGGTATTAAATTTTATTCAAATAAAATTTTAAATAAGATTGACAGTATTTAATTATATGTTAATAGGAGCAGAACAGGTACTCAATAAGTATTTGTCTAAATTTTTTGAAATAATTTTATATTATAATCTTACATATAATCTATGTGCTTATATAATCAAAAAGACCACTGAGATCCATATTAGGTACTTGTGAAATATCTCTGCTTAGTTATGTAATTACTGCATAAAATTTTTCCACAGTTTATTAAACTCCTGGTTAGCCTCTACCTAGAGAGTCAAGTCTATTTATTATACCAGATTTAAATATTTTGCGTTTTTTCCCTCAATGAATTCTTAAAGTGTCTTCTCCCCTCTATGTTCCCTGTTTGTACTTATCTTCAGTCTATTACAGCTGGCTGGGTATCTGCTACTATCTATTCTTCAGCACATCCAGCCCACTGTTTGTATACTGGCCACATTCCAGGACTTCATCTTTGGTGTTCTCCTTCTGTGGGACTCAGAGATAGCACTGTCAAAACTCACGGGAAACTGGATGTAATTACTGTGGCAGATCCAATTCTTAGAGGACTTGGAATGTTCTCTCTGACCTTTAATTTACTCTGAAGTTTGATGTCATATTAATACTCAACAGCTTCTTGATTTGATTCTCTAATTTTTAATCAGTTTACCATTGTACAGCATGCTGGCCCATTTCTCCTCATGGAAGTATTAGGTTATGTGTAAGATTTTTCTTTTAGAAGCTAGTATGGGGTAACTGCTCTTCTGGCATTTTTTTATGAATTTGTAGTGCACTGTCAACCTATGAAATTGTCCATGAATGATTTCATGCCATCTCAACTATAAAGTATCAAGAGCACAGTCATCTTACAAACAAGAGACTGACTAGACCAAGGATCTTATTTAATGTTGTTTTAGCTATTTTGATTATAAGGAACAGAAAACCAGGCCATTTATGCCTCCTTTTGGAAAAGGAGAATTTACTGGAATGATGCATGTAGATTAGAACCAAAACCAGAAAGCAAATAAGAACAAAAACTGGCTGCTCGTTGTGCATCTGCTCTTCTCTCACTTCTGGTTAGTCACTCTTTTCCATATTTCTCCATCTAAAATCTGGAAAGACTCCTCTGACTGACATACTGGGAAGCATCAATGCCTTTGATATCAGGCCACCTATCAGCCACGCAGCCTACAGATGGCCGCCCATAAGTTGAGTGCCTATCTTTGCTCCAGTCATGGCCATTCCTGTACAAATAGCAGTAATGCTGTGGGGACTGTGGAAGTGAGCACTGGATTTGGCAGCCATGATAACATGCTCAGTGCACCCTCCCTCAATCCTTTGTCCCCTTCCAGCCACTGGCCTTTCTCCCCTTCTGTGAAGCTTCTGGACACAGCGATCTCTGCTCATTGCTTCCATTTTCTAAGTTCCCATTCACCTGTCAGTCCATTTCATAATAGTTTTGCCACCATCATTCTCCTGAATCTGTTGCCTCCATTGTCCCCATGATTTCATAGTTGCTGATTCTCACTGGCACATTTTAGACCTATCTACTCTTTCATCATTTAATATTGTTGACCACTTTAAAAAAAAAAAAACTTTGTCCTTAGTTTTAACATATCACCTTCTTGGATATCTTATTTCTTTGTCCATTCATTCTTAATCTCTTTGTCAGCTCATATTATATGCCAACATTTCCCATGGTTCGGTCCTTATATTAGTTTTGCATAATAATTGCTGCATAACAGCAGCATAATGATAACCCTATCAATTAGAAAAGAAAATCATTATTTTGGTATGAGAAGCATACTTTTGCCTGGTGAGCATTAGTTCCTCTTTTAATCACTCACAAATCACATATTTATATAAACCAGTCTAGGCTTCAAGTTTTCATATATTCTTAAATCATATGCTCTCTTCTTTATGATGAGATGTTAGAGTAGGTCTTTTCTCCTGAAATTTGAAATAAGGTGTTTTAGTTTGTTCACTTCATTCATGTGTAACTTCAGGGGTTTCTGATTTTCATTATGTTTCACATTCAGATCTGAACTAGCTGTAACCATTTTGCCATTGCTTTGGCCCAGGCCACCATTCTTTTTCATTTCCTATTTCTACTGTCCCACTTCAGACCTCATGTCCTCCAATAGCCCTGGGTTAGCTTCTTGTTTTACTCTACTTCAGTCTATTCCTATACTGCTGCCAGAGTGATTTTTCTAAGGTACAGTCATGTCACTCCCTGCTTGTAAGTCAGTGATTTTTCTCTCTCCCCTTCCAGGATAAAATCTATATTCTGTAGCAGCAGTCCCCAATGTTTTTGGCACCAGAGACCGGTTTCATGGAAGAAAATTTTTCCATGGACTGGGCAGGGCAGAGAGGGATAGTTTCAGACAGATTCAAACACATTACATTTATTATACACTTTATTTCTATTATTACATTATAATATATAACGAAATAATTATACAACTCATCATAATGCAGAATCGGGTGCCACCAGATACAGCTGTACAATTGAAGTAAATCAACTCAATTGCCACTATAAAGCCTGCCACCAGTTTCAGCTTAATTGTTCCTGGCCACTCACTGATAGGGTTTTGATATGAGTCGGCAAGCAATTGATTTATTATGGTCTCTGTGCAGTCAGACCTCTCTGCTGATGTTAACTTGTATTTGCAGCTGCTCCCCAGTGCTAGCATCACCGCCTCAGCTCCATCTCAGATCATTAGGCATTAGATTCACATGTGCGGTTCACACTTGAGTTCACACTCCTGTGAGAGTCTAACGCCTGATGATCTGAGGTGGCGCTGAGGCAGTGATGCTAACGCGAGGCAGCGGCTGCAAATACAGATGAAGCTTTGCTGGCTCGCTGCTCGCCTCCTGCTGTGTGTCCCAGTTCTGGTTGGGGACCCTTGCTGTAGCATGAAGGCTTCATGGTATGGTCCCTGCCTGCCTTTCCAGTCTTGTCTCATTGGGCCATTTGTTGTTTCTGATTCTGTATTCCAACTATATTGTTCCCTAAATCCTGTTATTGCTCAGTCTTAGATAACATCATGACAATTACCAATGAAAAAAGGCCCTTGATATATTAAGTTATTGTAGATATTTACAGCTAAGTTAAACAAAGCTCTATACTGAGGAGCCATTCATTGACCTCATTTTACAAATCAGTTACTTCTGTTAATCATGTGTAAATTGAATATATAGTGCATCAAATTTGGCATTTGTTCTAACTATAATTTAAGATGTTCTGATAGAATAAAACGTACAAATAAGCAAACTTGGCCCCAGAAGTGAATAAGATTCTCACTTAAGTATCCTGATATTTATGGCAAGGAATGACTTGCTTATTTAAATGTATAGTTTACTTTGATTTTATTTTCCTATTTGATTTTATTTATTTCTTTACCAAGATTACACAGATTATGTTATTTACTAAACTGTTTCATAGAAAAGTGCTGCATCTTACTGTCTCATTTATCTCTTTCTCCAATTTTCTCTGTCCTTAGGAATCTACATTATAAATTTACTAGAAATTAGAACTGGCCGTTAAATGGCTTTGTTGATTGAATCAGTTACTTGTTGTTTTTTATTATTTGAAGTGAACTAAGCAATGCTCTTTGGGACCTCCTTTTATTAAGAAGGACTAAGGGAAGGGGGAGAAAATAAAATATTGAGTCTTTCCTAGATTGTTAGGACATCAGAGGTTTCCCTGAAGTACACTTTGTTTTTCTGCTTATGTTAATTTCCGTTAGTTAGGCGAGTGGCTCCTGAAGCTATTAAATTTCATTCAGTAGAAGAGACAATATCAGCCACAAAGGGTTGCTGTGAAAACAGGTAGATATGTATAGCATACTTACTATCACATAATAAACCTTTAGTGCGTAATAGTTACTATAGTAAGGGACTCTGAGATTTAGTTGTTCAAAAGAGTACAGATTTCAGGGTCATTCAGACTAGAGTTGGAATTCCCACTTACCAGCTGTGTGGACCTGGGCATGGTACTTCAATTTCCTCATTCTTAAAATAGTGTGTAATTAAATTTGTCACAGAACGTTGTATTAAGGCACTTCGAGAGTTCTAGGCATTTAGCAAGTACTCAATAAATGACTTGGAATATGTTGTTAGCACAGAAATCATTTATTGAGCACCCTTTGTGCTGTAGTTTCTGTACGAGACCCTAGATATTGTCTGTGATTCTGAAATGTCAGCTTGATAACTAAAACCTATTAGGAGACTACTTTATTTTAGTTAGGCAATATGTTTAACTTTTATAGTCTAGGTACTGTAGGCTAATTCTAACACAGAAATATTAACTCAGTTCACTAGGCCTAAAACAAGAAACAAGCAAAAACAAGTTAACTTTACTTTTTAAAAGAGAAATTTAATAAATTTACTCAAAAGTGCAGGATTCAATGGATACCAAGCTCTGTGATGAATAAGGAGTTTCTAGTCCAGTATGAAGGACCAATAGGAGAACAAGTAAAATTTCAGTGGAATAATTTAAATTACAAGCATAAATAAGAATGATTTTTTGTGGAAATGGTGATTACCAGAAAAAGCTTTGCAGAGAAGTTATGATAGACTAGCTTATGCTGCATTTACAAAGTAGCCCCAAGTTTCAGTGTTTAAAAACTATAAAGGTTTTTTTTTGATAATGGTATAATTTAATGTTGGTCAGAGTGGCTCAGGGACCCAAGCTAATGAATGCTCTAACAGCTCAACTTGTAACACCCATGGTTGTCTCGGTGGAGAAAGAGAGGAGCTGGAGATTTGCCCACCTTAACGCCTTAAACGAATTAGTACTTCCTGGTTCACAAAAGTCATTTCTACTTGTGGCCTGTTAGAATTACTTATTAACCAGATGGCTCCATCTGTCTGTAAGAGAATAGATAATGTGGGAGGGTGAATATTTGGTGAGGAGAAATGTTTTTGCTACGTGGTATTTAAATTCATTCTAAAAAGGTAGAGTGAAATCGGGCTGATGAATGAGGAAAGAGGAGATGAAAAAGAAATTCTCATTTAAAGAAGTGAACATTAAGAAGTAAACTACTGTATTCTATTAAGCATTTGGAAGTTGTAGCATGGTGTAAGCTGGAAAGAGCTGAAAGCTGAGAATAAGCCCTAAGGTAACTACACAGCTGAATACCACACTGGTAATATAATGCGATTTTATATATAATTATAAAAACAGATTAATTACACCTGATGAATTTTATAGTTAATTTATAGAAAGCGTGTTAATAAATAGATTATATGCAATGGAAAGACTGCTCTGTTTTTCTGCACCTAAGGATCCCTAAGCGCTTGGGACTATTTTTTAAAATCCTGGTCCATCCAAAGGAGAATCACAGTGCTTAGAAAGAAGTGAACTCTAAAGGGTTCATCTTTTTACCTGAACTTTCACAGTTGCATCAGAAGAGAATAAAACCTTCAGTGAATCAACCTGCGAAGTATCATATGCATGTTAACTATTGGAAATATTTGTGGAGGACAGAAAAACAGTGTTATCTAAATACAGAGTTAAAATAACAGTTAACATGGATAGAGCATGTACTTTGTACAAGGAGCTGTGCTAATTTTTTTATACACATTATCTCAATTAAAACTCACACTAACCCTGTGAGGAAGCTACTCTTATTATCTCCATTTCCAAACTTTATAATAAGCAGTTCGAAGATATGACTTGTCATTTTATACCTAAAACAGTTTGGTCCTAGAAAAGGTAAGTCAAAGTTATATACATGTTTTATCTACCATATATCTAACACAAATTAAAATCTCTATTATAAATGTTTATGATTTCTGCAATAAAATAATTTAAATATAACTAGTGGGAATTATGCTGCAATGTTAACTTTTCTGTTTTTAGGGCTTGGACAGAGGATCCAAAGGCCAAATTTCCACTTTCAGCAGTTTTATTTCAACTGTTAGCCAGAAGAAAGAAGCCACTGAAAACAGAAGTTCACCTACACATCTTGTTTTCCCTAACATCAAGAATGGTAAAAAAAAAAAAAAAAAAAAAAGCACATAGTCTGTATATATTGGGTGAAAGTATACTTTCACACTATTAAAGAAGTGACTTAATTATCCAGCATTGTTCTGGTAGGTCTATTAATTTAAACAGTAAGAAAAAGAAATAGGCTGTATAAGTATTTATGGGAAGAAGCAAAATCATTATTTTTTGGTGAATTTTACCTAGAGTAAGAAGATGAAATATGAAGCTTGTGAATAATAAAGTTTGTTTAGGGAGCCAGACATAATGCAAATATAAGAAGATTTACTAGGTTTCCTTTATTTGAATAGTAATTAATTAGAAGATTTGACAGAAAATATATTAAATATTTAGAAATAAACCTAAAAGAAAATGAACAAAACTTATATGGAGAAAATGGTTTGAATGGAAAAACTTAACATAAATATTAGAGATGTCAGGTATATCCAACTTCCTCTCTACATTTAATAAAAAAAAAATGAAGGAGCTAATTTCTCTTGGTACCATATATTATAAAAGGAATTAATGGTAGCGTTGCCACCAAGACAGCCAATATGGAGCTAAATTAGTAAAAAAATATTAAATACAAATGGTATTAAATTATTCAAAACATTGAATTAGGGCAACTGGCTAACCTGTTGAAAATAATAACTTTAGATTTTTTTAAAAAGCTATAATCTGTGGCCATGCCACCCTGAACAAGTCCGAAGCCGTCTGATTGCGGAAGCTAAGCAGGATCAGGCCTGGTTAGTACTTGGATGGGAGACCACCTAGGAAGACCACGTGCTGTAGGCATGAAAAATAAAAAATAAGGGATTGTAAGCTGACAAGGTCCTTGCAGTCTATAAGGTCATCTAAAGATTGCCTTGCCTAAATAAATAAATAATTGATTAGAGCTATAAAAGTACTAGAAGAAAACTCAGATAATTTTTATAATAAAATTCTTGGAATGACAACAGTGCCCAAAACCAAAAAACAAAAAATTTGTAAGTTTGAATACATAAGAAAATTGACAATTTCTGCAGGAATTTAAGAAAGTCATAAAGTACATCTCAGTGAAAAACATATCCTTGACTCATAAGATCATTAATAATCCATAAAATGAACATTCCAGTAGAATAAAAAAGCAAAGGGTATGAACAGACCAATCAGAAAAGGAAATATTAACAGTTAATACACATGTGAAAAGATGCTCGATCTCACTAGTATTTAAAGTACAGATTAAAACAAGGAGTTAACATTGTCCAACTCAGCTGCAGAGAATGAAAGAATTTATATCTGTAGTGTTGTCTAAAGAGTGTGAAAATTGGTACTTTTATGGGTCTTGGAAATTGCTACAACTTTTCTGGATGGCACATTATTGACATATAATTAGATTTTTAAGTGTCCGTGTACTCACTGACCCAGTAATTTCATTTCTAGGAACTTATTCTAAGGAAATAGTATAACATAGATACAAAGACATATGGAAAGAATGTACATCGTTTAAAATAGAGGTATTTAAGGCAATGTAATGAATTGGTTAACTAAATTATGGTAATCCATATTGTATATACTATGCCTCTATTAAGAAAAATGTGATATGTATATAAAGTGTCTAGGAGAAATGCCCAAAATATGTTGTGAAATGAAAAACACAAGTTACACATTAATAGGTAGAATATGACTCCAATTTTTTAAGTGGAAGCAAATCTTTTTTATTTCTTTGAGCATATAGGAGATATGGAAGGATGCCCACCTATCTATTAATGATTTCCTCACGAAAGTAGGATGGGGTGTATATTATTAATATGTTCTATTTCTGTATACAACTCTACATTGTTTTATCACAGGAAACGTATACTACTCGCATAATTTTAAGTACCCCTTGCTCTGTAACAAGACAAAACAAACCTGCAAAGGTTTAAATGTCCCTCGCACCAGAACAGAACTTAGAAATGTTTAAGGACGTAGTTTCTGTTTAATTGCCTGTGTCCGTAAATGGCATATGGCATAAATTATTTCTGTACAGATTTTCTGTTGACACTCCAAGATAGTGCTAGACCTATTCTCCACTCTGGTAGGTTAGTATTTACATTATCTCATATATCAACTTTGTTTCTGATAACTTCTTTCTTCCATTACTTACACTACATAAACACACACTTATTCCATCACTTCAATCTTACCCCAAGGAGCACCAGTCTTCATGTGTCACAATCCCCCAACCCACAACAAAACAAACGAACCTATAATTGTGTAGCATTATAGAAATAAAGAAGCATTATGGAAATATATAAAGATAGCATTATAGAAATAAAGAAAATAAACCTGAGGTAGAAATTATTTTCCCATTTTAAAGGTTAGGAAACTTAAGCCACAAAGAGTTTTAAGTGACTGGTCCTGAATTAATTTATAGAGCTAGTGAATGGCAGAGACAGAAAAGGGAAGGAACCAAAAGAGGTTCTGAATAATGCCTTCTTTAAATGGAGTATTGGTGCAAGAAAAGAAGTGAGACCTGAAGGAGTTAGAATCAGGTGGTTCTATGACTTGGAAATCAAGGGAAAATAAAAATTTTTAAAGAAGGTCTGGTTAACAGTGTCAGTGCGAGAGAGGACAAGATGAGTAAGCACTGAGACAAAGATACGGATTTGTTAATGTGTTCATTGGTGACTTTTAAGAACAATTTAGTAGGATGATTTAGTAGGAGAATTCATATTGTAAGAAGTTAATGGCAAATTAGTTTTGAGGATGTAGGGGCAATGTAGACTTGCCTTTAGACTATCTTGAACTGATAGGAAAAAGAGAACAGTGGAATCTCAGAGTATTATGGTTAAGAGAAAAATAATGGAGGGAGAGACTAAAGTTGCAGTAGGAACACAGAAATAAAATGAATAGATAGAATCAATAAGTGGTGTGAGGATGGGATTAAGGAAGAATACGCGCATAGGGGCTGAGATGTTGGCTCCAGCAAGGAGAGAAGGGTACTTCTTGCTCAGACTATGGAACAGAGGGAAGAGAAGGAAATGGAAGTAGGAAACACTTCTTGCCTTGAATTCAGTAGTCTCGTCAGAGGGCTGCTGTAACAAAGTACCACAAACTTCGTTGCTCAAGCAACAGAAATTTCTTCTCTCATGGTTCCAGAAGCCAGAAGTTCAAAATCCAGGTGTTGGCAGGACTGGTTTCTTTTGAAGGTTCTGAGGGAGAATCTATTCCACGCCTCTCTCCTATATTCTAGTGGTTGCCAGCAGTCCTTGCTGTTCCTTGGCTTTAAGACACCTCACTACAGGGCATTCTCCCCTGTAGGTCTGTTTGTGTCCAAATTTCTCTTTCCTTGTAAGGACACCAGTCACTGCATTAGGACCCACCCTAATCCAGTTTGACTTTATCTTAAATTGATTATGTCTACAAAGATCCTATTTCCAAATAAGGCCACATTCGCAGGTCCTGGTGTTTTGTACTTCAGCAGAGCTTTGTGGTGGACATAGTTCAGCCCACAACAGAGGGTTAGGAACCTTAAGACCATTGATTCCACACCGAGTCCTATAATCTATCCTGTCTATACTAATATCATGATCTCTGAATCCAGCTTGCCAGCTTGTATGCTCACAACCTGCCTGCCTCCTTGGGTTGATATATTGACTCTGACTTTGGTCTATTTATAGCTCCCACCACTCGTCTGTTTCCCTCTCCTCTGTGCCAGTTTGTGGAGTCTGGACTCATCCCCAACCTGAAGTTGGAGTATTTGTACACAGCACTTTAGAGGACTAGGCTTCTTAGACTTCCTTTATCTTATCGAAACTCCTAGTGCTGACTTCTCGCTGTTCTGTCTGGATGCAGCCTGAAATCAGGTGTGACATGGAGTTTCTGTCAGGGCTGCTGCAGGAAGAATTCTTTTATTGAATGGCAAGTTAGATTAAGTCTTCAAAATGTAAGCACATTTATAATTCCTTGATCTTTTGGGAAACCTCTGTTACTTGCCAGCAAGATTGTTTCCTCAAAGATGCGTCATTCCTGGCAGTTAGTACATTTACTCCCTCTTCTCTGGTAGCAGGACCTATGCTGGGTATTCTCTAACAGCTTGTCTCTCCATCTGATCTTCAAGTGGTATTAGAGAAGCTGCAAAAGCCCAGCGTGGGCTTACCTCACAGCTGAGGGATGCCTTTCCTCCCTGTGGACCATGTGACTCGGTTTGCCTGTAGAGTTGGCTGTCCTTTTCAAGATCAGAGAAGTGTAGGAGTTTTACCTACTATAACAGCTGCTAGAGATGATACATCTTCAAAGAAACAATATACATAATAAGTAATGGCAGAGGGGGCTAGCACTACATTCTCTCTTACTCCTTTGTAGCCTCCTTTCTAAAGTGATTATACTCCTTTCAGACTTATTAAACATCTTTAAACAGCACAGAACATCTTGAAAAGAAATGAAGCAATTTCTCCCCAAACCTTAAAATTTATTTGCATACCTGGTAATTCAGAAAAGGGTAGACATGAACTCTGATATTTTACCTCAGGGACCCTATTCCTCTCCCTGGTGAGTTCACTCTAGAAAAGCCCCACTGTGACATAATGAATGGTGTCCTTTTACACACCCTGGAAAGATGCTTCCCATGATCTTTGCAGTCTGAAATAACCAAGGAGAGAACAAAGTGGTCTTTACCTCCAGCAGTGATTGGATCTGTGTGTGGGGTCCTGTAATGGACTCACAGGTGAGGTGCCACAGAGTTTTCACAGTCTCTCCAAGAACAGCTTGAGAGACAGACAGGGAAACAAGCGATCAGGAGAAACCCAGCACAGGACTTGCCATCTGGGGAGAGAAAAAGACTTCCAGTAGCCACTTAAGGATTTCTTCCTTAGAACTATCTCCAAGGCCTCAAACAATCCCATTTCCAGGTTTCCTTGCAGAATGAACTGATTTTTCGACTAAATCTCCAAGATCCTTCCCTAGGTCTAAGTGAGTGCTTTGCACTTGGCTTTTCTTAACTATATCTGTGGGAGAGATGTAGCTATCACGAACTTTCAGTATCTTGCTGCATGTATTTGTTTACTTACTTGTCTCTTCACTGATGTGTAAGCTCCTTAAGCTTTTATTTTGGAGAAGGAAAGGGCCATCTTTTTTATTTTTTTATATTAAAGTTATTTTTTGAATAGGTAACTCATTAATGTGTTTCAAAAATCAAAATTATAAAAGTATGTTTCAGATGTCTCATTTTCACCTCTTACCTATTGTCTTTTGTATTCTCTCCTGTGTTTATTTATGCAAATGAAAACAAATATAAATACTCGAATTTTCCCCCTCTTTTTTGAAGAAAAGGTAAATATACATTGTCAAGCACCTTGTTTTTTAGTTACTGTGTCCTGACTATGTTATCAGTACGTAAGGAACTTCCTTATTCTTTTTTCAACCATATTCCATTGTATTGGTATACTATAACTAACTTATTTAATAAGATACTATTAAAAGAAATGAGTTGTGTTCATTCCTTTGCTGTGTAAACAATGAATAACTCCATACATATGTCATTTTGTTCATATGCAGGTGTATCTATAGCATATTCCTAAAAGTGGATTGTTGAGTCTGAGAGCAAATGCGTTATATAATCTTGAGTTTTGAGTTCATCTGTGTATCTTCAGGAACCGGTGCCCATAGTATATGGAGTCTTTTTGCAGTAAATGATTTACTGACTTAGGAAATGTATGGGAGGGATTTTTTCTGGGTTTCTGAACAGTTTGCCCTGTTGAAATGTCAAACCCATCTCAAGGGTATAATAAATTATCTAAGATATGCCCAATGTAAGGTATCTATTCCATTAGAATAATCTTCCATGATAAGGACTTTTGAATGTTTTTCTGACCAGACCCATACAAGAACATTTTATTTATGCTTTTGTTTCAGTTTTACAGACACACACCATTTAGCTTAGTAAAAAATACATCTCCAAAAACTAATGAATATAACTGCTTTATTTGGTTCTGAAGGCTAATGGCCTATGAGTCAGAGTTTACCCACTCCCTTCTTCCTTTCCCTCTCCCACCTTGATTATTTATTTCCAAATATTCAGAAAAGTCATCCTATAGACAATGATGTAAACACCACCTGTTATGACTCATTCACTTTGCACTCTCCCTGTTTCAGCTGCTTGCCACTACTGAAGTAGTCAGAAGCAATGCCAAAGTACTAAACTGACAGAGGGATCCTTCAAAATGTAGCTCTTTTATTACCTGCCCGGTACACACACAGTAAATAAGAACTGAGTCTTTGCATTAACTACTACAGGAACATCACTGTGACCTTAGAGAATAAACTAGCTCTCATGAGCCCTTCAATTACTCATTTATAGGATGAGGAAATGGGGCATTATGAGTTATAAAATATCTTTTACATGAAGTTTTAGAATTTAAAGGGTTAATTTTTCAACATATTGATTTTGTTTCATCTTTGTTAAGTTTTAACATTTCATAATGTACTAGCTCCTACTTCCATGTAAATTAGGATTCAGTTTTGTTTTTCTACGTGGTAGAAGGTTTTACATTATTCAGTAGTGGAAATAACATGGGCTTTGTAACTTACAAGGGCAGATTTGAATCTGGCTCTGTAACTTACCAGCTGTATGATTCTGGAAGAGTTATTTAACCTCTCTGTGCTTGTTTTCCCATCTGTAAAATAAGATAAGAAGCTACCTCATAAGATTGTAAGGATAAATGAAAAATAGCATTTAAAAGTACTCAGTTCCATGCCTTATGAAATTCAGTAAATGTGAGCTGAGCAGCTAAGTTGTGGGGAAGGAGTTGAAATGGGGCAGGATTTTCCATTATTCTTAATCCATGAGTAACTGGATATACAACTTTTTAAAAATTCAAAACATGACACACACATGGAAGAATGAAAACAACATTTGTATATGGTTTTAACAATAATAATAAAATGAAAACTCAGGAATTTTGCACTCAAAATAAGAAAAAGAGCATTACCAGCTCCAGTAAGCCCACCCCAATCTCACTGCCCTGCCTTTCTGTCCAGAGGTAACTATTCCCTTGATTTTTAAAAAATAGTTTTGTTTTTGTTTTTACCAGAAGGAGAGTGGGTGGGGGAAGGATGAAGAGGGTAAAAGGGTTGAATATATGGTGACGGAAGGAAACTTTGGGTAATGAGCACACAATCCAATATACAGATTATGTATTACAGAATTGTACACTTGGAACTTATGTTACTAACCAATGTCACCCCAATAAATTTAACTTACTAAAAAAATAGTTTTGTTACTTTGTACATTTCTGTGAACAAATACTGCTCAGTTTTGAAAAAGTGAATAGCGTGCACAAACCTGGATGTATGAGGTACAATGTTGTCACTGTTAGGTGAAGATCCCCAGGAGATGATAATCTGAACAGAGTCTCTGAATCAAATCAGGCTCCAGTTTCCCCAAGACTGCATAGTCCAGGGAAGTCAGTGGGCAAGGTCATGAGTGAGTCCTGGGAATCAAAGGACAAGTATTGGGACATCTAACAGAGCTGTCATTTGAACTATGTATCAGAAGTCTGGCAAAAATATGGCCTCTCCTAGGTTAAATCAGTGAAGTGAACTGAGTATCTTCAGCTGATTGAGATAGCAGAGCAAAAACTGGAAAGCAGGGGCTTCATCGCACACTGTCTAGACAAGCCAAAGTAAAGATAACAAACTGGGCTCACCTAATCATTCTATGTTCAGTTTAAAAAGATGAGTACAGCGGTAGTATCTTCATGATAACAGACATCAGAATTACTCTTAGGCTACTCTGTTCTAGTTTGTGCAGAGTACATTTCTCATTTTAGGCCATTATGATCCTGGTCCTTTATATAATTCTCTCTCTCATTTTGCCTCACTCTCTAGAAGCTTGCAGAACCAGCTCTTTGTCTTGGGGTTCTGAAATTGCACAGTGCTGTGCCTTGGTATGGGTCTATTTTCATTCCTGTGCTATGTATTTGATAGGAATTTTTTAGAAATTTTGTATTTGTGATTTCTTCCCATCTACTTTTCCACCTTTTCTTTCTGGATCTCCTATTATTCAAAAGCCAGACTTGCCGAACTTCTAGTTTTCTTTTTTTTTTTTTTTCACTTCTACTTTCCATTTCTTTATCCTTTTGCTCCACTTTTTGAGAGTTTCTTCAAAACCCTTCTAGTATTTTATTTCTCCTATTATGTTTTTAATTAATAAAATTTTCCCTCTGAGTATTCTTTTTTAGAGCACCCTCTTATTTCCTGGTTGTCCTATTTTTTATCTTTCTGAGTAAATTAGTGATAATTTTTTTTTTCCTTGCATGATTTCTCATTCTTTCAAGTTACATTTGTCTATTTGTTTTGGTTTCTGTCTTCCGTGTGGAAATCACTCGAAATGCTTATCCACTCACGTGCTGGTTATAGGCTTGGACGTTGGCTGGCTTTAGCTGGAACACTTACACCTGGCCTTTTTGTTGGCTACTTGGCTTCCTAACATCATGGTGATTGGATTCCAAGAGCAAGCATCAGAAAAGAAACAGCCAATCAGAAATTATATTGCCCTTTGTAACCTAGTCATGTAACATCACTTCTGTGACTTTTTTTTATTAGCAGGAAGCTACTATGTCTGGCCCACATTCAAAAGGAGAAGAATTAGACTCCATCTTTTGATGAGATGAATATCAAAGAATTTATGGACATATTTTAAAACCATCACATCATACGAAAGTAAAATGCACATTCAGAAAGAGAATCAGTTCTTTAACTCTTCAGAACTTTTTCTTATACCCTGTAATAGGGCAGGAAGTTGTAGCTAAAATCAGGTGTAGAGATGATAAACGCATATTAGGTTTCCATGCTTCTGCAATTTATTGTAGCTCATTATATAGTTCACTCTAATAGAGGACATTTCTTTAACTTTTTTGATTGGTTTTTAAGTCCTGTCCATTTTTTCTTGTAGTGGTAGAGATGAAAGTTAGAAATAATTAAACCAGTGGTTTTCAAACCTAATTTTATTATTTTTTGTCTTTATAGTAAAATGCTTTTTGAAAAAAATTTTCTTAGAGTTTCACCACATTAAGGAGAGAAAAGCTCTGTTGCTCTGAGTAAACAAATCCACACAGCACCATTCCCTGAAGGGGCCCTTTAAATTCTCTGGAATCTTGGGAACAACTGACTGACTTAGCCATCTCTCTCATTTTATAATGTCAAAACTGAGGCCTAGGAGTTTCAGTGGCTTATCTAAGGTTATGAAAGTAGCAGCAGTAGGACCTAGTCCCTTACTTTCATGGCTGGTGCTTTCCCCATTATTTATTACTTAATTTAATTACAAATTATTTGAGATGAAATTTAAGGTGTAGCATTTTGCACCAGTGCGTCACCAGCAACAAACCTTCTATATCAACATTTCCTCTCCAGCAGGAGCGGGATAAGAAAGAGACGACTAGATTCCTCATACTGAACACCCAACCTACAGAGAGACTCGTTTACCACTGATGCTGTGTTATCCCGGCTGGCTGGCCAGGAACACTCATCAGTCTCCTAATCATCATGTGGCCAATTTAAAATGTCAGTCTTCATTATTTTTGTGGCTACAGTTACGGAAATCTACATATTACTAATTTTCAACCAGTCAGCCTGTGATAGCTTCTTGAAAACAATGAGCTAGCAAAATTTGCCTAATAATCTCACCCTTATACATAGTTGTATTATGATCTTTACATTTTTAAAAATACACTGCCAGCCACGACCATAGCTCTTACTCTTCTTGCAGTGGCTTCAAGTGTTTGCCCTAATGTTTCTAAGCAACCAACTAACAGTGGCAACACTTTATTAAAAGAAAGGGGAAATGAGTGCTGCTTATTTTAGCACAGAGTGTTCCCAAGTATTGGCTGAACGAAACCTAAATGACAGGTTTTCACTGATAAATATTTTTTGGCTTTTTTCAGTGTATTACAATATTCTATATTGCAGAAAAAGCTGCATATGAGAGAACAAAAATTAGCCTGTTCTATTTATAATATCAGTTTGAGATTTAATTAATCTCTCATCACCACAGTTATTGATTTTCTCTTTTGAATTCGATTTTAATAACCATCTGTGAGAACAGGCTGAAAGCCTGTCTGGAAACAATGCCTGATATTCAGGAACATGACAGCAGCTGTGAGCTGTTATTCTTCCTTTCTTAATAGCAGAATGTCACATCCTGTAGTTCGGCTTTCATTCACTAATGTGAGCAAGGGATTCTGCCTTTCTCTCTAACTCAAGTTCCATTAACATAGTACGTTAACATTTTGGGTTCCTCTTTCTTTCCAAGTTACCGTCTGAACTAAAAAGAAATCTGATCCGGGTCTCTGGTTCTAACCTCATCCTATAATCCTCTTGGCCTTGGCATTACTATTTTTCTCATATAAGAATATCGTCAGTCTCAGACTTTGCTGAAATCTAGTTCTCTTCCTAATTACATTTCATTCTTATCCTACCTCAGCATGGTATTAATAAAAATGAGTGGGTATAAAAGTGTGGGTATATGCTCTGTGAGTGAATAAGTTAATTTATATTTGAATGAATCTGTATCTAATAGTGGGTGTTTATAGCCAGGTTGGGAAGGGTGTGTGGGAAGAGATAGGAAAGGGTAAGCCTGGTGAAGAGGAAGAGAAACTATAGAGGAACCTCAAAAGATAATAGTAACAAGACTAATATTGGAAAGAGGAGACTATCATCTATTTCTTTCCCATTAATAAAGATTTCCAAACATAATTCATAAGTCATTTGCTGAGATGTCTAATTTTACTTGCTAATAAATAAATCGAACCTTGGTCTGATTTGTGGTGCTTACAGTACAAATTACTAGGAATTGGTATTTCCATATTAATAAAAGGTAATAAAAATCAATTTTAGAACTGAATTAAAGAAATTCAGTAATGTTTTCTGTTTCAGCATCATTGCTCCTTCCTAAAACCGAATGAACAGTATTTCTCAGTGTGATCCCCAGATTAGCAGCATCAGCAGCATCTGGGTACATGTTAGAAATGCAAATTCAGGGGCCCCACCCCAGATCTACTGAACTACAAACTTTTGGGAGGGCCTAATAACTTGCATTTTAACAAGCTCTCCAGGAGATTCTGATATAAAATTTTGAAAACCACTGATGTCGAGTATTATCTTCTAATATGAAATTTTTACTTCAAAATATACCCTAACACTAATGAATATATCTTAGTCTCCTGAAGTCAGTGATAGGCCCGAGGATAGCTGCTTGATTGGGAGAATGGATAAGAAAAGAAGGAAGACCTTATAGCTACGTTGCTGCTGTGCTGGTTGACATAGCTGTGTTTGCTTTGTGAGAATATCTCCTGATTACTTGAGAGGAGAATGAAATTCTATATATGTACATTTCATTATTGTACAATTCAGAATCTATAAAATACTAATCTATTGGTTTGGAAGTATTAATACTTGAGAAAATATAACCAAAGTAAAATGCTTAGTGGATGGGCTCAACAACAGAATGTATAGGACGGGAATTAATGAGCTGGAATTTAAAACAATGAAATGACCCTATCTGAACAGTAGAAAAAAACGGACCATTCGGAGACCTGTGGAACTATAACAAAAGATGTTACATTCTTTCATTGGAGTCTTAGAAGGAGAAGAAAAAGAAGGTAGGCTGAAAATATACTAAAAAAAAAAAATGACTGAAAGCTTCCTACATTTGTCCAAGAGACATAAACCTATAAGCTCAAGACACTGAGCAAACTCCATACAGGATAAACCAAAGAAAATCCACATCAGGGCATACCATAATTAAAGCTCTGAAAACTAAAGATAGAAAAAAAAAATGTTGAACAGCAGCCAGAGAAACATGACACCTAACCTATGCAAGGGAAAAGCAATTCAAATAATAGCAGATTTATCATCAGTAACCATGAAGGCCAACGGAACTGGATGAAAGAACTGCCAACCAGAATCCTGTACCTCACAAAAATATTTTTCAGACATGGAGAGGAAATCAAGACATTCTCAGATGAAAAAAACTAATCTCTAGAGAATTCATTACCAGTAGACCTACTGGAAAAGAATGCATTAGGAGGTTCTCTAAACAGAGAGGAAATAAAAGGAAACTTAAAACATCAAGAAAGAAGAAAGAACTGATAATCAAAAAATAGGTAAATACAATAAAATTTCCTACTTTGTGTTTTCTAAATTATAGTTGACGGAAACAACATAACACTGGTACGGTTTCTAAGAAAATACGTAAGATAAATATAAACAAGGGTAAAGAGATATAAAAGGGGCATGATTTCAACTGGTAAGACTATGATAAGTTAAATCAAAATAGAATAAATCAAAATAGAATTCTAAAAATGTTCAAGGAATCCACAGGAAGGCAGGAAAATGAGAAAACAAATAGAAAACGACAAATAAAACGACAGACTTAAGCCCAAATATTAATAGTCTAAAACGATAAGCAGGAAAAATCCCCCAAAACCTTAAGTTCTCCATGGTGTAAGCTTCTGGGCAGGTGTAAGCAGAAGGAAGCAGCAGGTACTTAATAGAGAGCTCAGGAGGCCAGTCTGAGAACAAAGGCTGAAACTAGGAGGTGTCTTTCTAAAAGTAGATGAATGCAGAAGGCCTATGGTCAGATCTGAACTGAGTAGAGAGCCCTGTGAATTCTCAAAAACTGACTGACTAGGGCTCCCTTTCTGGTCAGGGCCCCATATTAAGATTAAATTTGATTAATTTGAGCAGCACTGGGACAGTAAGAGGTTAAGGAAAGAGGATACCTGAATAAAAGTGGAAGAGAGAAACAGGGCCCAGAAATCTCCAGAAACAAGCTATCATATATCTGAGTCTCACATAAAAACAACAAAAAAGGGAGGTGCACCTTCTAAAGTTTTTTGGGAAAACTCATTTCAAATAATATTGACAATAGAAAAGAAATACTATAATTTTTAGTTAAAAAATTTCATTGTAATAAAAAATAAGAATAACAGCTACTCAAAAATGAAAGCACATCAGAAACATGTACCCACAAAAATAGATAAAATCCTATCTCAAGATGAGCTAAAATTCATTAAGAAAATGATACGACACTTGGAAGAACATAAATCAGAATTGTAAAACAAATGAGATGACAATAAAGGAATTAGAAATATGTAAAAAAAAAAAAACTTAATAGAAACAAAGTTACAAACATATCAGCATGCCTTAAGAAAATTAGAAGAAGAAAAAGAGGAAATGTTGAAAATTAAAAAGAAAAGAATGATGAATTTGAGGAAATTGACTAAAATTGAAATAGGTAGAGTTTAACATATGGGTAGTCAGAGCATCAGAGGCTGGTGACACTCTAGTTAGTGGTTTCAAAGTGTTTGCCTTATAATTCATTAAGCCATACATTTGTTTTATGAGATTTTTGTGTATTCATTTTGTGTATTCATTTCATTTTACAATGAAAAGTTTATAAAATACAACAAAAAGACAATGAACTGGCAATATTTATGACAAAGAAAAATACATAAAATTTCATTCAAATTCTTAAGAAAGTACTAAAACTCCAATAAAGAATTTCTGAGAGATGCAAAAAATGATTTGCATATATTCAAAGCGCTAATAAACATTAATAATATTGAATCTTAACTGAAATATTTCCTGAAGATAACTTTTGGGAAAAGAGCAGGGAGAAAGAAATTCTAATTACATATATAGGTAACTTTAAATGTAAGATACAGCCTAATATCAGTTGTGAGTGAAGTTGGGTATTAGGGGAATAGTCCCATAAGCACCCTTCGCAATGGTAGATTTTCTGTTATATGACCCCAAAGTGAATGCAATACAAAATAATTCATTTGTTTTCTGTTCATTTTGAATGAGCCTAGACTTTTATAACTTGGAAAAATGTTATGATTAATTACATTCAATGTTTTTTATACTCCACAGTGAGAGACCTACCACCAGTTTGTCTTGATGTTAGACAAAAACAGCGTATCTCTACAGATGCATTATCATCCGAAATGAAAGCCCCAGTTCTTCCAGAACCTGTCCTTCCTATCCAGCCCAAAACTATGAAAGACTTTCAGTAAGTTTCAGCTCACAATTATATGTAGACATGTAGCCATCTGCATGTCAGTACTTACACAATTAAATTTTTGTGTGAGATACTGCACTTGTGGATCCTGAGGTATCAGCCAAGAGTGAACACACAAAAAGACTAGATGTCTCAAATTGAAGGTGAAAACAAATGTATAAATAACAGGTAATGTTGCAGCAAAAAAAAAATTAATAAAAAAAATTAAAATAAGAATATGAATTGAAACAGGCAAAAGTAGGTGATAAAGGTGATGATAATAGAATATTTCCTTTTTTTAATCTACTATGTGACATATGAACCATAAAAGCTATGACACTACAAACAAGAATCCAAATAAATATTTGAAGGCTAAGGGATAATGAGAAAGTAGAGACAGAAAATGTAAACAAAATTCAAGTTTGGCTCTAAAGTGAAGAGAGTGTTAACTGTAAGGCCATATCAAGAATGAACTTTTAAAAAAAGCAAGTAAGTGGGAAAGTTGAAGCTGGATTAATATTTTAATCTAAGAATTATAAATTATAAACTATATTTACATTAATTGAAACATATTTTCTGTGTTTGGCTTCAGTATTTCAAATTGCATGTTCTGTGACATTTATTTGTAAAGAAGTAATGCTATTTTATCACAATAATATTTCTTTCTATTATACTTAATGTATGTTTCATTTTAGGGACGATGTAGAAAAGTTAAGTCATCAGGAGATTGGAAACCAGTATATGATTTTTATCTAACAACATTTGATTCTTTCCCAGAACTAAATGCTGCATTTAAGGTAATAATACATAAAACACATTTTTCACTTTTAGTTTTAAATTTTCATTAAAAAGGTCAAATTTACCTCTTTTTCTTTTACCCAACATTGACTTAAGCAACTGTTTAAAAATATATATGTATTAACTAATGAAATTATATTGTTCGGAAATAAATATCGAAGTGATATCTTAAGATTGTTTTTAGTTGTACTAAATGTTAATGTCTGACTCTAGTTTTCAGTTTTTGAAAGAATGTTATTAAGGTAATTCTTCTGCGTTTATTTTTATTTTTAGCAATTTTTCTCTAAAAGTTCTTTTTTATCATCATACTGAAAACTATTAGAAAATTATGAAGGAACAGATACGGTTCAAATATTACTAAAAACAGTCCTTAAAATGTTATTTACACTTAATTCTTTAACTGAATTTGCAGAAAGATCCACCACCTCATTTAATACCATTGAAGACTCTGGGATTAATGCTAAATTTGTGAATGCTGTATATGATGCCTTACTTAATACTGTAAGTACTGTTTATGAACAAATGCAGATAGTACAATTCTTTGTCTCTTCTGTATTTCAAAAGCAGCTACACAAATATTGTAAAAATCACACAAATACTATAAAAATCATTTTGTAACAATTATATTAAAAAACCCTGATATAATTTTATAGTAAATTTAGTTGGAATTCTAAGAAAGTTAGATTGCTTTTATTTTTTTTACTAAATGAGAATTAAGCAGAAAATACATTTATGTCCAGTTCTTGTTTAGGAAGGCTTGCTGACGTAAAATTATGCTTCACTTTCTCAGCAAAAGGAAGTTAAATTATTTGTATTGGCATTGCACTGAATCTACTGAGTGCTTCTCAAACTTTAGCATGTATCAAAATCACAGAAAGGGCTTTTAAAATACAGAGTTTCAGATTCACTAGGCCTGAGGATAGTGCACAAGAATTGCTGTTTCCAGCAAGTTCCCAGGATATGTAGATGCTCCTGATCCAGGAACTATGCTATAGGTCAGCTTTGTGAAGAATTGATGCCCTTTCAATCCACGAGCATGGACTATCCCTCCAATTACTTAGATCTTTAATTCTCTGGTCATGCTTTGTATTTTCTGGGTAAAAGATCTGACACATGTCTTGTTACACTTATTTTTAGGCACTTGATTTTTTTTTATGTTCATAATTTCATTTTCTAATTGTTATTAATATATGGAAATATTTTCATATATTTTTATCTTTATTTACCTTGCTAAATTCATTCATTCTAATAGTACATCAGATTTATTTGGATTTTCCATATAGACAATCTCGTCATTTTTTAATAAATGAGAGTTTTATATCTAATCCTTTTATGTATGTATGTATGTATGTATAGTATATTTGTCTTATTTCACTGGCTAAAATCTCTTGTACAATTTTGAATAAAGTAAATAATAGCAGACATCTCTGCTTATTCCTAATTTCAGTACTTCACCATGAAAGGGTACAATTAATAATATTTGTCATCAGAGAAATGGAGATAGCATTACATATCCATTCAAAATTAGTAAAAATAAATTTAAGTACCTTACCAAGAATTGCAATACTATGGAGACGTTAGACCTTTCAAAGCCTGATTAAGTAAGTATAAGCCAGCACAGCTACTCTGGAAAACTACCTGGCATTATTACTAACACTAAGCATATGCATACACTGTGCCTCAAAAGTTCCACTCCTAGGACACATCTCTGACTTCTGACTTGAATGATGTTAATGTTTTATAGGCACTAAAGAATTAAAAATCTACAATGTGCTGGAAGAACTCTTTTATAATAGAAAACAGAAGAAAACAACCTACCTATATTTCGAATGAATACCATAACATACTTTTAAAAAAACTAAGTCAATTATACTTGAAACTAATAAAATTTTTAAAAAGAAAAAAAGAAAAAACTAAGCAAGAACTTATATAATAGTACATTAAACATTTTCACTATAAAGATTTTTTTTAAACCTGTAAACAAATCTTCAATTTTTCTTAGTTTTTAGTATTAAGGCGTCAAATGAACTCAGGGATTTTAATAAATATGGATACGTGTGTGTGTGAGTGTGGTGTGTGTGTGTGTGTGTGTGTGTGTGTGTGTGTGTGTGTGTGTTTCCTAACCCTGTTCACTGAAAGGGTCTCTAAGCAATAACATTCGAGTAATGAACACTTTAGCACACATAGTTACTAAATACCATACCTCGCTAAAAAGGAATCGGAGCTCCCTAAAGAAATGGCTGATGCCAGGACTGAGATAGGGAAAAGTAGAAGATGAACCTGCAACATCTAGCTTTTCACCATTAAAATGATGTTGGCTGTGTGTTTTTTGTGGATGTCATTATCAAGTTGAAGAAATTCACCTCTTCCTAGGTTGAGATGTTTTGTTTGTTTGTTTGTTTTATCTTGAATGGGTGTTAGATTTTGTCAAATGCTTTTGTATCTGTTGATATGATCATATGGTTTTCTTCTTTAGCCTGTGGATATGAAGAATTACATTAATTGATTTTCACATGTTGAGCCAGCTTTGCATACTGGGAATAAATCCCACTTGGTCATGGTATACAATTCTTTTTATAAATTGTTGGATTCGGTTTGCTATTACTTTATTGAAGATTTTTACATCTGTGTTCAAGAGAGATATCCATCTGTAATTTCTTTTTCTTGTAATATCCTTGGTTTGGTATTAGGATAAACGCTGACCTCAGAATGAGTTAGGAAATTCTCTCTGCTTCTATTTTTTGGAAGAAATTGTAAAGAATTAGTATCCATCCTTTCTTAAATTTTCAGTAGAATTCACCAGTAAAATCATCTAGGCCTGGTGCATGTGGTTTGGTAGGTTATTATTATAGATTCAGTTTCTTTAATAGATACAAGCCTATTCAAATCATCTATTTGTGTGAGTTTTGGGAGAGTGTATCTCCCAAAGTATTAGTCCATTTATCTAGGTTTTCAAATTGTGGGCATAGAGCTGTTCATAATAGTTCTTTGTTATCCTTTTAATGACCATGGGATCAGTACTGATGATCTTCCTTTCATTTCTGATATTAGTAATTAGTGTTTTTTCTCTTTCTTTGTTGGTTAGCCTGGCTAGAGGTTTATCAACTTAATTGATCTTTTCTAAAAACCAGCATTTGGTTTCATTGATTTCTCTGTTACTTCCCTGTTTCAATTTTGTTGATTTCTGCTCTTTTATTATATTTTTTCTTCTGCTTACTTTGGATTTTATTTGCTGTTTTGTTTAATTTCCTAAGTTGAAAGCTTAAACTATTGATTGGAGATCTTTCTTTTTTCTAATATAGTCATTCGCTGCTATTCTTCCTTTAAGTACTGCTTTTGCTATATCCCATAAAATTTTGAAAAGTTGTATTTTCATTTTCTTACAAAGTTAAACACAGGTTTGCAGTATGAGCCAGCAGTCCTACCCAAATGATCTGAAAACTTATGTCCACACAAAAGCCGGTACACAAATTTTACAGCAGCCTTGCTCAAAAACTGCCACAAATTGGAAGTGAACCAGATGTCTTCAATAGGTGAAGGGAATAAACAATATTTTAAAAGTCATCTAAGTAGCTAATCCTAATTAACTTATGATTTTCTTTTGCCTACAGCCTCAAGACATTCAGAAGACAGTATTAAAGGGAATCATTAACAGCCTGTTACGAGAATGGAAAGGGTAATTGTAACTAATATGTAGTTAGTTGATATAAATGGTTAATTTACACTTCTCATATATCTTTAATATATATGTCTGTATTTTACTCTCAGAATAGACTTTGGTTGTTATAAAAAAACAGATGAGAAAGAAGTTATTAACCATTTCTAACAAAGCTTTTTAACTTGAGATTTGTGACATCAGGAGGGTCCATTGATGGGCTTCAGAGGCTCTCTGAATCCTTTAAAATTGTATATAAAATTTGTTGTGTACAGATATCTGTGCTATACAAATATAGCATGGGTAGTTAATGTCAGTAACCTAAGATGAAATAATATGGGCATTAAATTTAGCCTTGGACTTCCTGATAGCCAGAGAAAGTATTTTTTGTTTGTTTTGTTTGTTTCTAATAAAAGAAAGTATAAGTTTAGCTTTTCTTTAGAACTAAATATTGAATCATATAAGGAATGATAGACAATGTAACTGATAATGTTTTGAACCGTGAATATGTAAAACACACAAAAATGTACTTTTAAAAGTATATATTATTTAAATTATATATTAAAAAGTATATTAGCATTATAATTTAAATAATAGCTTTTAGTAAGGCCAAATCAATATCATTAAATTATAATTCAAATGTTTATGTTAAGCCCAATTTTATCGAACTAGAATTCTTAAATATAATGTTGAACATACCCTATATATTTAATAACATTGTTATGATTTTCAAAGAAATTCAGATTATAGAAAAAGCCATAATTCAGATTATTAAAAAGCCATAATAGTATTAAAAAAGTTAACATTTTGCAGTTTTTGTCTAGTCGTATTTTTTAAAATAAATTTTTACTTAATTATAGTTGACATACAGTCTCAATGTGGCTTCTTCTGTATATCCTTAGTTATAGGACTTCTGTTCAGCTAGACTTCAGGCAGTTTCTCAATGATGGTAGTTCCGTAATTGAGTTGTAATTTTGATGTATCTAATCATCTTTTTAAAACAATTGAATCATAATGTATATTTTCATGTGATTTTTAACTTAAAAATATTTTTCCCAATTTATCATTCCAATAATAAATTTGCATTTTCTTTTAATTTTATATTTCTGGTTGAACACATAATGCTTCATTAAAAATAAAGAGAAAAAATTGGTGTAAAGAGACTTCTTAGGAAAATAAGAAAGTTGAGTGGTCTGTAACTACTGGGATCTCAGTTCCCTCTAAAAGATAAACCTCTAAAAGCTTTCTAACCTCTGCTCTTCAGAAGTGCACCCAAGGCAAATTAAAATAATTTGATGCGGCTTATGTATCAAAGGAGCATGTGGTCTTTACCGAAAAATTTTGTTTTATTTTAATTTATCGTAACAAGGTCTAGCCTATTGACTATTAAAGGTTAGGCACCTTTTTATCAATTTTACATGTATTTCTCATTAAATCTGTAACTATAATCCTATGAAATAGGTAATATGATTATTTGCATTTTACATTTGAGAAAACTATTTAGAGACATTAAGTAAATTGCCTGTAGATATTCCAGTAAATGTCTAAGGACTAGAACCCAGGCAGTGTGGCAAAAGAAGCTGTGATCTTAACCACAATTTCTGTACCAAGAACTGTATATTGTACTGAAATGCTAATGCATAGGATAGAAAATTGGAAATTGTAATGGCACAGCTGAAAAATGGAAAAAAGCAGGACTTTCCTATCACCAGGAATTTTAATATTTATGAATTGCCTTGAACGTTTTAAAATATTTCCAAATATAATTTATAAAACAAAACAGTCCTGTTGAAAAAATAGTCTGACAATTATGTAGATTATAGACAAAAATAGTTTAGATTTTTATTTGAACCTCAATAAATCATTGTTAAATTGCAATTATTCTTCCACAAAGAAATAGTACTAATTAAAATTTTTATATATACATGTGTATACATATTTATTTCAAATCAAAATATACATGTCGCATATTTATATTTCAGATTATGTGGCTTTACATTTTGTAAAGGTCATCTAGTATAATCTAGGCAATGATTTATGTTTTCATATTTATTTTGTTAACAATTCCAAAAAAGTAAATAATTATTTGGTCATTTTATTTTCTTAAAGGAAATTTAAAAAAAAGAATACTTTGGAGGTAAACCATTTTTTCCCTAACATTTAGCAGAAAAGTTAAAAAATGAAAATTCATTCACCCTTCACCAGTGGTTAACTTTTGCCACATTTGCTTTTGCTTTCTCATACTCTGCATGTGTGTGTAATTTTTTTAAGTAAATGGAAGACATTTCACCCTCAATTACTTCAGATGTATTTCCTACTAACATTTTTCTGCATAACCATAATACCATATCACACCAAACAAATTTAATATTCATTTAATAATACTCTCTAAAATGCAGTCTACATTTAAATTTCCCAAGTTGTCTCCAGAGTGTTATTTAATGTATAGGTTTTGTTTTTCAATCCAGGATCCAATCGAGGATCATGAATTGCATCTGGTTATATAGTGTGAACCATTTTTAATTCAAGAAATTACTTCTAGGTTTTTGTGAGTGTTCAACAGATCTTGAGAGGGAGAGAAAAAAACAGTCATCAACTTTGGGAATAACAGAACTTTGGTAAAATTTGGTAATGTGAAAATCCAGATTAATATGGAAAAAACAAAAATTAGTTACTTTTCAGAGGTATTCAAAATATGATTCTTTTAATTAGAAATATACTGTATATTTAAAGTGTGGTTTGATTGCAAACACTTCTACATCACTTCAGAAACAGAACCATAAACACAAGTATATTTTTTTCAATGCATAAATATTTTTGAGATATCAGTCATCCTTTATTAAAACAAAAACATAAGTATTCTAAAATTGTTAATTATTTTTCAGACTCTGAACTGTTTACAGAGTTGGTCATATTTACTTCATAAAATGTTACAGCCTAATTCAGTTTTCAGGTATCTTCAGAACCAGCATAGAGTAAACACAGAGGAACCTATAGTCTCAACATATTGCAGATATGTTACTGTCTCAATAACAATACATGCTAACTTAAATCACGCTTCTGGCTTTTATCAACTCAATTCTCACAAACATTTACTGATCATTTTTTATTGGATACCGTAAGACTAAACATCTCTAATCGATTATGCTTCTTTTTCAGCCCACGATCAAAAGATGATCTTAGAGCATATTTTATACTTTTACAGGTAAGAAAGCAAAATTTTAGCTGAAGTTGTCTAATTTAGATCTCAATCAATGCATGTGTAAATGAAGTTATATCAAATATTAAGAATTATTTTGAGCAACATTATTGATACTTTTTAGATTAATCATAACCTGAGAATTAAAGCTATAACAAATAAATAATGGGAAGCTAAATTATCTCCAGGATTAAAATGTTAACTACTTCTTGTCTTCCTGCTATAGTATTCAGGAACAAACAAAACAAATACTTCCTCCTCCAATCATCCTTCTGTCATGTAACTGATATTAACAGGCTCTAAAACTTTCTTTTATTTCCCAGGTAGTAGTAGGTTTACAACTTCTCTATGTATTCTCAAAAAATACTTAAGTTAGAATTCTAATGGAAAAATCAAAGTGGTTGTTTATAGTTGCTAAAGCAAAGATGAGCTTTTTCTTCTTGAGAGATACAGATTCATATATATAAAAAATAAGGTCCTGACAAATAAAAGCAATTTTTAATTTTTACTATTATTTGAGAAAGAATTATTTGATGGCCATAGCTAGCATACTACATTTGTGTCATTGTTTATAATTTACAAAAGGTGTTTGTGTATATTATCTCATTTAAAGAAAAAATTATACTAAATACAATTTAGTATTTAGTTCATACTGTGGTCCAACAAAAAGAAATATGCAGGGTATGGATAGAGGAAAGGAAAGAGAGGAAAAAGAAAAGTGGGAAGAAAAGGGAAAAATAGACAAGAAGTAGTTGAGAGATATAAAGGGGGAAATATGGAGGAGAAGAAAGGCAAAACTAGAAAAAAAAGAAAAAATATATATGTAGAGATAGTAAAAGCTAGAAATGACAACATGAAGCTCACCCTTTTTGGTGAGTGCTGTACATTAGTCAGCAGTAAGTTCTACTTATGCAAACCCAGATCTGCCTTAATTCCAAAGCCTATGACATACTGTTTCCATTATACAACAGCAGAATCTAAGTCTCTGTTAATTCAGTAATTAGATTATTGTTTTAAAGGATTTCACTTAGTATTTCATAATTTCAAATTTAGTTTCCTGAATTTATCACATAGCTCATTAAGCTTAGTGTCTTTACTTTTACATGTTAACAAAATTTTAACAGTTATCTTCAATATCTTTTTCAGAATCCTCAGTTTAATAACACGTCTACGTATGTCATCTATGCTCACTTGCTCCGACAGATAGCTACCTTAGTGGAAGCTGACCATCATTTCCTAGTTCACTGGTTTAAAAAGTAAATAATTCTATGATATTAAGAACTTTATAAATTGATAATTTTAAGTTTAGAAATGATACTTATACTTCACAGTGCTTCAAAAGGTAATTATAAGTATATGCTTTAGTACTACATAGAGGATAATTAAAAGCCTTTTTAATGTAAGTAACCATTTTGCTTATGCAAGCAATTGTTGAGATTCCTACCCACTGCTTTTGCTTTTTATGCAGCACCTTCCTATCATTGGTTTTTCATGTATTTCAAAGATGGTGGCTGGATTTGCTCAGTCATTGCTGTTTTAATTTGTATATTTTTATTTCCTATCTGTATGTCAATAAATTTCACCATTATTTACTTTCTTTCCCTAAAAACATCATGTCAAACAGGTTAGTCATCAATTTCAATTTATACAAGTACCATACTTTTTTCATAGAACTATGAAAAAGTCGCATTACTTTTCTCCATGATTGGTAAAAGTTAGAGGCAAAATATCTTCAAAATTAATTTTAAATAGAGTCTATTCTCATTATTCATAATAGTTATATTCTGTAAAATTTCTGCACACACCGAATTAGTGAATACTAAACTATTGCTCCTACAAAAAATACAGGTTAGGCTACTGTGAGCTTTAGGTCACATTTTCATCAACAATCAATACATAACCTTGCTTTATCTGTATTTCTATTTAAAGACATTTATTTAATATAAATTGTCATTTTGTAAACATTGAACCTATAGCCAATAGCACTATAACTCATATCTGAACAAATTTTATCTAATAGAAGTATATCTTCCTTAAGGCATATGACATCCTTCTTGTACTTAGGAACACTATGCAGAACTTTAACATATTTGGGGGCCATTTTGAAATGGCAAAATCACTAACAAAAAGCACAAAAATATGAAAAACATGACACTATATAGACTGCGTAAAGGCGACTAGCTTACAGTATAACAGCTACAACAAAAGAGTGTTGCCTTTTAGACCCCAGCTGGGAATGTGCACGTCAGACAACTCAAATTTTTTGCCACTCTTTCCATGTCCACAAATGACCGTGAAAGCACTGCAATTGTTGATTTGGGGGTTACAATTAAATTGAAGAGCAAGTAGGTGAATTTGCAAATACTGTGTCTATGAATAATAAGATTGACTGAATGTTGAAAGCCTTAAAAATGAAATGTTTAATAACAAACTTTATAGTAATTTTATTATTTCTTATTCAATTAAGAAACAATATTCCAATAAGATTTTCCATCTTTTCAAATGTTTGGCAATTTAAGAAATAGAATTTTGGAAAATGTTCTGAAAGTTTATGCATATAGAATGCATTTTAATATCTAACAAACATATTGCCAAAATAGAAAATTTGAATTTTGATTGGAATCATTTCAAAATCTTTACCAGATTATCCCAGAAGAGGTTCAAACAATTGGTAGAGAGATTGCTGCAATTTATTTCTTTACGCCTGTTTCCTGCAAAGCCTGAAGAATTTCCACCTATAACAAAGTGTTCCTGGTGGATCCCATCAGCATCTAAAGTGTTGGCTCTACTTAGTAGGTTTTATTCTATCATCTTTACTTTTCTTTTGTTAAGTATTTCCATAAGTATCTCAAAGTACTGTAGAGGCATTCTTACATTTAAAATCGTCCTTCGAAGTAAAGAGTTGTAATTTATTTTTATCTTCTGTTTTAATAATGGAGTTCACAGTTAAATTAATAACGATGAAAAAGCTTTATGTGTTTTATTGGGCAGTATTCTGTGTTGTGGCTCAACTGCATATGCCCTGCTAGATAGTGATTCCTAAGAAAATAAGAACTTCCATGATTTCCTGAAGGACCCCAAGGAGAAAACACACTGATGGGGCAATAGTATGAGTAGACGCCATCTGCATACTCCCTTGACTGTACTGTTGTAATCACCATCACAAGCTTTTTTTGAAAAAACAAATTGGTGCTGCAGTGTGACCACAATTGTAAAACTACCTTTTCCATTTGGAGCTATAGTTGCTTAAAATAGGAATTTCTGGATAAAGCTACTTGGTGGACATTAAAGTGTTCTTACCGTTAGAGTGAATCCTGCACATGTTGGAAGAGATCATTATGTTAGAATTTATCTTTACAGATACTGCAAACAGTTTGGCTCACCCTCCTCTTATTCCTTATACTGATTTCTATAACTCTACATTGGATCACATTGATCTCATGGAAGAATACCACACCTGGCAGAGCTTTGGAAACTCTCACAGGTACTATCAGAAGCTCATTTGATTATTCACGTAAATGAAATACTATTCAAAATAATGAGTGGACTTTAAGTTTATATATAAATTTAAATACACACATGCCTTTACATATAAACTTACATAGTTTAAATCGCTAGACTTGAAATATCATTGTATTTCTTAAAGCATTTTCTTTTTCTGTTACATTTTGAATTTATATACATGTTAATTAGGTTTGGGTTTGATTAAGAAGGGAAAGGTTCTATCTTAATATGCAGTTTCTTAATAACTTCTTATTCTATGTGCTATTGTCCAGCACAGGGGTCAACAAAATTTTTCTCTGTAACGTACTAAATAATAAATATTTTTGGCTCCTTGGGCTATACAACCTCTGCTCTGTTGTAGCACAAAAACAGCCTTAGACAATATGTAAATGAATGGGTGGTCCTATGTCCCAAAAAACTTTATTTACAAACACAGGTGTCAGACCATATTTGTCCCATGGGCCATAGTTTGCTAGTGCCTGATTTAATACAGTGATTACACATATGTACACATACATACATACATTCACTCCTTTTCTCTCTTATTCTGTAGAAAGAGTAGTTGACCTTTACATACAGTATTAAAAAGAATGGATGTTAAAGAGAAAAAACTTCACCACAAATGATTTATTATAATAGTAGTATAATAGATTTTCAAAACACCTGACCAAATTCTTTAATATGCTATACCTTATCTCCACACCTACAGTTTAGATTAAACCAGCAAGACTGTCCCAAACATAATTTATTCCCAGACCATGAAATATCCTAGAGAGTACCTTTATTCTAAAGGAGGCTGACTAAGAGATATGATGTAGAAACAAGTGGCCTCAAAACCCCAGATTAGTTTATAATTGGTTCAAGCTTCTGAGATCCTTTCTACCAGAATTGGCCTAAAATAAAGAATTGCCTTCTGAACATATCAGTCCATATCTGAACCCTCAGAACTGAAGAATTCCACTTCTGAGGACCTTGTTCTGTCTATGTATAGTTTCTTGGGAAAGTTTATTATACGAAGACACTTTTTTCTCCCACTTTAATATAATTATAATGTTTAGACAAAACAACAAAACAACTCCAAGAATTACTGTGCATAGTTCAGTGACATCTCTAATACAGAGCACCTGTAACCACGGTGCCATAGCACTGGTGTACCAAGAATGAGTTACAGAGTTCAGATCCAATCCCTTCAGCCCTTGGGAAGCCAGTCTGGACCTAGAAGGGAACCTGGAGCCCTAGGAAAAGTCACCTTTGGCCATGAGCAGCCTCATATGTTGAGTGTGTCATACACATAGTATCATTTTCCTATATGCCATGACTAAAGAAAGGTTGAATACACTTTTAAAGTACGTAATAACCAATCTTTATCCTATTAAGTTCATTGCACTTATCCTAAGTTCATTATACTTCTTTTCATTTCTAAATTTTTACTTAGCACTTAGTGATTCAAACTTATTATACATTAGTACTGAACAACTCTATGTGTGTGTGTGTGTGTGTGTGCGTATTTTAACAGTTTTGATCCAAGGGGAAAGCTATTTCATTTTCAGTTCACACTAGCACGACCTCCTTTTTCCTCATACTGCCTTCATGGCATGCAGTAGTCACAGATGTTTTACTTGACTATACTCAGATGGATTCCAACTATAACTGTTGCATTCATCACAGCCACTTCTGATAGAAGTCTAACTCCTGAAGTGTCATTGCTGCCAAAGTACCTCTCTCTGTGTAGTTTGTGGCTTTTTTATGTAACACAGAATGAGCTCTGACCCAGGAAAGACAATATTTTTATGACCTTTGATCATAATGTTGTATCTTTACAAATACATATCATTTCATATTATTACACCATTAAGGACAGTGGTAACAGCTATACCTTTTTATGATTTTTATTTTATTGGTCTTAAATTTATTACTTTGCTTTTTTACTGCAATAGTTATTGCTGGATTTCCCCATTTCTGAAGCTTAATCATCAGAACTATCCATAGAAATGGATTCTTATGTTAATTTCTATACTTAAGCTTTCTGTCTTACTCCTCCCACATCAACACTTCTGCCTCCTGGTTCTGGTATTGGCCATATTTTTCACAAGTGATGTACAGGTGACTATACATAAACTGAAATTATTTGTATAAACAATATAAGTGATTTATTTGCACACATTTCAGAACATCTAAAGGCACTGCACATCTAATATTGATTCGTACTTCACAGGGCTGTGGGGATTAAAAGAAATGATACATGTAAGAGCTTTTGTAAATGGTAAAACACAATATAGAAGTAAGGTTTTATATTGTTAGATGGGGTACCTTAGATTCCCTTAGTGTAATTTTGCTTAAAATACCCCATTTTGCTTTTTCTGTTGTTATTTGTTGAACAGGTTTTCCTTCTGTCAGTACCCATTCGTTATTTCTATAGCTGCAAAAAAAATCATCATTCAGAGAGACTCAGAACAACAGATGATAAGCATTGCAAGGGTAAGCCAGCTACTTAAGCATATTTATGCTGACTATAATCAATATAGTAAATAATTTAATGTCTTGTGAATTGTTGTAGCATAATAGGAAATGTTAAAATTCATATTACATTCCCTCCAAAAGTGTTTAAACCTGTTTATGATACAGGAAAAAGATAACTCTCATCAACTTTTTATTTTGTTATAAATATAGCGGGAAGATTAAATGCCTCCCATGGATCCAAAGTTCCGGGAACACGTTGGACATCATTTAGTAAATGCCATATCACAGCTCTAGGATAACTAGCTCAGCATTGCTCACCCTTTCTACACTGCAGTAAGGGGAAGGAATGTCCTTAGAAGCAAACCACTCAAACCACCGAAATGTTCTCCAGGTTTTATGAAAATCAAATAGAAACAACTACAAAATTAGAAGGCATAACAAAAAGTATAATCTTGAAAAACTGGGAAATATGTCCAAAGGTGAAAAATGTTTTATTGACTCTCAGGCAACCAAATGCATGGAGGCCCATAGAACCTGGTCGCAGTCAGACTGGCTTTAGGCAAATTATGGAGCAGGATGAAGTTTATTTCTGGACCTGTCCTAACATTCCCTACCACTTGCGTTTCAGCACAGCACAATGAAATTATGTACTTTATCTAATAGATATCAAATTACGTGAGCTTTTTTTAAGTTAGAGCTCTAGACTGTACATTTAAATGCTCTTATAGTCTGAGTATCTGATTTTGTTACATGATTACTCACAACTTTAAAAATTAGAGGGAAGGTTGGCTGTAGTCTTCTTAAAATAAAGAGACTCAGTAAAAAAATGATTTTCATGTCTTGTCCAAGAATATAAAAAGAATCCTAATCCATAAATTATAACACTTCAAAATAGTGTAAAAATAAGAATTGTTTGTTCTTTAGTAATTTACTTCCCAGAAGGTATTTTTTCCATCATGGAGAGAGACAAATGATCTGAGTGAGTGGTGTCTTCCCAGAGTCAGCTTACACTGAATATGGGAATATGAGAAGAAATTTTATTGCCTATGTGTAACAAGGGAGTTCCATAGCCACACTAACCCCCTGAAAAGTACATTAAAACAGGTATATTTAAACACCAGAATTATTGCTTAATCTTGGGTAGATATTGGCTCAAAGATTAGTCTCTATAGCAGTCTTTTTAACTTTTTTTTTATTATTTACACTTATGCAATTTCATGTGCCTTATTACTACTTTTTTTTTTTTTACCTCTGGCTATGATTTTTAATATTTGTAAAAAAAAAAAAATCTAAAGAACTAGAAGTTTATCTGAGCTCCTCTGAGAAGTTTTCCGCTGTGTTACTCATACTTTAAGATATCAAATATCTACTTTTATGGAACTTTTCTCCAAATTAAAAGAAGGGGACTGTAGATTGTGTCACAGGCTAAGTCTTCCACAGAGCATAGGCACAAATGAGTGGAGATTGAAGAGTCAATCAGTTCTTACAAGTGTTTCCTAACATTTTAACTTGTAAACTGCGATATAACTTGGAATTAATGACCAATAACTATTTTGACACAAGGACAGACTTACAGGTAGTTAATGTAAGCAAGAGCTTATACAGTATAATATAAAAGTTGCAAAAAAGATTCCCCAATCTAAAAATAACTTTATTAGACTATGTTGAAAATTCTGCTATTGTTGGGTTCTTTCTTTCATTTGAGGTACTTTCTATTAAATAAGAATTCCTGATGAGAGGAGTAGCCACTAAGGCTTGTCTTCCATTAGCATCCTAGTATAAATTTGTGTGTTGAATATTTCCAGTGTGACAGCTTCTCGGGAGCTAGATTAGGAACAAAAAATGGGAAAGGGAAGGAAAACAGTTCCACGACACAGAATACTATCCCAGAAAGGTAGATCTTTTTGAGCATGAAAGGAAGGACCCTAAGAAGAAAAAAGTATTGGAAGCCTTTGGAATTGGATATTAGAGAGATGAAAAGGGCTCTGAATTAGTGTTTTATTATAGTAATCTACAAAATCATGAAAGTAGCCTTTTTATACAGATTTGGGATATTAAAATTTTGTATTTTTATATAAAGCTACTAAAGCAAATTGCTGCATGAATATAAAGTACCTGAAATGTTAGTCTTTAATCTGCACAATTAGTTTTCTTTGCTACCAAACATGAGGTAGTCCAAACAAATTTAGATAAATATGCAAGCATGTAGACTTTGCATGATAAACGATATTATATATTCATTATATTTTTTAATGTGTTGTTAGCTTTTACATACTCATTGCTTATATTTTGGGGAAAAAAAACTTGAAAAGCAGATGTTTTTAAATCACCCATATTTTCCTCACCCAAACATAACTATTGTTAGCATTTTGGTAAATGTTCTTTTAATTATTTTTTATCTATAGTATCTTTAAAAGGCAACAGAGTGCAGTTTTGTTCTCTGCTTTTTTCAGTTGTTCCTTCCTCTTAAACATTTTCCATGTTATGTACATAGTTTTTATGACCCTCGTTTTTGATAGTTGTATTATATTGCATTAGATAGAAACATGTTTAGGATATTTCTAGTTTAATTTTTTTCTCCCCCTTTAATTCCCGCCCCTCTCCCATCCCTCCACCCCTCAACCTCCACCTATGGATGTTGCCTTTTCCCCTTAAGAACTGGACCTCTGAAGTGGGGGGCGTCCCCTCCCATGTGCTCTTAGTGTGCACTGGGGCCTGGCACACGGAGGGTATAGTCTGTGGCTCCACCTGGGGCACGAACCAGGATCTTCTGCATGTAAAGCAGATGTGCTCACCACTACACTATGGAGCCACCCCACTAATTTCATTTTTATAGGGAATGCTGTGATGAACATCTCACTGTATAAAATCCTAGAAGTAGAATTATTGGGACAAAGGATATGACCATTATTTCTGATATTGACAAACTACTTTATATAAAAGTAGACTAACTGTGCTTTTAGAGTAAATTCAGTATCTAAAAAGCATAAGCAAGTTTATCATCATCAGAATATACCTTGTTTCAATAATTCCCACTATATGTAGTTATTAAATAGAAAACCTTGCTATTTAAGAGATGACACACACGGAAACTATAATGCGACGTTCTTTACTATAGAAGGTAAATTATTTTTGGTCCTCCTTTGGTTACCATTGTTCCAAAATAAAGTAATAATAGGCACTTTCATAAACCAAAATTTGTATAATTGAATTTATGAAATTATTTATATGAGAGATGGCATAGAAAAGAATATCAGTGATTTTTTTACTAAAGTGTTTAAATGTTTTAAATGAAATTATAGTTTATGTGAAAACATGTGCTTTCTATTTTAATTAGCAAAGTCTGGTGGATAAAGTATCTCGAAGACAGAGACCTGATATGAATATGTTATTTCTAAATATGAAAGTAAGGAGGACACATCTGGTTAGCGATTCTCTTGATGAGGTATAAATCATTTATTCCAAATGGTATTAATTGATTAGAGCTTTAAATAATTTCTACAATTCTGAAATCTTTATAAGCTGTCTTTTATTTCTGTATGTCAGTAAGTGTGCTTCCTTATATTTTGATATAATTAAAATCAGTTGTATTCACAGTTAAGGCTTACATTCATTTTTATGTTTTTTAATGGTTTAATTCCTCAGCAAAAGGATTTTATGTAGAACTTACATGAGTAAATGTTTATGAATATATAACCTAGATTCTAGACCCATCTTTGTTACTAATTGGGTTTTGATGAGTCATCTTCACTTTGCCAAGCCTCAGATTACTCATCTATAAAATTAGAGGTCTGATCTACAGGGTATATTGGGTCTACTTAGGGTCAGTCGTACTTTGATTGTATGTACATGTATTATCAAGCTTCATGCATGTACAGTTCTTCAGCTATATTTAGATAATGGCTGATTTCGTTGTGTGATTTTTTAAAGTTCAATGTTGAAGGCAATGTTGAAGGATATTTTATATTGTAATCTGCTAAATTAAAATCTTGGAGGCAATGACACAGAGAGGCAGTAACCTTGGGCAAGGTATCTGACCTCTCTAATTCTGTTTATCTATACAACATAATAATTTCTAGTTCACACAGTGTCTGGTAGATTTATTGGATGGGTGCATGGATGGTGGATGGATGGAGTTTTGTGACATTGTAAATAAGATATAGACTGCCTAACACATTTCCCAGAATTTAAAAAGTTAATTTCCTTTTAAATGCCTTTGTTCTTCTCTACTTTATAATTTCTTCAAATAGTTAACCCGGAAAAGAGCAGACTTGAAAAAGAAATTGAAAGTTACATTTGTAGGGGAAGCTGGATTGGATATGGGTGGTTTGACTAAGGAATGGTTTCTTCTTCTAATTCGCCAAATTTTTCATCCAGATTATGGTGAGTATTTAATTTTTATAAGCAGTATTTTTTTCATAATTGTTAGATTCAAGTAGTTGCTCTTATTTTTAAGCTACCCTATGGTTTTACAAATGTTTGTCAATCATAAATCTTGAATAATTTTTTAAGGACTGCTATTTATATTTTAAAACTTGTTTGACCAAAAGGATGATCGAAATATTCATTATCTTATTAGGAATCTTACACAAAATGTATAGAGACTGTACATTTGCAAGGGAACATCCACATATTTTCTGGATAATCCAAACGCATGAATTGAAAAAAAGAACATTTGAAATTAAAAAACAAAACTATAGTTTGCTCTACACTAATATCTGAAGCAGCTTTTGTTAAATAATGAGCATTTTAATGAATAAGAACTCATTAATTTTTTTAGATAAAAATAAACCTTTGAAATTTAAATTTGGTTTTATTTAAAGAAAACTCCTATATAACCTTAGTTTCTGTTAAGTATTATTCTTCAGAGGAGAGTTGTGTTTTTCTTATTTTTCTTTATTTTGTGTGTGTGTGTGTGTGTGTGTGTGTGTGTATCATCTTTCTGGTACTGGTAAATAGAGATGACATGGATAAATTGAAATCTCCAGATAATCCTCAAGATTCATTTTGATCATAACTTGTAAATTATAAAACTATAGTTTTTATAAAAGAAAACAGCTAATTAATTTAGTTTCTGTGTTTTTACCCCATGTTTCTACCCTTTGTTCAGGATACCAATGAACATTAAAATCCATGCTCTCTTTACATACATTTGATATATTTTAACATGAAAGATGGTGTGTAACAGAACTGTTATTATTTTGCTTCTAACAGAGGAGCTATCACGTATGTTTTTACCACTCTGATTTTTAAATCAGTCATATTAATGAAATTGTTTCTTTTTTTTTTCAGGCATGTTTACATATCACAAGGATTCACACTGCCATTGGTTTAGCAGCTTTAAATGTGATAACTATTCTGAATTCCGATTGGTTGGAATTGTATCCTTTAAACTTTCCACTAGGAGGTGCTAGTAGACTAGAGATTTTTTTTAAATTTATCTGACTTGGAAAACAGGTCTCAGTAAGCATGTTTTTCAAACATTCTTGTTAAATTTACTAATAGATCTTCAGTAATCTTTATTATTTGTATATCACAGTTGTGTAATGTCAGCAGATTTAATTAATTGAAAGGAGTGACTGAACTTTTTATATTTTTCTCTGAGAAACTTATCTCAAAATAAAAATGCTTATTTTCTATTTCAAATATATCTAATTTATCAGAAAATCAAGACTTTTTTAAAAAAGTATCTTTTCCATTCATAATGAACTATTTTTCTGTTCTTTGTATTTATTTCACTAAGTTTCCTAAACTAAAATTGTGGAAATTAAATCTAGGTCTTAAAAATGCCCCTTGAATCCCAAGATATTCATAAAAATTTAAAAATTAATGGCATTGAAATATTTAAAGCATATGGATTATTTTATAGTATTTTTTAAATTAATCTCTCTGCCATCTTCTGATCCCTAGCAGGTGTACTGGAGAGGGCATTCCTGCATTGGGTGGAAGATTGGACAGATACCTTTATATTAGCTTTTTTAATTCTAAGAATTAAGTGGAAGAAGGGAGGAAAAAGTAAATAAGTGAGCAAGCACTGGAGACACATAGGTTAAAAGAGAGAAAAAATATCCACCTTTAAATGTTTACATTTAGATGAGCAGACAACTGCCAATACAAGGTAGTCTGTTCTCAGAGGCAAATGACCATTTGACATTGAGGTAAGGAGTTCTAAGAAGGAAAAGATTCAGTGTAGTCTTCCCGTAGGAAGTAGCGAGATTTGAAAATTGAACCATTCATTTCTGATTAACACAAGGCTGTAGAAAGAGTGGGAGAATGACTAGAAAAAAAGACTGCACTGAGCTGGACCTGTTACAGAGCGATGCGTAGGTCCACCTGGTTGAAGCGGAGGGCACACTGGGAATTACGAGACATCAAAGGAAAGTTAAGAGCCCACTTACGGAGGGCTTTGAATATCTATCTTTGTTGCAGTTGTTGGATTAAATCTTGAGGAATGTATATGAAAAATGGGAGACTGGATGAAATCAAAGGTTATAGGGAGAAACTACACATTGAGATAATAAACTTAACTGAAAATTTCATGTATATTTTCATGTCTAAGGGACCGTAATGCCAAATTACCTAATATAGAATGCTTAACAATTCTTAGACTTCTGTTTTTATTGTATTATTTATGGTAATCATTTGTTGAATGTTTTAACGTCATCAAAAGTCTGAGTCATTGATACATCTCACTACGCTATGAGCTGTTTGGATTTCATAATATATGTTTGTCATACTTCACATTCTTATCACGGCTTAGATTTGAGTGATATTTTGACTTTCCGATATTGGTATTGAAGTATTAGATCTTAATTAGCTATCACATTTTTAGGATTATGTTATACAGAAAATAATGAATTTGCTAATTGCTTTCTGTTGCAATAAGACATTAATTTCTATTCAGTCATTACCCAAAAGAGCGTATTAAACATATTTACATACATCGCATATTTCAAGTTAAACAATTACAGTAAGTTCTCGGACTTTAAGCGAAATGACATCTAACAAAAAAGTTTTACCATAGCCTGATGTATAAACAAGAGTTAAGTTCTTCTGGCATCTCATCAACATTATAACAAAACACACTGAAGAAAACGTTACTCAAGGGCCTGCTGTAAATCTAAAACATCTCATTGTTAATATGTATTTACCTCATAAAAAAAAAAAAAAACTGTAGAAAATAAGATTGATGCCCCCAAAGCACGATGATGCATAGGAAACATATGAGGGGGTAGTAGATTGTGATCACGTAGTGGAGAGGTTTCAAATTCTGCTGTATGCACCACAGGACGGCTCAGTGGCTCCAGAAGAATCCCTCACCCCCATTTCTGCTTTGGCCAGAGCAAGTTCATTTAGTGTGAAATGAAACCTTACACTCTGTGTATGAAAGTTCCCTGTAGCAAATCCTATGAGCCTACTGCTTCCTCATCTATTAAAAACCTGCCTTCGGTTATCATTTTTAAGAAAAATTAATGAAAAGTGCTTAGAACTTGTCACCATTATAGATGATCATAAGTAGAATTGGCAGTAGTAGCATGGTTACTGTCATTAGTGCTGTTATCACAGTTACAGAAGTATATTAGAACTTCTTGTCAATATCTATCCCTTGAATATACTGTTCGGTCTCTGTTGATATGGTTACCTATAAAATAGCATATCCCCTAAATTATTAATCTCCATTCTATCTTAGCAAATTGAAATACTGGCTGTTTTTCAATTCTTAAAAATTGTTTGTAGTAATTTGTCCAGCCCAAATGTTTGGCTTTTCTATTGAGCCTATAAAATTAATGACTTCCTTCATAACTTAACATAATAATCTTTATTTGACAGTCAAAATATTATGAAATTGGATCTAAAACCCTTCTTGATAAAATACAACTGTGCAAAGTTTGTATGTATATATCTGTAACTTTTTAACTTTAACACTTTGAGTGAACTCCAATAAAGGCCTTTCAAGTATTACTGTAAGAGAGCAATTGTCCCATTAGCTTATCAACAGTGCCTGTGTCTGTGTGTGTGTGTATATCCATGTTTATTCAGTTCAGCTTTCTTTTCTTTACATAGTCTATATTTAATTTTAAAATAATTAAAATGATTACCAAAATCAGTCATGTGTTCTACAGTGAATCCTATGGAATAAATTGCTATTTTAAAATCATCATCTTTGTTTAAATTTAGAAAGTATTTTTATATGTCAAATTATAGAAATTTTTGAAACTGCTACTTGTTGATCTTAAACTTTTTTAAGGAACTCGTTAAATACTATCAACTGAACCCCTCCTTTTTATATGACTTTTGGTAATCAAGGAATTATATTATGTAAAATAAAAGGGAAATAAATGAAAGGGAAGGAAGTCTGTGAGATTAATTAGAAAGTCAGTGTTAGATCTGAAAGAAGTATGCAAAAAATAGACTGATGCATAATTCAGAACTCATTTGTTGTCATGGATTTTATGTTAATGCTTAACATTTAGTATGCATAGCTTATGGGACTAGCTGTTTATAACAGCATTACCTTGGATATTCGTTTCCCGCCCTGCTGTTACAAGAAATTGTTGAGCCCTCCCATCGTTCCTAGTGATCAAAATACACCAGTAGGCATCTGCAGCATTACCACTGAGGACTTATGTCAAATTATGCCTGTAAGTATAAAGTTACTAGCATCTTATTCCTTAATGCTAATATATTCTACCTATACAGTCTTTCTTCTCCTGATGCTAATATTTTAAAATATGGTTTCCCTCAACTTTTGTAACACATCTCCTTTTTTATCTAACTTTCTCCTTCTTTATATAGACATATCGCCCACTCTGCAGCAGTACTCAGCTCTACTAGCATAGTAGAACAGGCTTTGACGTCAGAAAAGCAGAGATTTTAATCTGGGCTCAGCCACTGATTAGCTCTGTGAACTTGAATAAGTTTAACCTTTCTGAGTTCCAGTTTCCTTATGTGATCAGTAGGATAATAAAACATATATTGGGGGGGATTATATGGCATAAGAAAACATTTAGTACGTGATTACTTCTGTGGATCCTTATTAAGATAACACTGTGCAAAATCATTAACAGTGTCTGTAACAACAGCTCCAAGATCGATGCAACATGAATATCACAGGACTGTCTCTTAGGACATTCCTCAGTTCAAAAATTCGATTTCTGGTCATCAAATTTAAGTCAAGGTTAAAACTTAGTAGATATGTGGATAGTACACACATCTTCCTGACAATGTTATATTTTCTCAGCTGAGTTTTGATAACTATTGGTCAGCAGAGAATTCCTGGTAATATTTTAGCAAATATCTAGATGTGGACATTTTCTATTGCTCATTAAGTATCTAAATATCTCTGTTTTAATGGTCAGATGATTTTGATGTATGGTCTGCACCTTCCTGTGAACTCTGAGAAACCTTTCCACTCTTCATATTCCCCACGGTGTTGATATCAGACACATTTTTGAAGTTCGTTTGGGTTCCTTCAGATTAAGAGCACAAATTTTATAAGACCCGATAGGAAAATAGGATGACAGTTTGCAAAAAAGTTAATAGAGCAGGCTCGGACTGAGAAACTGAAAGAAAGGCCTTTTCTAGTTTTGTATCTGCAACATACTAGCTATGGCCCTGAATAATTCACTTAATTTTCTTACCTGTGAAATGAAGGAGGTAGACTCATCTCTGAGTTATCTTCTCATTTTATATTTCTGTGATTTTTTTGTTGCCCTTAGTTTTTACAAAAATTTTTACCAATAAATTTTATTATATTTTTTCAATAAATTGTTTAATTTTATGATTAAAGATATTTGAATTTGACTCATTTAGATCCAGCTTTTTCAAAGTTAATAATGGATATTTTATGAATGACTGTGCCAATATGGTATTTTATATTGTGGACTGAAGATTTCATTGAACCGATTTCATATTATATTAGTTCTTTAATAATAAATCCAGATTGTACATATGAGATCAACTATTGAGAAAACTAAGTTTCTATGCATGCATCAATAAGATTGAAAGGAAGCAGGAAAGCTGCTGCTATGTTAGAATAGTAGAATGTGGGTAATTTTTTAAAAACACTTTGTAAATGGATTATTAATTTATTAATAGTATCAAAATTGTCACTAATTTCCATTTAGTATAAATATATCCTAAAATTTTTTAACTGCTTAATTCAGTTCTTTACTATTTGTATTTTTACACTGTTTTCAAGAAGAGTAAACAGGAAAGCAAAGAGAAAGTGGATATATTTCTTAATTTAAGACAGTATCTGTGAGTATAGGACAAAAAGTACAAAGAGAAGCAAAATATCAACAATAGAGCATTCAATATGTTGTAAATAAATACAATGGTTTTCTGTAACCATGTTAATGAATACTGCTTCTCTGAGAAGTGATCTATAACAAAGCATCAGAATTGTCCAGCGACAATAAGAAGAAATTTTCTCGACAGTCATGAAAATTACACTTGAGGGTTTAGTTGAAAGTAGAGAGGCAAGTATAACCTTAAATCAGCAACTGAAATATCTCTTTTCCTTCTGTTTAAGTCACTTTCAAATATGCTCTATGAAAAAGACCAGGATTTCAAACTGTAAAAACACTACCCTGTTTCTTCACATACGCTTTAATTATAGGTTAACACAATCAGAAAAAAGTTTAATATGGGTAATTGATATTTTAGATATAGAATATTATAGTTAAGAGTCTAAGATTGACAGTATGAAGATAACTCTCATCAAAAATTGGAGTTTGAAATAGAAAGACTGGAAATAAAAGGCCTACAGTCCTGAAAAAGCAGATTGTAGTGTAGAACATCGTGACCTACTTACCTTGTATTTTGTCATTAAAAATTTAACCTTGGAAAGAAGATGGTAAATTCTTTCCTTTGGAGTCACCTAGTAGTCCCTTGAGTTCTTAATAAAAATCACAAATCTTCCAGTGATAATTTCAGCACCCATAATTTTTATTAATTGAAACAAATGATAACAATTATATCAAATCTGTGCCCATCTAGATTTGTATAAAAATTTCTGATTTTAATGGAATGGAAAACCTATTCTGTATGAAAGTATGTAAGATTAATTTAACCATACTATTTATCTTTTTAATAATTTAAAATAATTTTTCATAAAACCTGAAAAGTTTTTTAAATATTTGGTTATTTTTCTATTTGTAAATCTTTGCTCATGAATAACATGAATTATAACCTAATATAGGGAAATGTTTTTTCCAGAGTTCTCAGCTTCTTAGGAGAGGAAAGCACTGTAACTGAAATATAGAGCCCACTTAACATGCATGAACTCTGTATTTTTATATTTAAAAATGTATCCTGAATTGGTAGATTTTTTAAGAATATGAATTGAGAGTGAGAAATATTACAAATTTATAAATAGTAATGTTGCAGATAACAGTATATTATGATGGAAACTATGCTCTTAGCTTGTTGCACAAAAATAGACCCCAGAGTTATGCCTCTTTGGTTGGAACTGGATATTTTCCTCCTATATGACCTTTTCCAATGAAAGGGTGGATGGTAGAAATCATTAACAACAAGCATTTCAAGTCCTGGAAAATACATCTCAAATATTATCTTTATTTTAAAATCTGAAAAAGTATCTGCTCTATCCCACATGTAAGTGAGCTATAGTAGATCTGCTAAACTTTTAGGTAATACTGTTTGGTTTAAAAACACAGATAATAGATTTCTTTTTACAGGAGTTGGCCCATGGATTAAGTGAACTCCTGGCATATGAAGGCAATGTTGAAGAAGATTTCTATTCAACATTCCAGGTACTGTTAACAGAAACAGCTTCCTGTTAACCACATGTTTCATATATGAAAAATGCCATTTGGTATTAAACACCCATTATTAGAAAAGATGAACAGGATTAATCAACGCATACCATCCCCTATCTTAACCTGATAAAATAGAGACAGTGAAGCAGACACATGTAAATGAGCAGTCCAGAAAGTGCTTAAAGAAATTCACCAACGGTAAGAGTACTTCCTACTTTGCTAGGCAACTGGCATATTCCCTTGACTATTACTTCCTCAGAGCTTTAAACTTCTAAAAATAAGCCTCTTCTGTAGCTTCGATATAAGAAGTTAGGGGCAGAAACTAATGTATCAGACCAAAATTCTCATTTCCACTCCCCTAACAATAATTGGGAGCTGACTATTATAGTAATCCACATAGCTCCAAAAGGTCTGAGTATTCCCTAAATGGCAACACAAGTTTTGTGAACATTGGTAAAGTATTAAACTGTATTCAAAACAGAAGATTAAGTTAAAGCTCATTTACTTCATAATGCTTTCATGGCACATTGTTATTAATACAAATATCACAAGAGCTTAGTCTTTCTGTAGTTCGTGTATTTAAAAGGGAGGAAAAAATATTCTTTTTAAATTTCACAAAACTCTTCATTGAAGCCTGTTATGATATCAGCCATATCAGTTAACACCTTGTGTTGGAATCTCCCATCAGGTTTTTCAAGAAGAATTTGGAATAATTAAGTCCTATAATTTAAAGCCAGGTGGTGATAAAATTCCAGTTACCAATCAAAATAGAAAAGGTAAGTTAGACACCATTTTTTAATTAAAATGCATTAGTGTTTACCATTTACTTTTACAATGTAAGAGATGTAAAATTGTTTTTCAGAATATGTACAGCTTTATATTGACTTTCTTCTCAACAAATCCATCTATAAGCAGTTTGCTGCATTTTATTATGGATTTCATAGTGTCTGTGCTTCAAATGCCCTTATGGTGAGTTTAAAACTTTAAATTACACTTTCAGTTAGGTTTTGTAATATGACAAATAATTCCTTCGATATTTTAGTAGATAAGCTTTTAAAATAGAAAATGTTTTCTATTTTTTAAAGGTAGAGTTAGAAATAAAAATAGTTCTCCCATTTCAGCCTTAACTCTCTGAAGGGAAAAAAGACTAGTCAACTCCATTTTTCTCCCCTTGTGCTATGTCTTATACTATGTCTTTTAGGGCTTTAAAAAGTTTCCCCGTGCAGAGCGCATGAAGAGAGCTCATGGGTTCAAGGTCCTAATACTGAGGGACAAAGCACAGAAAACAGAGTTAACACACAAGCTCCAGGGCAAAAGCCACAACTCTTTATTGGCTAAAGAACATACTCATAACTGTTTCAAGGGTCCCTCAGCAACTCTGAGTTGCCTTTTACCCACAGGAAGCAGTCTGTCTCCTGAGTCATGATGAACTCTGGTTTGACTTATCTTAGCCATGTGAATATGGGTCAACTACTTTTTAGAATCCCATGTTGAACATATCATAAGATAAAAGCAGTTTTTCCAAGAACATGTGCTCTTTGCCTCAGCTATCCAGGGCATGCTCTGTCACACACCACATATATCTCCACCTCAATTTTATGAGGGTTTAGGGTAAGGTCTTTCATTTGAATTATTTTTCATAGGAGAGAGCTTATTTTAGAGTAACCTTTGTCAAATGTTTGTTGTTGAAAGTACCTTTGAACACGGAGCGCTTCATTGAGCTCTAATTGAGTTTCGTTTGTGACGCACTGGTAGTTGTGGAGATGGAGGGAGGAAAAAATAAGAATTAAATGGCGTAGCATGGTTTCTGTTTTTCAGTTTTAATCTCTTTGGGTGGGAGACAGTCTGTGTAGGTGAATAAACCAGTAAATGACCCAAGGCAGAGTAACCCAAACTGTACAGTGCACACATCCTGTGCATTATTAGAACGGCTACTGGAAGGAGGCAGGCAGATCAGCAGATGATGGAGTAACCAAGAGTTTCGAGCTGGGTTTTGGGGAAGAGTTGTATTTTGGATTCATGCTTAGTCACCTGCTTATTTTTCTGACAAACTGCTACATTTGCAAAAGGGGGAACCTGATAGTTTGACAAGATTTATAAACTTTGGGAAGCAAAATTATCTTACCCCAGTATGAAAATATAAGTGGTGATTTTTCTTAAACAAAATTTTTGATTTACTGTGAGAAGTAATGGTTTTGGTAGCTTGAATCAGTGGAAATAGTCCCATTTTCACTTTTTTTTCAATCATCACTTTTTATCATTTTTGATAAATAATTATTGGCAGCTGCTTCGTCCAGAAGAGGTTGAAATTCTGGTCTGTGGAAGTCCTGAACTGGATATGCATGCACTGCAGAGAAGTACTCAGTATGATGGCTATGCGAAAACTGACTTGACTATAAGGTGGGCTCTTTATACTTCTGGTAGTGAGGTTGCAGAAGAGAATGAAATGAATGTGGTTCGCTTGTTTGTGTAACTGAATAATCTTTGACTCAAGTTAAGTCAGCTGAAATATTGTAGAGTTCCATACTGCCTTCTTTTATTTCTAGAAAGTAATGTGAGAATATGAAATATGAAATCACTTAGGAACCCCTTGGAAGTGATATAAATAAGTTTCTACAAAAGTAGAGATTTTACTTTCTTAAAAGACGTTGGTTCTTTTGGTTGAATAGCACTGTGTTGAAAAAATAAGAAAAATTATATAGGATAAAAATGGCTTTTGTCTTATCCACTGTTAGGCTACTTTTAAAATTTTATAAAAATGTTATTTTTATAATAATTTTAGTCAAAAATCTAATTAATATATAGAAACTTTTCTTCCTTGAAAGTAAGGGTATTATATATGTTTAGGGAAGATTTTTCCTTAGAGCTTACATTATTTACTTTGAGCTGCAGGATTTTCATCAGGGCATTTTATATAAGTTTCCTTTGGTGTTCTCTAGATACTTTTGGGATGTTGTGCTTGGATTTCCTCTTGATCTTCAAAAGAAGTTGCTACATTTTACTACAGGAAGTGACAGAGTACCCGTAGGAGGAATGGCTGATTTGAACTTTAAAATCTCAAAGAATGAAACTTCTACTAATTGGTAAATTTCCAGATTGAGATTTTTTAAATCTATAAGTTTTGTTACTAATAATATGTTTAGAATTAGAGGCTGCTTTCGATCTGAAGTCATCTTCATGAAAAATCTTGGAAGTAAATGTGGCCTTGAAATGAAAGACTGCGGCTTACGGTCCTCTATTAACTTTTATACCAGCACTAACTGACAATCCTTTCCATGAACCTTTTGCTTTGCTAAGTCAACCATTTTGTAGTTTCTTTTTAGAATCTGGCTTGTTCTTAGTAGTATATTGTCTTACCTGCATTTTTATTTAAAGGTTTTTTTAAAAATGGTAAGGCAGGTTTTTTGGCTATTAGTACTAGAAGTGCTCCAGTACTAGAAATGTACCTCTGGTACTAATCCTTTTTTTATCTGGTGCTGTTTGCATATGAAAATGATGATGATGATGGGTTTAAATTATTTTCTAATAATGTTGATGGATTAATGCTGATCTACTTCTTTTCCCAAACATCTTGTAATTTCTAAAGCTTATTTGAGTAGACACTACTTTGATTATAATCATTTTTGCCCCTGCCCCATATGTTCTAATACGCCCCATATGCCTTATGAAGTAGATATACTTAATATACTTATGTATTTGTTCATTTTTGTACTGGAATTTATCCTTTCCTTTCCCACCGCTACCACTGACAGCTATTCTGATGGCGTGGGGTTCATAAAGACTGAGGAAAGGGTCTAAGAAATCTATAGAAATCTTAAAGATAACAGTGTCATCATGTAGAGGATTGGGGGAGCTTATCAAAAAGATTCAGAGGATGACTATTGCACGTGTCTCAGAAATGTTCTCTTTATTATTTTTTGACAATCAAGACTGAAGTAATAATAACAGTCGTATTATCTGCTATTCTGCTACATGTTTTACATAGATAGCTCTTTTAATCTTTTCAACAACCCAGTTGGCTAGTTTACCCTTATCATGGTAATTTGGAAACAGATTTGGAGACATCAAGCAACTTGAACAAGGTCCCACAGCCCATAAGTGAGGGAGACAACATTCAAATTCAGATTTGTCTGACTCCAAAAATAATGCCTCCATAATGAAAATTTCATGAGAGCAGAGACATTGGCTATCTTGTCTATAAACCCAGCCCCGTGTCTAGAAGGGTGCCTGACACATACGTAGTAGATACTTCATAAGTATTGTTCAAAGAATGAGGGGGGACAGTAAACTAGATTTAATGTGTATGTCCTGATACTTTGAAAGTTGATTAGCAGACATTCTGTGTGTGTTTTAAGGCTTAGTATCTTAAAAAAATGTTTCCCCTAGGTTGCCTGTGGCCCATACCTGCTTCAATCAACTTTGCCTTCCCCCCTACAAGAGCAAAAAGGACCTGAAACAGAAATTGATCATTGGAATTTCAAATTCAGAAGGTTTTGGACTTGAGTAACCTAAAAGACTTGAAATATATATTTATATGTAGCATTCACTTCCCTCTTATTGTGCCTTTAACCTTTTCATGTTTTCGTCTCAAAACATCTTGACAAAGCTCACCAACTTTAAAATACTGATTTTTAAAAATCAAATATGAAGTATGTTTAGTGGAGCCATATGATTTTCTAAAAACACAGACATAGCTTGAGCGGGGAAAAGACCGGATGGCAGAGACAGGTGTGGGTTCAGTCCCTCTTTTTAATAGCACTTTATCATTCTCCATAAGTAGTTTGTCACAAGTATTCCACTGGGAAAGCAATGTGTAGTAAAGAATGTAGTGATGACATGGTGGAACCCGGTGACAGATTGTGTGCTGCTAGCACAGGGTAGCAACACAGATAGCTACATTACCATTAATGTAAGGCATGTAGCCATATTTTCATATAAAGGTAAACAACACTATAATTGCAAATGCAGTTTACAGGTTGTTGGGGTTTTTTTTTCTTTTTCTTTTTTTTTGTTATACTGGCTTTGGTCCTCTAAGATTTTCAACTGTTGCTGAAAAGCATGTAAATATCTACATAATAGCTTGAGACTAATGGGATTTTGATAGTGCCATTTATTGCTAAAGATTTATTTTTACAAAGTAAATTCAGGGTTTTAGATGTGTATACAGTTTTACAAATCAATAAAGATGATTGTACAAGAGTGTAACTATTTTCAAACTAATTGGATTCAAGGTTATATTCTTTTAAGTATTGTTAGTCTGCATGCACATTAGCAGTAAACTAGTTATTTTGAGTACTCTAATATTTGTAAAATGATCATTTCTTCTTAAGGGTCGAGATATTATAAGGGGAATCAGATAACTAATCATTGATAAACTAAGTCAATTACAAGCACAAAAGAACTGTTTTTATACATACTTTGATTGATGTACAAGGCTTATTTCTAATATTTTTTGATCACCAGTTGTACTGAAACACTAATTTTTAGAAAAGGTTAGGATAAGATATTTGACAAAAGTGAAAACAATAATAACTTTTGTGTCAAAATGACATAGCTTGGTGTAAAAATCAAGTTCAACATTTTGATCAAAATGTTTGCTTTTCACTGGATTCTGAATATAGTAAATTCAAAAGTACTCTTTTTGGAGTTTCTAATAAAGTAGCATGTAAAAAGAAACTGCATTTTAAGTCAGACAGTAAATGGTTTTCTGTTTAATTTACAGCAAATGAAGCAGTTTTATTAGCATGTTGGAAATATTTCCAAATCAAGACTTCTCTATTGTACTTTGATCATTTTCCTTCAGAAAACTCTGAAGATATATTTGCAATAATAATGAAGCCAGCATTTAGTACCAGCATATGGTTCACATGCAAATAATACTTTCCCGCAAGTTTTTTCTGAGCTACACTCTTTTCTCATTGCTATGCTTCCTGCACCCAACCAGCAGAATTCTTTCAGGGTGAAGGAACTAATCAGCTTGTTTTCCTGCAGTTTTGAAGCCAGCCTATGGATCTTTAAGGAAAAAGAGTTCCTACTTGATTTACTATCTTCTTTGAGACAGAAGTGACTCTGCTTTTCTATTTGGATATACTATTTAAAGGATTTTCTTCTTAAAAATCTTGGAACGCCTAAGAGAGTTAAAGTCATGATGGTTTCATTTTGTTTGCTCTGTTTTTAATCAGTATGCAAATAAAACTGCTTCTCTCTTACACTGCTTGAACTAGAAAGTAAGATGTTTAATGTAGGTTACTACTAACTAATAAGCACAAAAGAATCATGTATAAGAAACCAGATTTAAGTGTTTTAAATAAAATGTAAAGTTTTTACTTGGTAGAGATGGAAAAAATTGTATTGGCTTGGTCTGCATGTTTAATGATGTGCTTGTATATCGATAGTTATGTCGCTTTTAAAAGTACCAAGCAAGCCAGATTTTTAAATGACAAAGTCCATAAATAACTGGAAAATTTTTGTTGTCTGTTATTAAGTTGAAATTTATAATCATCTATCACTTAAGCACATTGCCTTTATTTATTTATGCTCTGTTTTTGGTTTACAGTGTAATAATACCTCATTTTTTTAAAAAAAACACTACTGTTATATTTCATTGATTTAAACAGGTAGAAAATTCATGTAGTTGCTTTTTTTATATAACCTGTTAATGAGTTCTTGATTTTTGTATCACCACAGTAAATTAAAGCATTACACAGTATTTATCGGTATTTACAAAATGTCCTGTCCTTTTTAAATCTTTGCTTAATCATATTTTTGTCTGTATGAGCAGGAGTTTTTAACAGTCCCTGTGTTTTTGTACAAATCTGTATTGTATTAAATTGTTAATTTCTGGATAAAATTTTTCAAATATTAAAGTTATACAATCAGTCGGGTTTCAGTTTATTTTCTGAACATAAAGCAGTTAATTAAAACCATAAATTTAAAATACCTTAATATGCAAGCTGGCCTCTTCATTACACTCTCTTAAACTAGTGCTTAGGAAAATTGCTAATACTTATAGCTTCAAAAGATGTGTGTTGTTATTGACACCAAATATAACCAACCTCTTCAGCATTATTTTCAATATGAAACAATGTATATCCAATGTCTGGAGACCATCCAGAAATGAACTAATAAGTATATTGCATTGGCCAAAGATAGACAACTTCAGATCTTAAGTATTTCTCCCTAAAACTATCAGTTTGGCCTTTTTCCTTGCCCACATTTCCTGTGCTTAAGAAAGATTATAAGAATGTAATGGGTGATAGGACTAATGGAAGAAGATAAGTAGCTGGATAGAAGAAAGTCTAGGATTGGTATTCACAGGGCAGTACACAAGATCCATTCTTCCAGATGACCACACAGCCTTTAGTCCAGTGTGGTGGTCACAAACGGGGCTTTGAAGCCAGACTGCCTGGTTTGGGGTTTACTATTCACTAGCTTTGTTTCCTTGGGCAAGTTACTTAATCTCCCTGTGCCTCAATTATCAAGTGAAAATAATTTGTAAAGTGGAAATGATCTACCTCTCTCATATAGAGGGTTGTAAGGAGCATGAAATGAGTATGTGTAAACCACTTACACGGTTTCTGGTGTAGAGTAAGCAATATGGGGCGCAAGAGGAATCACGGTGCTAATGTGACACCATCTTACAACCACTGTTTCTGAAGCCTTCTGGAGGTTATTAACTATCAAACATTGGGTGCAACCACATATTGAAGAACACAAAGTACTTCTGAGGCATTAAAATTGTGTTTGAATATTTCTTGTTCTAGAAAGTGCTTTAGAATTTCTCCTGATAGATTTCTCATTAGGCAAGTGTTTTTATACTATGTTACAGATGTGTGACAAGATGCAATTTTAAAATTCAAAAATAAAATTTATTTCAAATCCAGGGGAAATTTTCAGAGATTAACAATAAAACCACGTTCCCACTCTTAGATATAACAAATAACATTCTGCCACATTTTCTTTTTGAACAAAAAAATTACAGATGGAGCTGGAGCCCCTTTTTGTGCACTTCTCCGACCCCAATATACTCTCATTTCCCTCATTAAACTGCAGTTGGTTTGTCTCTCTGTGAACTCTATATATAGTATTGTTATAACTGTATACCTAATGTCATACTCTACCTATCTTTACACTTTTCACACTCAATAGTCTTTTCTCGATTTATCCCTAATTATACAGTTAGATATAATTCACCCATTTTAATGGCAGAATAGAATTCTAGTAAATGAATATACCACATTTGTTGGTCCATCCTCCCAGACTAACGTTTAGTGTGGACCAGGCTGTGATGAGCCCCCTTGGCTGTGCCGAATGTGCATGCACAAGACTGCCTAGGTTACAGCCCAGATGTAGAATGGCTGAATCACAATTCACATCTTCAGCTTTACTAGATGTTGCCCTTTTAATCTTCAAAGTGGTAGTTCCAGCATTATTTTCTATCACATTGTAAGAGTTGTCTTTCCTCCACTTTCTCCTCAACATTGGGTTTTAGCTGACCTTTTTTGTTAATCTGACCAGTGCTTTTAAATTTATATTTCCATGATTGTTAATGATGTTGAGCACCTTTTTGTACATTTACAGGCCATTCACATTTCTTCTGTGAGTGGCCAGTTTGATATTCTTTGCCAAATTTTTCTGTCATTTTTTTCTTCATTGGTTTTTAGGAGTTATTTCTTTAGTCTGGATATCGATCTTCTGTTAACAGAAGCAACATAGCTTCAGTACGAATCCCAGATCTTCCAATGACTGTGAATTTGAATAAATGACTAACATCTCCTCATCTCAGTTTACCCATCTGTAAAATAAAATAATAATACACAGCTCATAGAGTTGTTAAATAAGCCTAGGTGTATGTATATGTAAGTGTATATATGTATACTTATGTATATATCAAATAAATATATGTAATATTTTAGTTAAACAAGTATACATTTTATGTGTACATGATATATACATACTTGTACATAAAACATATAAACACTTACCATATGTATATGTATATAAATAAGTACTTATATTCATGCCAGACTCATAATAAACACTGTATTTGATATTAGTACAATCACTTATTATTATAGCTCATGAATTACAAAGATCTAGCATATGACATTTTTTCTTTTATGATAAGTATTTTCAAATTTTAATGTAGTCCATAAAACATTGTTTTATGTAGTTAATGTTTGTTTAGATTTAACCACATATTCAGTTTCTTTGCATACCATTCCCTTTCTATTGTTCTTCACACCTACCTCTGGGATCAGTTTTCTTGCTCCTAAATTATATCTATCTATTAGAAGCTCTTTTAAAGAGGGTTTGTCAGTAGTAAATTCTTTTTTCATTTGTCTAAAGATGATTTAACCTTTATTCATGAAAGATTCATTCAACACGCATTACTATGTTAATGGCTACCTTTAGGACTGTTAATATATTTACCCCACTATCTTTGGATTCCATCGTTGATATGAAGTTAGCTGTCAGTGTCATTGTCATTCCTCAGCAGATAATCTCTTTTTCTCTGGCTACTTTTAAGATATTTCTTCTCATAAAACCACAGAACATCAAAGACAATGTGTATATTGCACATTTTTTATTTTACTTAAAATTCATTACGGTTCTTGAATTTGTATTTTTCGATTCTAGAAAATTCTTCAGCCACTTTTCTCTTTGAATATTGCTCTTCCCTGTTTCCTCTAATCTCTCCTGTTAAATATATGTTGGACCATCTCATTCGACCATTCCATCTCTCTGTATGCCTAATTTGTTGTTCAACCAACCCAATGAGGTTTTTTTGTTTTTGTTTTTTTTTAAGTTCAACGGTTGTATTTTTTATTTCTAGAAATTCTCCTTTTCAAGTCCAAGGCTCTTTCTTCATACTGTTCTTTCACATGGTTTTATTTCTTTAATAACTTTCGGCATATTGTTTGACAGCTCTTTTAGGCTGTTCAACTCTCTTCAGTTCCTGAAGTAGTAGTTCTTGGTATGTTCATCTACTGGCTCTTGTAGTGATTTTTCTTATGTATTTGCAACTTTGTATTTGTCTTTTATTTCTATAATTTTGTATCCTGAATACTGTAAGTGCCCTACCAGAATAGTTTCATGTTGTTCTCAACCAAGGTCCTAGAGGTTTCGCACACCAATTTTTATGCTGATTTCTTGGAGTAGGGTTCTTTTTCTACTTGTGTGAATTTGGACCCCTTCGCCTCCAGTGGCACAGGTTGAGGCTTATGAGCAGTGCTTTTCTATCCTCTTTTCACAGACATAGCACTCCTTTTAAATGCTAGGCTTTATGAAATGAGATCAGTTTGGGCTTCTCACCTTGAATAGGCCTAAGGTGTGTCTGTTGAACTCATGGGCATTAAAATCCATTTAGAGGGTTCATCACTCTCATGAGTCCTTAATCCTGCTTACTACGTTTAGCTTTCCATTTCTTCTCTATTTCTTAACTGATGGTTTCTCTTTGTTTCAATCTCAGACATTTATATTTTAAGATTTTTATAGATACATGTTCAAAATTTATAAAAGTTTATAGTAGTAAATGGCCTCTTCCATTTCAGCACAGCCTGTATAAGCATGCCCCTTCGTTCTTTGTCCCCCATCCAATGTGTAAAACTTTTAAGTGCATTGTTCTCTGTAAATTATCTGCGCCGATGTTTATTATTTTGTTAATTCAATGCTTGTTTATTGAGTGCCTACTTAAACTGGAGGCTGGTCTTCGGCTCCATATATCACTTGCTTATTCTTTACAAATATAAGAAGCAGATATGATTCTGAATACTTATTTTATGAAGCATTAAAATGTGTACCATATCAAGTAGATATTTTCAGGATTTTCACGACAATTACACAATTCAACGTTTTCGTGCCATCTAGATAGTACGATTCTGAACACGTGGGTACACATATAATAGGAGCATTTGTCACCACTGGGGTAAGTTGCCAGGTTTTTCTGCAGCCTGATGAGACTTTTTCTATGTGTACACAAACACACAAACTACAATAGGAAAAAGATAGAATTATCTCGGTAGGGTTTCTCAAGGTGCACAATCCTGTGCTGTGTTACCATGTGGATATAGACCACCTCTCCTCATAAGACTCACCATGCCTTCCTTACTTGCTTATTTCTGTCATTGGCAACCTTACTCTCCTGATTTGCCTGGCTTGTAAACACTGGTCGTACTCTGACTTTTGTTCTCTTCAACTCATGTCAGCAAGCTTCCTATTTACATTGCTTCTCAGATTTGACCCTTTTTCCTACTCCATTCCTGGGCTCTTCTTTGGTTTATATGCTCAATCCTTCATAGCTAACCAGCCTCCTTGACAGTAGACTCACTCTTCTCCCATTTACACTAAGGTCCCAACAGATAATCTATAAAATTCTGTTCTTATCATGTGCTGGCTATCTATCAAGTTGTTTTAAGATATATCTGGTGCTTTTCTGTTCACCTTCCAAGTCAAAAGCCTGGCATGTTTCCCACTCTTGTTTTGCACATTCCCCAATACCAGCTTCCAAAAGTCTCCAGAACACACTCTGCTCAGTCCCGCCCCGCTCAGCATAGTGCCCGTAAAAGGGTACCCCCTGCTTCTTGTCAATGACCCAACTCCTTCCTCAGCTCTATCCCAATCCAGCTCAGGTTCTCTGCCCTTCACAACCTCCCTAGACCAGAATTTTCTCTCCCCAGCCTAACCTTGCCCCAAATTATCACCACCCACCTCCAGACAAAACAAACAAACAAACAAACAAACTAGCTAGAAGGCAAAGCTCCCTCTTTTTCACACCCATTCGCTTGTCTTCTTTTCTCAGGTGGCATTTAGCATTCTCAGCCTTGTGTGTGATTCAGTGTGTACATATCAACAGCTTGAGAACAGAGGCATTTCCTGTCTCCCCACCTAGCACCTAGCACAGTACTGGGTCAGTGAATTCAGATTAATGCCTACCTGACTTGTTGATTTGACTGGCAGGTGAAACACTCATCAAATCAGTGGAGTAGACAAGAGACTACATGGGTAAATAGTTTCGTGTTTAATTAGTAGCCTATTGTCCTAACTCACACAAACCTGCTCACACTCTGGCTGCCAAGACTTCAGTATGTCACCTACCTGCTTACCTATCCACCTATCATCTATCTACCCACCTAGCTAGCTAGCTATGAATTGCTGAAACAACTGAATGACGCCATTTGTGGGAGGAATCATTCTCCTCTCCTATATACCAACCTTGGCCCACAATAAAAGGCCCTTGACTCACCTCTCCACTCAGGGAGTATTAGATGAGAACTTGCTCTCCCTTACTGCTGCCCTAGTAGCATCAAGCCATGTTTCACTGAAGTATACATCTACGCACAGAGAAGCTCCCCCAGGCCGTGCTCTTCTCTCTACTTCTCTAAATCTCTGCTTGAGCCTAGGCATAGTGAGCACATGAGCACTGGTTCCCCCTGGTCAATGGCCATTCCCGCAAAGACCCACTATTCTCTAGCTCCTCCATTTGTCTCCAGAGAAGTACGTGCAGAAGGGAGATAAGTCAGCAAAGACTAAACTGAAGTAAAAAAAACTCAGCAGCTTTGTATAATAGAAGTTCATTTCTAACTCACTTAACAGTTCTGGGAGGATGTTTAGTCAGCAGGGCAGCTCTCCCTGTCACGATTCCTGGGCTCCTTCCATCTTATGGGTCCTCCATCCCCTAGGGCATCACTGACATCTGTATCCAGCAGGTTGAAGGAGAAAGAATGATGAATTACCCAGAAGGGTTTTGCCAGCCAGGCTTGAAAACAGTACACACTGCTTCTGCTCACACTACAGTGGAGAGAACTCAGTCGCAGAGTCGCAGATTGGATTCTCAGGGAGTAGATGCTGACATAAAGTTTGAGGGTACATGAAATTTATTAGGAATCATTTATTAGTGAAAAGAAAGAGGGAGGAAACAGAATCCGGCGAGGGAGAAGTCAAGCCGTAACACAGTTCTGACAAAGCAATGGCCAACCCAGTGGAGCAAATATTGCCTGTCAGTCTTCCTCTATTGGGCCAAAACAGCCAGCCTTCTCTGTCCTGCCTCAGGCAGTCAGATGGAAGGCAGTCATACCTGGAAGGGTGTGACACTGGGTGGGGCAGCTTTCTGCAACTGAGGACAATCCTGAAGGAGCTGACAGCCAGAAACTGTCTACTGACTGCACTTCCTTCTGCCCCTGGGCAGCAAAACCTTCCTTGAAGGAGGGGTCTGGAGGCACACCTACAGGTCTACCATACCTGACCACACCTAACTGTAAGGGAATCTGAAAAATGTAGTCCAGCTCTGTGCCTAAGAAGAGGGTTGAAGAAGAGTGTGGTGACAGCTAACAGTATTCTCCAAACTGATTTTACAAAGGAGCCTTTACTTGTGAGTTATAGGACATAGCAGATTGTCTGATCTCCGTTTAGCCACGTGTGTTTACTCCCATCTTCTAGAACCCTGAGGGGAGCAGCTTGATGGGCACAGGTACCTAACCCTAGCAATAATATCTATACAGTGCCTAGACGGGAGATGCCTAGACGATGTGGCTTGTGTCTCCAGCTTTTATTGCTGAATCAGGCTACTTGGAGAGCATGAACAATTCCCAAGGGATCCCAGCTCATCAGTGCCCAGAGTAAAAGAGTTACACAACTGTCCTTGTTTACACATGGGCCCATCAGCCTTGACCTCTGAGGTGCTGAGGATCTATGATCATTTTCCAGGTCCAAGACAGAAATTTCCAGAGACCTAGAAAAGAATCCCTCACTTTTTACCACGTGACCTACTTTCCTCTTTCGACTGTCACCTCTGAGGTTCCAGTGGTCAAAAGAAAAAGTTGGGGAAAACTCTCTGTGCACGTCACAGCTAAAAGACCACAGCCACCAATCCTCCTCTGGAAAGCATTGGGGAAATTCAAACCAAACACAAGTCCTGACTAGTTAGGGAGGCTGTTTGGCTTAGCTCCTGGAACCACAGGGAACCAGGATTGGGTACCATCCACCTCCCTGAGCAGGGAACCTGGCAGACTGCCCACTGAGGTGAGTGAGGGGCAGGAGGGTCACAAACCTAGCTGGATGGGAAAAATCTGGGCCTACCCCTCCCCCTCCTGCTGCCCCTTGGTGGTGTCCAAAGCCTGGTGTTCCCTTTAAGGAATAGAGGAGCCATCACGGAACCAAGGGTAAGAGACTTATCTCAGCCCTCTGCTCAGGCCCTAGCCCATTCTGTGACCTTGGGCATGTGACCTCGCAGAGACTCTGTGATGCAACCATTAAATGGGGTGAAAATATCAAGTCCATCTACCTCTCTGGTAGCCTTTTAAACCTTGGGTCTGTGGACCTTCAGGGTCTATGCAGATCCTCCTGGAGGCCAATAGGCTCTCCTCCGTCATTTTTCTTTTTGATTTTGATAACCTAAAATGACTTCCACAAATTGACTCTGGCTTACCCAAGGGCCACGTTATATGGAATACTCGGTTAGTTCCTATACATCTGGAGCCACAGATGTGTCATAATTTTAGACACTGTGTTTGGATCCAAGGAGACCAAATAGCATCTCAGCATGCAAGACATATGAATGACAGTGTACCGGTTATTGCTGCTGTAACAAATTACCACAAATTTAAGAGGCTTAAAAGAAGACTAATCTGTTATCTTATAGTTCTGGAGGTCACAAGTGTGAAATGGATCTTACTGAACTAAAATCAAGGTGTCAGATTGGCTGCATTCCTTCTGGAGGCTCTACAGGAGAATCTGCTTCCTTGCTTTTTCTAGCTTCTAGATGCTGCCCATATTTCTTGGCTCATGACCCACTTCCTCCATCTTCAAAGTCAGGGCTGCAGCATCTAATTTCACTCTGCCTTCCTCCCTCTTGCATTTACAAGAGCCCCTGTGATTACACTGGGCTCACCTAGATAATCCAGGATAATCTGCCCCTTTAAGATCCTTAATTCAATCGCATCTGCAAAATCCCTCTTGCCATGTAAGGTAATGTATTCACAGGTTCCCAGGATTAAGACATGGACGTTTTGGGGGGCCACTATTCTGCCTACCACAGTTTTCCACTTGTTCAGGCAGTTTAATTGAAGACAAGATGGACATAATAATAAGGAATGGTCAAAATGGCAGTGAGTCTTTTCTATTTATTCGCTGATTTCCTACAACAACCCAACTATCATGGCTGTGATTTTTTTTTGAAATTTATATCTGAAGTACATGAAAACACATTTTAGAATTTTTTTCTTCCTAAATACAGCAGAAATGGTATTGAAAAATCAAAGAAAACAAACTCGTGGACTTCATGCTTTCCTCCCTCTGCTAGTTTTCCCACCGCATTAAGACTTCTGGTTGAAAGGCATGAAATAGATGGACATGTACCGACATGGACAGATGTCCAAAACACATGGTTAAGTTAAGCAACCTTCAGAGCAGCATGTTTAGTGTGATCTCATTTCCATACAAAAGTAGATTTCCGTTTGTTCCTACACAGAAAATACCCACGAGAATATAAACTAAACTATTAACGGTGTTTTCCTGGCAACTGCAGGCAGCAGGGAGCGGGTAGCAACAGGATTCTGGATTCTCACTTTCTAAATCATAATTTCTGTGACGTTTGATTGTACATATACATGTTATATATTTTACATATAATTATCATTTTACATCTTATATATCATGTAAGTATGTTATGTTATATTTTATATATTATATATAAAGTATTATATGTAATGATATATAATAAACTCATATTTATAACCGTAAAACATAGGATATACTTCCTTGTGTTTAAAGACTAAGGGGCTCTTCTAAAATATAGTTTTCTCTGGAGAATAGAATCAACCAAAACTTCAGGATTCTGCCCAGTGTGATTCTTAGAGCTCACCTCTGAGGACTTCTTATGCCCCCCTTTCCAATTTCTTCTTAGAAATCTTAGATCTGCCCCCTGCCATTGCAATCACAGGAAATGTAGGTCAGGTAATCAGTAACCAGGGTTTATTTTTTTTGGAAAACACTCAGTACACTCAGGGAAAATAGGCCAGTTCCCATTTTCAGAGCAGAATCCTAGGGCTTTCTCGAGGGGAAGGACCCTGAGGTCACTGAAAGCAAATCCCCTGGGGCCCAGTGCTGCCTCACTAGCTGGTAAGCAGCAGCACTGGGACTCAGGTCTGTGGGACTCCTGAGCCATGTTCTTGCCACTGATCGCCCGTGGTCAACTATTAAACACAGTCATTCCCGGGGGTCCAATCTGGGCTCCGGAGAGCTGGCAGGGCCCCGGCGCTCATGTCCCACTTTACCTTGGGCTGGGGCACTAGTGACCACAGGGAGTAACTGGGAACATTTGTCACCCAGTTAGTACAGAGATACAAGTGTCACAAATGGATCAAAGGTTGGGGGTGGAGACGTTGGGCTTTTCCTGCTGCAAAGCAGCACCCCACCGTTAACTCTGCAGTCTTACAGATTTCTTAGGTAGCCTTTGGCTCCTTAAATGTGGTTTCACAGCTCGGCCATTCTCGGCAGTGAACTAAATGTGATATGACTCGTGGACCCCAAAATTGTTCTGGCCAGTGAGAATATCAGTGCCGACAGAAACCACTGGGAGTGTTTACATCACCTACCAAGCATCGGGCGCACTGAAAGAGTCACATGCAGAAAAGCCTGAGACCTACACAGGGCCATGACAGGGGCTCCAGGATACAGCGGCATTTTCTCCAGGGCTCACCAGGGAGCAGGAGTCCAGGCGTAAAGGCAGCACAGCTGGTGACCAGCCTGGAACTGCTGCTGTCTGACTTTTTCTCACCAGACTCTTTCCTGGTGTAGGTGAGGCCCCTACACCTTCTCCCAACCAGGCAGGGCGTGCCACTGAGGATAATGTGGACACACAGAATCGATGTGCAGGGCAGAGCTGCTTCTGCGTGACACCCCCAGGGTGTCACCACCGGTGAGCAAAGCCTGACCCCCGGGAGTCATGAGCTTCATCTCCAAGGACCTCACATCCCAGTGCCATACCATGTGGATCCAGCCACTGCGCTGCTCCCTTCCCTGGAAAGCTGGAAAGACACGCTTTGTTCTCCGGGTGAAATGAGTCAGAACTGGAGCATCTACCCCAACTCAGCATCCTTTCACAACTGAAGCATCTCCTCCAGAGCCATCTAGAGCAGTGGTCCCCAACCTTTTTGGTACCGGGGACCAGTGCTCCTGTGAGAATCTAATGTCTGATGATCTGAGGTAGAGCTGGGGCACAGGAGCAGCTACGAATACATGTGAAACTTCCCTTCACTTGTCCGCCACTCACCTCCTGCTGTGCAGCCTCTACCTAACAGGCCACAGACCTCTACCGTAGGTCCATGCCCCAGGGGTGGGGGACCCCTGATCTACAGTTTTGCTTTCATTAGTCCCAACTTTCAAGGACTCATGAGCGGCAGGAGACAATCTGCTGTTCTCTGGGCCAGAGAGGTGGTCCTAACCCACCCAGGAGCACAGAGACGGCCTTAGGAAAGGTGCAGCTCCCCACCCCACCTCGACACACACTGCATATAAGCCTGTGTTTGATAAGTAGAGAGTTCCCCAGCGCCAAGTCCACAACGGAGAATCCTATTTGGCATGGCAGGACTGTGGGACGGATCCGAGATCAGATCTCAGGAAGCTCTGTTTTCCAAAGCGGGCATTTGGTTCCTTCTGAGTTCCTATGTTCAAATGCTTGGGGACGATAGTGAAGTGATTTTTGCATCACTAAAGCTTGATTTGTTCAGGAACTTCTTCCTTCTCACCTCTTTAACGATGGCCAATATTATAGCCTGGCTGCAAGGGAGGACACAGCCAAGAGGATGAGAAACCTTCGAAGCGGGGTCAGAACTCAGATACCACCAATGAAGGAACACAGCCACGCCACTGGGGGCTTCGCATGCAAGATCGCAAAGCTGATGAAAGACGTTAGGGCCCCCAGAGCTCTGGGAGTCATCTCAGGAGAGTATCTGCTTTTGCGCATCAAATTTTCAGTTTCAGGACACGGGGTATGCTAGGAAGCAAGAAAAGGCAGGCAGTCCCAGGGGCCCAACACACCTCCTCCATCCACCCTGGAGTGGAGTGACTCATGCCAACATCTCCTTTCCCTTCCTAAGGCTTAAAGATTTCCCCGTGTAGGGGAATGAGCTACGGACAGAGCTCAAATAGGCCAGGAGCCAGCGTAGAAGCCAAGAGCAGGGGAGGAGGTGGAGGAGAGTAGGAAGGCAAGGAGGAGGAGGAGGGGAAGAATGAAAAGAGGCTGCGCACCTACCTCTTCGTATTGTCTGAACTCTGAATACATCGCTGAGAAGGCGCAGTCAATAGCTAAGAGGACTCTCCCCAGTCTCGTGCATGCATGTGTGCGTGCATGCCCGTTAGTACACACACGCATGTGGGCTCACCAGCAGAGGGAAGGGAGTTTGGAAGAGCGTTTCTCCCCTTGCTGCAGAGACCTAGACAGCACAGGGAGGAAGAAGCCTTGCAGCCGAGCACAGAAATCAGCTAAGAAGAAGCTGCTGCCTTGGTGTGAGGGATGCAGGGCTCTGACCACTTGGGCTCTGTCTTACAGTTCCAGCAAGGCCTCTTTGCGGCACCTCGGAAATTCCAAAACTCTTAAGTAGGAACAGGCACCCATCCAAACCAGCCCCCTCGGGGCACAGCTGCAGGGGAACCCAGGGGAAGGAGGGGACCAACTGTCCTACACTGTCACACACCTGGCAGGCACACGCGGTGCTCTGCACTGGATCCCCAGGCAGCTGGGCCCTTTATCAAGCCGCTCTTCCTCTTCTCAAAAATTTTTGGATCTCTGACAGCCATGTCAACTTGCAGCAAGTCATGCGGTTGCCTCATGACTATCCCTAGACAGCTTTGAAAGAGTTTGGCACCTCTGGTCCCTCAGAGCCGGGTGGCCCAGAGTCGAGGCACATGATGGGGATAGAGGTTCCCCTTCTGCCTCTGCTCACTGTGCCTGAGGCCTCTAACCGAGCTACTGCACAGCACTGAGGAAACTGTGTAGTCAGAGAGGGGGCGCGACAAGGCAGGGGTGGGAGGCAACACAATCATCTTTCTCATGTCTCCGAAAGGGCAATTCAAACAAGAATGTCGGAGTGATGGGTGTCTGTAAAGTATGAGACTTGATTATTGGTTGTCATCAGCCATCAGAGCCTCTTCTTCCTCGTAGTCCCCTTGCTAACCTCCCTGGTCCTCCCTGAATCCTTGTCTAGGCAGTTAATCCCCAGAGCACTAAGATCCTCACTCGACTTCCCACCTTTGTTTCAGTTCACTACCCTCTGCCTATAAGATCTCAGGATCCTTCCTGCTAGTCTCAGCCCCCAAAACTACCCAAGGACTCTACACCCAAGTTTCTCTAGAGTCCAGCTCTGGGCTGCCTTCTCTGCTCCTCTGGCATGTGGGCACAGAAAACACAGAGATGAAATAAGACCCCAACTGAACCTGGCAAAGCTCTTCACCTGGCAGAGAGATGGGATCCATGAGTACTAGGCCCCAGTGTTTGCGGTACCATGTGCTACAGGAAAGACTCATCAAAGAGCCACAGAATCCCAAGAAGGGAAAGATAATTTCTAAGAGAGTAGATCAGCGACCGCTAAGGGAGGGTCAGAGGGTAAAACGATGATGAGCGAGGACTCTTGGGTCAGGCAGAGTAAGTGTAAATCTTTCACTTCCTGCTGTGTGACTTTTACATGTTAACATCTCTGACCCCAGTCTCGACAGCAAAGTGGGGAAAATACCCACCTCACAGAACTATTGAAGACTTATTAAAGATCATGTATTTGGTGTTTGCCCCCTTGTGGATGCTTAATAGGCATTATTTTTATTTCTGTGGAGGAGGAAACAGTAAGTTCTCTGAGGCCAAGGCCTACCGTAGAGTTTAGGACATGAGCTGTGGAGTCAGAAAAACTGGGTTTGAATGCTGACAAAGTAGGTGCCTTCCTGAAGTTCAATGTCCTCACCTATAAAACGGGAATGAAAAGAGGACCCAATTCAGAGTGCTGTTGGTAGGACTAAATGAAACTAGCTTATAAGAAAATTAGTTCAGGGCTAGCATTTAATAATCACTTGATAAATGTTGGCTACTATCACAGCTTATGGGCTCATTCAGCCTGGGCCAACTGGTACATGTCACTCACGGGCCCAAAACCCAAATGGGCTATTAGAGGAGGGGGCATGGGTGAGCGTCTCTGGGGGCCTCAGAGAGCAGATTCAACCATTGGCTTCTGATTAGTCCTTTCATCAAGAGACCATTCTGCCAATGTCAGATGGGCTTTACAGAAATTTCTGTTTGCTCAACTGATTTCAACACCCTACCTGTTAGCCTCACCTCCATCCCATGACTTCAAAAACTGTTTGTCTGAAAACCTTCTTCCTGATAGATTATTTACAAGTTCAACTCCAAGTAATCAATAGTATCATTAATAGTCCACCCACTCAATTCAGTTGCTCTACAGACCAGTCAGGTTGGACTTTGATCTTGCCTCTGAGCTGTTATAGTAACACAATAGTAAATAATGTCTTTCCAGCATTTGCAACATCTTTGCCACCTACTGTCACACTCAAGTCTCATAAGAATCCCTTGAGATCAGTGGGGCAAGGATGTCACAGCAATTTAAGAGTAAATGGATCTTTAGCAGTTGCTCTAATTTTCCTAAATTGTTGTTGTTTTGGATCAGTGATCTGGAAAGGGGATAATCTTCTCTATTCTCTCATTTTACAAATCAAAGAAGTTGAGGCCCAAAAGAGAAGCAATTCACCTAGGGTCATGAGATGGTCAGTATGGAGCTGGGAACAGAACTCTAACATTTTGTAGACCAGCTAACAGGTGCCAAAATTAAATAAACTTTAAAAAGTTTCTTTATTGCAGAATGTATCGGTCTTGATTATAATAATGTGCATTAGTTTCTAAGAGGAAAATTATTTACAAAACTTTTCTCAAATGTTAAGTCCTTTTCCCCAAAAAACACTTATTAATGTCTTGATAAATAATGTAGGTGGTATATGCTGGTTCCATCTTGCTATCTATTTGCATCTAAAAAAATAATTTCTTAAGCCAAAAATCAATTATGATTAAGAAGATAAAAGCAAGGACCTCTTCTTGAAAAAAAAATAAATAAACTCCGAGAAAGATTCATGTAAACATGAAATACCTTGGCTTCAGATTCTTCCTTCAATACCTGATGCCTGGAATTTGGATGCCTTGAAGGAGTATGCCAAATGGTATTTTTCAAAGATGGCTGCAAAAATAACTCCTGTCCCACATTCTCTCTCTTATAATTCAACATTGCTACACCCTATCAGGAGACAGAGTTGATTTCCCTTTCCCTTGAATTTAGTAGCCTTGTGACTGCTTTGACCAATAGAGTATGGCAGGAAGTAACACTGTGACTCCTAGAGCTGAATCATAAAAAGTGATGCAACTTCTACCATGCTCACTGGAATATTCATGGCCATGCAGAAATCCAGCTACCCTGAGACGGCCATGCTTCGAGGAAGCCCACGCTACGTGGAGAGCATATGTATCCTCTGGTTAGCAGTCCTGGTCTTCAAGTCATAGCAGCCAAGGCACCGGACAAGTGAGTGAAGGTAGCCTCAGGAGTATTACAACCCCTACCTGTCAAGTCATCCCAGCCTTTGAGTCTTTTCAGCTAAGGTCCAGATCTCATGGAGCAGACACAAGGTATCGCCTTTGCGCCCTGTCTAAAATTCTGACCCAGAGAATCTATGAGCAAAAAAAAAAAAAAAAAAACAGCTGTTGTTCTGAGCCACTACATTTTGGGGTAGTTTGTTATGCAGCAATAGTGACTTGACTAGGGAGAGTGTGTAAACTATGGGCATGAGTGAGCACATTTAAGATGAGGGTTTAAGTTGGTATAAATATTATCTTTTGTATCTACGGGTGATCTCCTATGTGCTTTTTTGACTGGTGTTCAATTTTTGATTGGGGACTCATTTATTCAACGATACATATTAAGATTCAGCTATTTGCAGGATCAAAGGGACAAAGCACAGATGTGGTACCATCTCCATGAAGCTTCTACTTAGTCAAATGCTAGTATCACACAACTGAAAATCCTCAACAGGAAGGAGTGACTGGGGGCAGGAAAATGCAGAGAAACCCCTTGGTAACTAGGAGATAAATAAAGCTCTGGGTGCTTGAAGCCACAGACAGTAAGTCAAATGGTTGAAGCCGGAAATGGTTATCTAAGCAGCTGTGAATTTGAAAATTCTGTATGTGGTATAACATTAAGCTGCTATTTTGGAAATTCTTTCATCTTTTTCAGAGGCATCTCAGGAGCCCACTCTTCCTCTTGGAAGGCAGCCAGTTCTCTGCATAAATCACTTTATCAGCAGGAGCTGAGGCATTACACATGCAACTGTATAATTCTAGAAATGTAGCTTAAAAAAAATTCCCTCTTGGGTGAAGAAAGAATATTGCAAAGCAGTGTTTCTGTAAGCACCAGCTGGGCTTTGGATGCACTTTCCCCCGCCCCCCTTTTTCCCCTCTGAAATGTCAGAATCCTGGCACCTGCAGGTGAGTGTAATATAGCATTGTTAATTTCCTTAAAAGAGTGGTGATTTCACTTCTGAGTTACTGGGATTTTTTTCATTATTACCTGTGTCCATGGCACCAGTAGCATCCTCTTAAATGTTCAATTGCACTTATAAATATTCATTGAGTATTTGTGTGAGACGCTGCATCAGGAGTTGAAGATGGAGTAATGAACAAGGCAGTCGTGGTCCTTGCCTTTACATCACCCACACTCTAGCAAGGACAGCAGACATTAGACAAATGATTGTAAGAGTAATAGGTACTACAAAGAAAGAGGAAAGTGCAGGGTGCAAGCAGGGGCCAGAAAAGTTTTCTCTAAGAAGACACTCAATGGAGGAGTAGGATGTAGCCAGATGAAAGAAGGGAAGAGAGCAGAGCTGGTAGAGGAAAATGCATGACCAAGGTCTGGCTGCTAGGGAGAACTGGAGGTGTTTGAGGAACTGAAGGGAAACCAGTGGATGGAGACAGCATGAGGGAGACCAGCATGAGGTAAGGGTGGGGTGTGGGCAAGACTGGACTCAGGTAGAGACTGTGAGCATGTTGAGGATTTTGGATGTTGTCTGAAGCACAATGGGACACCACTGGTGTATTTTTAAAAGGGCAGCAATGCTATCATATATTAGTCCCTTGCAAAAAAAAAAAATCACTCTGGTTTTAGTATAACATAGTTGGAGAGGACCAAGAATGATGTTAGAGAGGCCAGGAAAAAGGCTACTGTGATAGTCGGGGAGAACAATTGTGCTGACCCAAACTAGTATAGTGCTAGAGGTAGCAGAGGATATAGAAATAGGGGTTGGGAAGTGAGGAATTCTGACTTTAACAAGACACTCTGATGGCCCTTTGCATTGTAGTAAGAAGTGGTCCAGAAGCAGAGGAGTTAGACCAAGAGAACTAGGTTGCTGGCCTAACAATGTAAGAAGTTGAGGTCTCCATAAACAACCTCAAGAAAAGGGCCGAGGAAGCACAGGAATTGGGAGAGATTGCTGCAATGGGAGTGGAGAGGGGGCCCAGCAAATGTCAAGAGGCAGGATTCTGGAAAAAGGAAAGACCAGTGAGAAGTCTCAAGTGATGGGTAATAGAGGGATGTTTAAGAACCAGGATGTAGTTTTTGTGCTGTGGTGCTACAGTTTAACGAGTTCACCATCCATACCACTTCTGCTTCCAATTTCCTCTGAATCCCCTGAATGCTATATGCAAGTAGCATTTTGAGGAAATAAGGGGAAATGGGCTGTGTTCCATGTGTGGGTGGGCACTTAAGAAGAAAAGCTAGTAGGCTTAAGAAGCGGATGTTGTGACTTTAGAAAAAGAGGAAATTGAAACAAGAAGTGACCATGAGTATTATCCAGAGAAAGGCACAGGATACCAGAATTTTCCGCAGTGTGTGGGAAGGGGGTTTGAGGCATCTATAATCAGATACCACAGGTCAGGTAGAATATTAAACAAATACTATTTGAGGACTTAGGATTTTGATTTGAAAACCACCTATGAAAAGCAATTGAGCTTTCTGGCAGTGATAAACTCCCTACAAGAACATACCTCTCACAAAGGCTCTCCATCCCTTCATCCCTCTCCAGAAAAGGTGCCTCATGCAGAGCCCAGATTCCTGCATGATGTGAGTGAAATGCCTACATGCTATCCATCACACCTGTAGCCATTCACAAAGAGTGGTTTTGTGTGTTGGCTGCTCCACTGTCTGCACCAGCCTATAGTAGGAAAAGCTTACAAAAGGATGCTCCCTCAGACAGAAGCAGCCCTATTAGCCCCCTGCAACAGGATGAATGGGAAACCATCTTAACAAACACATTTTGGATACAAAACAAACAAACAAACAAACGAAAAGGAATTGAGATAGAGAAATTTGAATACAAACTTGATATCAGTGACATTTAGAGATTAATTATATTTATGTGATAATGGCATTGTATACGGGTGGGTTGTTTTTGTTTCTGGGGTTTTGGGTTTTACTTCTTTTCTATTCCAGGCATATCCTGAGATATTTATGAGTTAAATTTACTGTGTCTGATATTTGCCTTTTAAATATCCAGGAAGAAAAAACATATACAGAAAAGCCCCAGACCCAGATGGCATCCCACAAATAGTCTACAAACCCTTAAAGAACAGATCATTGCAATGCTATTTAAACTGTTCAGAGTACTGAAAATGTATTCCATCATTTAATCTTCACCACGACCCTATGGAGGCAGGTATCCTCACTTTACATATGAAGTCACTAAGTCATAGAGACATGAAGAATGTAGAATCTAGACATGAAGAATCTAGCCCAAGGTCACACAGGTGGAGGTGGCTGGAGATAGATTTGAAACCAGGTGATGCAATCCCGGCACAATTCCCCTAACCTGGTCCCAGTGAATAGCACCCCCTGGAGTTTTACAGAACACAGCCTGACTTTCAAGAATGTGACCCAGCTTAACCATTATGCTACTCAGCCTTTCGCTAATGAATAAGTGAAAAAAATACATGGAAAGTGAATCAATGAACTAGTGTTGCCTTCAGCAGATGGTTGCCTAAAGGATTTGTTCTCAAGAAGGCTGGATGCAGAAGTATCCATGCCAAGACTGCACTGATTGAGTTCCAGCAAACTTTTTGCTAACGCTGCTTTACTGCTTAGGAACAAATCGATTGTCAAAATTGCCTGTTGGAAAATGAAGTGATGTAGGCCTGGTTCCTTTTGGCTGCCTTGGCTTTCTCCAACTGAGAGGGACAGCAGTCAGCCCCTTGTCAGGAACCCTGGCCTGAGATAAAAGAGAAGGCCACCAACATAGTGGGGTGCAAAAGAAGCAAAAGGCCCACCTACCCAAAATTACTTGCCTCCCTGGACTGCTCTTGTGCTTGAAAATCCTGCCTGGATGAAGGCACAGGCAAAATGTGAATCTGTAAACTGAGGGTAAGACAACATGTGCACAGCCCTTGGTAACACTGGCGCGTGAACACAGATTTCTTCGATGAACTAAGAGAAAGTAGAACCAAGAAGAATGGATTTCACATCAGTATGATGAGAAGAGAGAGGAACCCTGGAAGTCCCAAATGTGGAGCTCTTTGTTGAGAGGGATTTGTCTCTATCTGGGGCCATTTGGAGGGAGGAATGGCCTGGGAAGGTGAGGCCAGGCTGCATGTGGACATTGGGAGACCAGCAGAAGATCCGAAAGACTGAGGAGCTGTGAGAAAAGAGAAGGCTGAGAAAGGGTTGTCACAGATGTGTTGGTCTTCATGTCTGTGTGTCCAGCACACTCTCGCATGCTCTTTCCTGTGGATTCTTGGAACTCCTCCCTATTTCATAAAGTCCCTAGTAAGGCTGTCAATCACAGTGCCTGTTCCTGATCTTAATGAAATGAGCATGTGATCCAGGCTGATCAGTTAGACTCTTCCATGAGATTGCTACATGGACATTGAGAGATCGAGGTTGGCCATCAACGTATGTTTGTTAATTTTTAAATTTAAATTTTCAAGAATATTTAAACTTATGAAAAAGTAGCAAGAATAATACAATGCACTTAATATGCCCCTCACCTTGATTAACATTTTATCTTCCCCTTCTTTGCATATTCTGTTCTATTCTGTGACATTATAGTATTTTTATTATTGTTCTTATAAATATCACTGTATCTGAGAGTAAGTTGCAGACACACGGATCCTTTATCCCTATATACTTTGCATTTATCTCTTAAGAACAATGACATTGTTCTGCACAACGACAATATAAAAAAATTCAGGAAGTTTGACATTGTATAGCGTGGTAACAATACCATTGTCGTTCTATACTGTATATTTCTTTATAACAGTTTTTTCCCATCCAAGATCTAATTCAGGTCCCAAGTTGGCACATTGCATTTAGTTCTCAATTAAAAATGAGACTCTTTATTTCATTTAATATTAAGCGCTCCTTAGCCTTTCTTGGTCTTTCATAATATTGGCAATTTTTTAAAAATATAGGCCAGTTGTTTTGTAGAATGTTCTTGAATTAAGTTTGTCTGATTGCATTCTCGTGGTTGGATTAACTTTTGGCAGGAGTAACTGACAGCTTTCTTGACAGTCAGGTAGGAAGAGCCAGTCAGAGGCATGAAGAGACAAGGTGAGAGACAAGGTGAGCAGAGAGGTAGAGAAAGAAAACCATCCCTGATGAGCCCCTTCATACAGTGTATCTGAAGCCACCAGCAGCTCTGGATCTTCTAGTTACATAAGCCAATACATTTTTTTTTCTCCCCTTCCCCCTCTCCTTCCTCACCCTTTTCCTCTTTCCTTCCTCTTCCCCTTCCCCTCCTTCTTCTTCTTCTTTGCTTAAATTAATCTGAGTTGGGTTTGACTCACTCATAATTGGGCCACACAGTATCCTCAAAAAGCCCCCAAATCAATAGAACCAAAGGGAGACTTACCGGAAGTACATAACCCGGGCATCCCACATGAATTTGACCACAATCCCTGGGAATAAGTCATAGGCCATACAACAGTAACAACTTTCCCTTGATTCTGACCTGAGAGCTCTTGCCTCTGGAGAAAACTCATAACCTGCTATGGTCTGTCCAAGATTTAGTGACACAAAGAGGAATCTGGCTTATCTATAGCTCAGCAACAGGGTCTTTCTCTTCTCTCTGCTTCTGTTCCTTCTTCAGGACCTCCCCATGGGGGCCTCCCCTCTCCTCTCCTTTGTCCATCAACCTCTAGTCACCAGATATCCTACTTCTTTTTACCATTTACCTAGTATGTCTCATTATTATCTCATTACAATTAGCACAGTTATACAGAGACATTAGTCTCTGGAAGATGAGATTGAATGGGTGTAGCCATCTCTCCTCTGAAGGCATTCTGTTAATCTCCCATCACCTGTGGATCATTTTCTTGCCTGAGGATTGTGTGACCACCAGATCTACTTCTAAGTTCCTCCTTTTGTCAGTTACAGTTTGCACGTCCACATATGTAAAGTGTATTAGTTTGCTAGGGCTCTCATAACAAAATGCCACAGACTGGGTATCTTAACAGAAATTTATTTTCTCATAGTTCTGGAGGCTAAAAGTCCAAGATCAAGCTCTCAGCAGCTTGGTTTTCTGAGACCTCTCTCTTCAGTTTGCTAACATCCTCCTTTTCAATGTATCCTCACGTCATCTTCTTTCTATGCATGTCCATGTCCAAATTTTCTCTTCTTACAAGCACACCAATTGTATTGGATAGAGCCACCTTAATGGACTATTCTTAACTTAATCAGCTCTTTAAAGGCCCTATCTCCAAATACAGGCACATTCTAGGGCTCTGGAAGTTAGGAGATCAATGAATTGGGGTGGGGGGGGGGACACAATTCATCCCATAACAGAGAAGAATATATGTTATATTACCCATGAATACATTTAACCTGCACTCAATTTAATCCAACTCACAATTACTGAAGAAATAAAGGTATTTTATTATCTCATAAAAAAGAAGTGTGGAAAAATTTTGTTCCCAGAATGGTATATTGGCTTAAAGATATTACAGAAAACCTAGTTTCCTTTCACCAGTACCTATGTTACTTTTGATGTATGGGGGTTTTGTCCTTGTACTTGTCACAAAATGGCTACCACAGGTCCGAATATTACCAAAACGCTCTCCTCTTACAATTTACTGGCCAGAATTGAATCATGTGGTTATTCATAGCTGCAAGAGAGGCTGACAAAACATGTGTCAAAGAAGAATGGATAATATGCAGAAAAGAGTTAACTTCGCAGGCCTGAAACTTCTATTTTTAGGATGTCCTACCGATAAAATTGGCCCTTGGCTGGCATCTGGGAACTTGGATTTTGAGAGGGTTCCCACATTTCCAGTACTTATAAAAGTAGCTAACTGTAACTTATGAGAGCAGCTGAAACTATGTATGCAAATAATATGGTTTATACTGAAGACCTGCTTTCCTTTTGGGAGTCTGGAATTCTGTTATATGCTAGGCAAAGAATGCCTATGTGACCAGCCCCCAATAAAAAGTCTGGGCACTGAGTTTCTAAAGAGCTTCACTGATAGATAACATGTCACATATATTTATCACAACTCGTCAGAAGAATTAAACATGTCCTGTGTGACTCCACAGGACATGCACAATTTCTCTTTGCTGATTTGACTTTATAGGCTTTCACTGTAATAAATCTTAGTCACGAGTAACAATCATATGCTGAGTCCTATGAGTCTTCCTAGCAAATCACTGGATCTTGGGGTGGTCTTGGGACCCCCCCCCAACACAGAGAGCCACCACAATCTTAAATCCATCACCTGGAGCAGCTCACATTGGGGAATTGTCAGTGGAGAAGATGAGTGGAATGGCTGTGTGAAATGAGAACATCGTCTATCAGACATATTAATACTTCATTGACAGATATACTTACTAGAAACACATGGACATGTGAAGATATCTGTAGAGTTTTGGTCACTTGTGACCAGAGATTCCTGACTCATTACAGAGGTAATAAAAATATGTATCGCAGTTGGAACAGAAATCTAAATCGTAAGGAATCTTACTGATAATCACATTCAAATCCAACTTCTTGACCTTTTATCCTATGGAAAGCAAGGTCACAACATCATGAAGAAGTATAGGGGAAAATTCCAAATGCCAGTGGCAGGATGACAGCAGATTCTCCCATCATAGACAGGTTCGCACCCCAAATAAGGGTACATGGTTCCACGCTTATAAGTGTTGGAGTTTCAATGGATGGCCTTAAGAAGAACAGAATTCTGGTCCCTAAAATTGGTTGGCAGTTTCAGTAATGGATTCTCACACCACAGAATAAGCAGGAGAGATGGCTCCCAAATTTGTTTTCACTCTGATGTTTTCTCACTCTGAATAGACACTTGAGCTATGTCCATGTGAGACAGAGAAAACAGAAATGACTCCATACAACTGAACATCCGAGTGTTGGCCACAGTGTCGGCAAAACCCAGCATGACCAGGCATGTGAGCATAGCCACAGAGAATGACATTTGGCTAATGAAGACCTTGGAGGAAGATCCTAGACTATTCAAGCACTCTGCCTCCTCCAAATCTCTTGGGCTATAGTTTTCACATTTCAATACATTAATAATCCCAGTCTTGGTTTGGGACAGAGAAAGAAGAAAGTAAAAGGCATGGTCCTCAAGAGGCCTGCAAGTAGCTGGGAACAAAAACAAGTAGAAGCAAAACTGTGGGTGCTCTGAACAGTATATCCAGGGAATCAGGGAATCAGGGAACGGGGTATCAGTGTAGGCTGAAATGACCGAGGAGGCTTGCTGGGACCGGGACTTAAACTAGGACTTGAGAGATGAATGGGCTGTAGACTAATGCAGGAGGGATGGAAAACTTGTAGCAAAGCAAGGTACAGAGGCAGAGATGAAGTCTGTATGTTCAGGGCTCACCAGGGAAGCCGACTGAGGGCTTCCAGGGAGAGGAGCAGGAAACCTGGCCGGTAAGGAGGATGAGGCCGGGTGGGAGGATACTGAAAACAGATGGAGAGCAGAGTGAGGTGTTTGAATTGGAAGAGGCCAGCCTGCCTGCTACAGGCAGCTGATGCAGGCTCTTGGGCAGTGGTGTGGCCAAGGTCCTGGTGAGGTACACAGGGGGAACTGGAAACAAAGAGAATCAGTAGACTATCCCCTTGCCCCTCCCCCCAAAACAAACAAACAAACAAACAAACAAACAAACAATGGAGGTCTAGATTTTGAAGGCTGGAAGAGAGAAAGTCAGCCAGAACTAAGAAGATGGACAGATTAGAGAAGCTCAGAGGAAAGCAGAAATACCAGAGCTCCAGGTTTAGGCAAAGCAAATAGAGACAGAGATCAAGAGGCCTGGATCTAAGGCTTTCCAGCAGGAAACCTGCATTTCCTCTTGTGCAGGCTTGAGGACACACACAGCTACTCCCCATCTGCATTAAACCTCACATATACGCCCTGGGGTGGTTAGAAAATGGCTTGTTGACATCTCTCCTGGATTTTTGCAAATCCTTCTAAGGGAATGTTCATTTCCCCTCCCTCCTCTCCTCTGTCCCATTATCCTTACCACCAACCGCATCCCCTTCCCCTACCCCTTTCTCTACCTCTCTCCTCTTGCCCTCCTCTTTTCCTCCTCCTCTTCTTGCTGGCTTCTAGGGAAAAAATAGTCACAGTTCCCACCCAATGTACCTCCAATTCTTGGAGGATAAACTGGTGAGTTTATCAGTGAGTCTCACTGAGCACAGACATCAGGAAGATGTCAAAACACCTTTGCTACTGCTCCCAACAGCCTGGCTCCAACTGCCTCATCCCCAGAAACCTATTCAAAGGAAAGGGTCCAATGACACAGAAAGTCCCTTTTCCTCTCAAAACTCCTCAAGCTACTGCCAACCAGCTTGGGAGGAGAGGGATGGAATGGCATTCAGGACATGAAGGACATCAGCTCACTAGGACAACTGGCTTCTATTGCAGAGGGGCCAAGTGGTTAGGATCTGATAAATACATGCCACGCGTACCCACAACAAGGGATGTCAGTGCTTGTAGTAGCTCTAGAATGACCAGTTATCTAAGTAGGACATGAGTTAGCAACCAGTGGAAACATAACTGATTTAACGAGCCATTCACAGTTTCATTGTAGCAGCCATGAGTACTTAGACATGCGTGGCTTAATCTTTGAGACAGACATGCTACTGGCAGGATCAACCCAGGTATTTTGTTTTTCATTTTTTTGTTCATCCAACAAGTATTTATTGAGGATGTGCTGTCTGACAGGCCTGTGCTGATTATTGAGGAGGATACAGGGTTACGACGACAGGGTTACGACGAGGCTCTTGCCTTGAGGAGCTGTTGGTCCCACTAGCTCAGAGGTCGGTGGCCAGGCACAGCCAGCACATCCCTCTATCAGTCTTGATATGCCTCCTCGAGGGGCCAGGGTTGCCTCTCCTTACATATGTGTTTGCAAGTGTGGGCACACACATACACACACAGTAAACCTGCCCGCAACATTCCAACCCCCAGTCAGTAGGAATGGACTCTTGTAGCTCTAGATGGGGATTTAAAACTCTAGGTCATTACGGAAACCAGCTGTAACCACTTCATTGAACTCTATACATTCTGGCGCCTGGGCAATCCTAGATCTCAGGAGAAAGAGAGAAATGATTCTCCCTTCAGGAGACATTTGACCCATAGAGGCTGTGCTCCCAGAAAAACCATTTTCTACTGCACACAACTCTTTGCAGACCCGAGTTGCCCCACAAATACTGTGCAAAAAGGGATGTGGATTTTCCCAGAGAAGCCTCTAAACCCCCAATAGTCTTGGCTACAAGGTAGCAGCCTCTGCTCCAGCCTCTCCCATTCGTAAGTTATCCAAAGCCATTTGGTTAATCTGGGAGCCCTGAATGCAGGTGCTGTTTATTTCAAAACTTTGAAGTAAAGTGCACGTCCTTGAGGTCCTTTCCAAAGTGCAAGGGTTGAGGGACATGACCAGTGTCTGGAATTTTCACAACAGTACTACTCTCCCTGGAGGCTTGCTTTCCTACACCCGTAAACATTCAGACACGTACGTACATGTGTACATAAATGAACATATTCACATGCACACATAATGACACACACTATCTTCTGTATTATGCAAGATTTTTATAATTACAAAGGGAACAGACTTTCTGTCATAAAGCAAATACTACAGAGACTCCTTTAAAGTAATAATCTCAATCCCTCAATGTAATAAATGTTAGTAATGTAGACTGTATCTTTCTGTATCTTTTTCTGAGCTGACACTAACATAAACATCAAGGATTTTTAAATCTAAAAATGGGATCATTGCTAAACTTGATTTTTCACCAACTTGTATCTTTAACACTATTTTTAGGCCACGCCTTCATCTCAGTACATATGGATCTAATTCTTCTTAATGGCTGCATGCACACACACACACACTGAATCCACATCTACTTATGCTAACACAGATGTGTTTATAATTACACACACCCAAACACATATACATACCACACCACCCTATTCCCAAGGCTATTCATGCTAGCCTGACCCCAGCCTGCCAAACATGAGGTTACTGCTGTGTGGTTTCCCCTCGAAACCACCTTCCAGACCTTAGTGGATTGACTCTCAGAGGTGGTTAAAGGCATTCCACCTGGCCCGTGCTCAGCCCTGAACAGGCTGCTCTTGAATCTCCCCAGCCCCTACCTAGACTTTCAGGGGTAAAATCTATTTTTTGTTTTGTTTTGTAGATAGTTTTTTTTAAATTAATTTATCTATCTATCTATCTATCTATCTATCTATCTATTTATTTATTGGTGACATTGGTTAACAAAATCCAATAAGTTTTGGCTGTATTCTTTAACAGTAAGGCATATATATATTTATACTGTGTGTTCACATCCCATAGATATCTTTCTGTCACCACATATTTGATCCCCTTTACCCCATCTACCTCCCCCTACCCACTCCCATCTGGTAACCACCAGTCTATTGTCCATGTCCAGGAGTCTCTGTTTGTCTGTTTATTGGTTGCTTTTAGGTTATATCCCACATATAAGTGATAATCATGTGATTTTCAACTTTTTCTGTCTGGCTTATTTTGTTTAGCATGATTATCTCGAGGTCCGTTCATGTTGCAAATGACAGTATTTCATCTCTTCTTATGGCTGAGTCATATTTCATTGTATATATGTACCACAGCTTCTTTAGCCAATCATCTATCGTAGGACACTTCGGTTGCCTCCATGTCCTGGCCACTGTGAATAATGCTGCTATGAACATCGGTGTGCAAATATCTTTTTGGATATGGGTTTTCAAGTCAGGGGTAAAATCTTTAGCCTGGGAACATTGACCAAGCTCAGGGCCAGGCAAACACATTTGGAGGTTGCTATGATGATCGAAGGGGAAAGAAGAAATTAGCCAGCCAGTAAGAAGCAAGGGAGTCCTGGAATAGGGTAGAACCCCAAACCTAGGGATTCCAGAAACCTGGGTTCCAGCTCCAGCCCTGACATTGACTCACTGTGTGACCTTGAGCAAGCCTTTACCCTCTCTGAACCTCTGTTTCATCTTTCATAAGACAGGAGTGTTAACACTGATGTTCCTAAGGCCCTTCCAGCACAAACACTGGATTTGGTCAGTGAGCCTTGCTTCTCCCTCTGTGCTAGGAGCTCCCTCTCACACCTCTCCTCCCCTGGGACTCTCTCCTTGAAGCCTCAAGCTGAGGGCCACTGAGAGGAAGCTGGTAAGGCCAGGGGTGGGGCTGAGTTTAACCAGACAGGCTGGCAGAGAGGCCGCCTTAGAGGCCAGAACCAGGCCAGGGTTTCCTAGGCCAGGACAAAGCCTCACCACTGCCTCTTCAGGAAGGAAGTGCTCTCTCTGTGCTTGGGAACCATGCTGCACAGTAATTATACCTAATGACACCACTTTTTCATCTTAACTTAAAAAAACGAAGTCAGGGCAGCAGGGGAGGTAATAGTTCAGCAAACCCTGAGCCCTTTCTACCTTGCTAAATGAGCGCTTGTCTGATCTTCCTTTGTTGGACTGTGGGCCCCTTGAGTGCAGCATCTGCTACTTACATGTCTATATCCCCAGGGTCTAGATGGTTCCTGAGATATACTAAGTGTACCATAAATATTTCTCTGTGTTACTAATTCATCTAATTACAAAAGTAGTACACTCGTGTTATTTAAAAAAATCTCAATAACACATGAATGGTTAAACTTAATAAGTGGAAAGTTTTCCAAAATCTCTCTGTCTCTCCCATATAAATTAAAATCCCTGTTCCTGATTTCCAGTCTTCTGTAGTCCAACTCCACTCATTCATTCTTTTCTTCGTTCACCAAAAAGGAACTGATTGCTTACTATGTGCTAGGAACAGATATATTTAAAATAGCAAACTATAATTAAATTTTCCATCATCATCCTCTTCTTCACAGGTATCTTCAGCCCCAAAAATGAAGAGAGGAAATGGGATGAGTCATCCCCAGATTCACAGTCTCCCGCCAGCACTGACCAGCTCTCTCCCTGCCTCTTGCCCATACACCTCCATCAGACTGGCAGCCATTTGGGGCTGGGAAGAGAGAAAGGGGCAGAAGAGATAAAGGGAAAAGGTGTTGCCTGATGACCTTGGCTCTCCTTATAATGGAGCTGGAATTAATGCCACCTGGAAAGATCGGGACTCTCAAACCCACCACTCCCCAGCACCACAAATGCCAGCCCCCTGCCAGAAATCTCTAAGACTTGGTGAGTATTCATCTCCAGATGTATTTAATCCCAGTCTTGTCCAACTGGTCTCGGCCTTAACTATTGACTTGGGCTGGTCTCTAAGCAGAATCTGTGGCCACCCTCAAATCAGGTTACTGGCACAGCCTCTGGATATTGACTGATTCAAATATTACAGCTGAGCAAACAGGAACATGTTAATTTTTAATTTCACTTTGTTGATTTATGATCAGGCTTCTTCTCTGTCCTATAACCAATAATCATCTGGTCAGAAAAAACATACAATCGTTGCCCTGAAATGAAAGTCCACTCGTCTGGCCCACGCTGAGCTTTTTAAAGCAGTTCCCATATTGTTTTGGCCTTAGTAAACAGTTAGAAAAGCAAGGGATTTCTTCTGAGTTGGACAACCTGGATTAACATGAGACTCAAACTGAGCAATGTGGTCCTCTAAGGATTAAAGAGGAATTCCCAGGAGAGGACTTTGAGCTTTGGGTTTTGGATAGGCATCAGACCTTTCTTCTAACAAAGGAAAGACTGTGACAGAAAAAAAATTTTTCTCCGCGACCCCCAATTCATGATAAATCACCACCTACCACAAGACACCCTAAAGTCCTGGAGCCCAGGTTGTTCTCAGCGGTGACTCCACCACAGCACGACCTGAGGGCAGAAAACAACAGTGATGTATCACCTCATCCTCACAGAGATTGGTTGTTCGCTACATCCTTAGTTCACATCAAGGGTCATGGTTAGCAACCCATGGTGTGGGGGAGGAAACTGAGGATAATTAGTCTGCCTGAGGTTACATACTTCTTTATGTCTTCAAGGGGCACAGTCACTTAATGCAAAGATCGGCCACATATTTTTCTCTTCTTTTTCCCTTTTGCTTTTTAAGGCCAAAGTGGTTCTAGTCTGAAAATCATAATGAATTTAACATAGATCAAGAAAAGCCACAGAAGCAATTTTTCCCATCTGGGAAGAAACAGATGCCTCTGTTTAATGCCATTTGTCTACCACATCACTAACTGCAGAGAAAACATTGTAACACCGCCCTTTGTGGTCTGAAGCCATTTCCTGGATGGAAGAGAGAGAGGCGGGGAGGGGGGGGAGGGAGAGAGAGGGGGGGGGAGAGAGAGAGAGAGAAGAGAGAGAGAGAGAGAGAGAGAGAGAGAAAGAGAGAGAGAAAAGGAAGGAAGAAGGAAGAAAGGAAAGAAAAAGAGAGAAAGAAAGAAAAGAAAGAAAGAAAGAAAGAAAGAAAGAAAGAAAGAAAGAAAGAAAGAAAGAGAAAGAAAGAAAGAAGAAAGAAAGAAAGAAAGGCAGGCAAGCAAAGAAAAAAATGTAGTCACAGCTTGAGTAAAGCTTGAATGATAGTCAGTGACCCACTGAGCAGAGATTTACTCAGTTGGTTATTTTAAATAATTCATTCCAGAATAAGGATGGCTGAGCAATGTAATATATCTATATCTATATAGATACATAGATATAGATATAGATATATCTCTCAGGGCTTGCAACCTTTTTCTGGGGAGCTATTTCTGAGTTTCCTTAAATTTTATAATTTTATAATTACAGCAGACAAAATTCTTAATGTGGCTAAAGGAGGAAAAGGTAGAGTTTAAGCACTACGGCTATCATCTACCTGCTCTAAATTCTCACTGTCTAGAGTAGCATTTCTATGGAACATCAGTCCCACAGGGTTCTTCCCTATAAAGGTTTGCAGGCTGCGCATGTCTGGGAAATGCTACATGTCATATCCTACTTTTGGGTATTTGTAATGCATATCCACATAATAAATGCTGTTGCACTGAGAAGTCCTGGAATAAAGAAAACCTTAACTTAGTTTAAGCCAAGCCCCAATCTTATTTTATGATGATATCAGGTAAGATACAGTGCAAGTGACAGAAGCTCTGACTCAAAACTGGAATAAACGATAAGCCTGAGGTGGGACAGGCTTTGGAGATGTTTCCTAATGTTTTTCTACTCTGGCACCCTCATGGTCGCTTCCTCTTCAGGTGGATTGTGAGAAGGCCGTGCCAGGCTTCACGTCTGGACCTGATACATGGAAGAGACTATTTTTTCATGAGGAGAAATATTCCCACAGGTTTCTGGTATATGTTCTGGTAGCCCTGACATTTGGTCAAACATTATTCTTGTTGTTCTGTGAGGTTGTTTCTGGGTGAGATTCATATCTGAATTGGTAGAATGAGTAAAGCAGGTCACCCTCTCCACTGTGGGTGAGCTCGTCCAATCAGGAAGTAAGATTACTTCCCACCATGTACTAGCATTCCTGTTATTCAATTCAACAAAACTTTATTGAACACCTAATATGCCCAACACTTTCTGAGGATCCGAGGTGAAGAAAATACAATTCCTGCCCTCAAGACATCAGATAGCCTTCCCCTGGACCAAAGCCCTGAGGATGGCCTTCCTGCTCCAGGTTTCTGTCCCTCCTGCCCATCCCTTAGGGCACCATCAGAATGACTTCTTGGGCTTACCTTCTCCAAAAGTCATGGCCTCCTGGGAATAATGTGCATACTTCTGCCCTGTCACTGTAGTAACTCATTCATAATTCAATTTCATTCATCCACACTGGCTCATATATGGTCACTAGACAACTTGACCCTTCTCACTGTGGGGACAAGATTTCTCATCACATCACAAACCACACAGCAGACTTGTTTTCATCTCCACACCCTCCACACCTTTGCTCATTTGGTCCCTCCCACCTGACAAACTACCTTTGCTTCTCAACCTGTAACTTGCATGACCTACTTCATTAGCTTGGAATACGAACATAGTCACTATTCAGAGGGTCATATTTCCCTCTACCTTCCCCTAAAATCTGTACGAGAATTCCAAGGGCTGTGTAAGTACAAGTGAAACAAATAGAAAATCTAATCTGTTCACTATTACCATTCCTTTTTGTCTACATAATTGAAGAATTGCCCTAGACCATTTTAAAGTATTTGTCTGCCCTGGAGTTATCCCTTGCCCTATATTGCAGGTTATAATTCCTATAATCACACTTACCTGCTGAACCATGTCCCCAGAGCTTGATTCTTATGGCTTCCAGAGCCATCTTCATGTCCTCTCTTCAGCCCAACTCATAGAATCAGATTCCCCTTTCTCTCACAGTAAGTCCTCTTTTGGACACCTTAGAATGATTTTCTGTCAATCAGTCAGGTGGTGGCACCCCAGGTCACCTCCATCAGATTCCCCTCAGTTCCACACTCTACAAAAGGAGGTTATGCTCCTGTCCTTTCCCACCTGAAGAATCTTGGACCTCGAATAATGAGAAACGACCCAACCTTTTTAGGTGCTGCGAACCAAGGGGAGAAGCAGCTACATTAAGCCCCAAAAGAAAACATGTCCCTTTTACACATTTCTCCCAGGCCAATAGGTGTCTGCTTATATTTGCTTAACTAAAAGACACCCTTTGAATGGCTCTTCCTGAATCAAGGTGACCCGCTGTGTCCATTTCTCAGCGGCATGCTGGCGGCTTCCCACTCTAGGTTGTTTTTTAGATCGTTCCCTTCTTTATCACATATTACACAGCTATCTCATGTCTCATCCTTCAAGATTCTAAGAAAGTCTAAAACCATGTCACTCTTCTAAAATTCCCACCATGTTTATATATAGCCCATATCTTGATTTATTCATTTATTGAGCACTAACTATGTACCAGGCCCAGGCACTGGAGATCCAAAATTAAGTGGGCCACAGTATCTATCTCCAGAACCTACCAAGCAATTGGATTTTCTATTGGCCCGTGTGGGTCAGTTTGATAGTTGCCAAAGCCCTTCACCCACAGATGTAATGTCAGGAGTCCCGCTCCCTCTCCTACACTTAATCTGGTGGATGATGGATAAAGTTGCACCTTCTCTCAAATTGCAGCCCAGCTTCTGCCTTCCCTTGATCATTACCTCTTTCTGCCCCCCGCCTGTCAGCACCTGCTCCATTTGAAAGGACCGTGAAAAAGGATCCACCATCTTATTTGTGAGACCTACACACTCAGGACCGAGTTGGATTTCTGAACAGGCTATAACCTGTGTATTCATCAAAAACCTAATTCGACCCCACAAATGTTTATATAGCAATTGCATATGGCCTGGTAAGTAGTCAGATTCAATCAACATTTGGGCCTTCCCTTTTTGTTGAGTTTAACAATATCCTAATATCTGGAGTCATTTTGTAAATATAAATTCCTCTTTAAGTAAGGAGGAATAAAAGGAAAAAAAATGTTCTGGAGGAGCTGTTTAAAGTGAGAGGCTAGACATTGATAATAAATTTCCCCAGGCTCTGGACCCAGGTGGAAGAAACCTTACAGGTTTCCCAGTGGGTTTAGAATCCAGGAGAAGGATCCTAGTAACTACAGAAGAGTGAGAATCGTTGGCCAGCCAGAAAGGACCAGTTTCACCAAGAGCTGGCACTGAGCAAATGCACTGACCAGACTGGGTGTGAGTGGAATGCATACAGCCAGGCCAAGCCGGTCTCTGAGACATTGGAGTGTTCCTGTAAATTGCCTGCCTACATTTTACATATGCCCTGAAATTTCTCACAGAGGAGTCCAATTTAGCTCTGGAAGGGTCATATGCTCCAGATGATTCACCGCAAAACAAGTTTAAGGGAGAAAGAGGAAAAAGGAGTCAAGTCTTAAGTCTTAGGCCACAAGCAAGAGAAGGGAAAGGACTCAGTTCCTTGGGTGCTGAAGTGACTGACCGTGAAAGGGGAAGCCTCCCACTGAGGGTGTCCCAGGAAATGTTATCACCCAGGAACTGGCCAAGAGCTAAAGGAAGAATTGTCTGTGTCCTGGAGGGACCCCAAAGTCACTGATAAGGAGCAGTTGGCAGGAAGGAGGCAATTGCACTGTACACTTCGGTCCCGGCTGCAGCCTGGCTCTCTTAGTGGTGGGTTCCACAGATGTCATCGTGGTCCTGAATTGGCTGGCACTGGGAAGCTAAGAGTGAGGCCTTGCCTGTGAGAGCTTCCAGGCAAGGCACAGTTCTGAAATCTTAGCTTATTGTCAAGTTGATCTGACAAAGAACCCCTGGGCAAGGATTAGCCAGATAGGTTGATTCAAGGTTATGCCTCAAGCTACCATGGAGTCTTGACAATAGGAAGAAGTCATTTTTGCCCAAAGACATTATCTAGGGTAGGGGATAGGCCAGCTTTCTAAGGCATTTAGAGAATTAAAAGAAAAATTTCTTGGAGGGGTAGGGTGATCATGGATGATTTTAAGGGTAAGAGATCAGAATATTAGGAGAAGGGGGAAAGGTTAAGAAATAATCATTATTGAATATCTACTTTGCACCAGCTGTTTTGTACACATTATCTCTCTTAATCCTGAAAAACAAAATGCTGTAAAGGAAATCTGATCTCTCTGCATTTGACAAATAAGGAAGAGAGAGAGAGAGAGAGAGAGAGAGAGAGAGAGAGAGAGAGCGCGCGCCTGCCCACAGATGTTAGTAAGCAGCCAGGTCAAGATGCACCAGCAATCGTTTTGGCAGAGCTTGTGATTTTCTCAATTAGACTGAAATTCTAATTCAACAATAACAAAAAAAAATATTAAATGCCTACTATTTAATAAGGTCCAGAGCTGGGCCCTGTTGTCACATACCAGTATGAACAACACGGTTCCGAACTCTTTGGCTAATGGGAGACACAAGACCTATATTTATAACGGCTGGAAACTAATAGCATTTAAAACAGTTAAAATGAACAGGTTCTCAGTGTCATCTTGCATTCTCCTCTTCTCAGTCACTAGGTCGGACTGGACCGGTCTTCTTGCCGGTCCATACAAGTCTAGCTCATTCCTGCCTCGGAGTCTCTGTATTTGCCCTTCCCTCTGCTTTTCCTGACCTTCTCCAGCTCCATGTCACTTTCCCAGAGTTCCTTCCCAATCTCCTTTGTCTTCTATGCTCTCTTGTCCCCCTCACGCCTTTCCCCATTTCTGGCTTTATTTTTTTCCTAACACTTAAGTGCATGCTTTAAAGTCCTATTGTCAGGGTTCCACCACTGGCTTCACCATTTTTTAGCTGTGTGATTTTGAGCAAATTAGTAACTCCCTGAGTTGCAGTTTCCTATCTGTCAACAGACAATTGTTATGTAGCACAGGTTTTCAGAGGACAAAAGAGAATAACGAAAATACTTCCAGCAGTGACTAGCACATAGAAAATGCTTAATACGTGATAGCTACTGTTGTTATTATTTATTTGTTTGTTAATTGTGTTTCTTCCCCAATAAAATGGAAGCCATGAAGTCAAGGGCTCGGTCTGTTTACCATGACATCCTCAGGCCCACAATAAATATTTATTGAATGAATAGCTAACTTTCTATGTACCAGGCATGGTTTATCCAACTTAAGCTTCACAATAACTTCATGAGGCAATAACCATTATCATCCTCATTTTACAGATAAGATTCGGGACGTTTAAGTACATTTCCTGAGACCATATAGGCAAAACACAGAGAGCCAGGATTCAGACCAAGTAGCTGCACTGTGCTGTGTCACTGACTCACAAACCAGGGAGGCCACAAAAGCGCAGTGAGAAAGAGAGAGAAGCAGAGGGCGGCGGTCTCTCAAAGAAGAGAATTTAGGTATCCGGGAAAGGCCGGGTGGAAGAGGGGGTTTCTGAATGGCTCTCTGAAGGGTGGCAGAATTTATAGGCAAAGATTGAAGAGGAAGCATCTCTACAAGAGAGAATGAAGGAGGCAGAGCACAGGCCTGAAAACAAGAAAGTTCTGAATATGTTTAAGGAATAGCAAGTTGTTTAACTAGGACATGAATGCCCCAGGGTGTGACATATTGAGTCACTGCTGGCCTGTCCTCTCTGCTGGAGTTAATGCGTCTTTGTAAAGAGGTGGCTGGTGAGGTGGAATTACGCAATGCCAGCCCCTTCTGTGTCCAAAGGTGGAGACAGCAAGTCACCTTGAAGCAGACTTTTATATTTACCAGAAAAAATCACTTGAGCGACCTTTTGTCTGGGAAAGAAAGAAACAGGGAGTTTTTCTCGTGTTCTAGCCAAGGCTGCCCACTTCCCTCCACTTCATGTGTAGAGCCCTGAGGCAGTGGGGCCAGCAGAGGATGAGAAGCAATTTGCAAAGGAGGCCTTCTGGGCGGGAAGGGACCACAGCCACACCTCTCTTCCCACAGGAACACATAGAAGTAAGTCGCCCTGACTATGGCCCCCTTAGCAGGAAAGAACATCAAAAGCCCCAGGAAGCAACTGCCACAAGAAAAAGGGGGCATTGGGCTCATGTCCTGGGTTTAATACAAGGTTAAGGCAGTTGGCATATCACAGAGTGAGGACACAGGACACAGGGTCTCTTGGATTCCAGCCACCCTGACCAGTACCATGCTTTGGAAGCATCTGCTGAGCACATAAGAGAACTGAGAACTATGACCTTGAGTCTGAGAGTGCTGCCCCGCTGTGATCACTCAGAGTTCCCTGCATCGTTGGACAAATTTCCATGGACAGTGAGAGATGGACTGCTATAATCAAAATTGTGACATTATTATAATGATAGAGCATTCCAGTTCTGTCTCGGCCTAGTTTGGAAATGGTATTGACAGCTACTTGCGATTTTTGGCTAATTGTGAAAGAGATACACTTCAAATGAGGCTATCCGACTTCCTAATGCTAAAAGCAGAGGAGCTAGAGCAACTAACTGTAAAAAAGAGATTGAGATGTGATCATATTTGTATCCCAACCTAACGATGTGGTTACAGTTTTCCAGAAATGAGAATGACATCTCCCAGCAACATCTGGCAACAATAAGGCAGGTGACTGGTAAGTTGCAGTATGGTAGGAGCAGGGAGGAGCCTGGGAGGAAGGGGCCTGGATCACAAAGGGTGTATCAGGTGGGATCCCAGGATAAGGAGCAGTGTCAGGACAGCAGGAAGGGGCATGAAAGCTGATGCAATGGAAGATATGCTTTGTCTATAACCGGGGCCTGCTCTGATTATAGAGATATTTCAAATTAAACTGCCACATAGGAATTTAATTTTAATATAAGGCAGACTCTTCTAACACAGATTATCTAGAAAGGTTGTGAAATTGCTTTCCATGAAGACAAAATGATAATTATAATAAGACTGATTCTCACTGGTCATCAGGAAAGGTTTGAGTAGAGTAGTGGTTGTCAAACAGTTTTAGTCACAGAAATCTTTATTAGAATAAAATCCTACACAGAATCTCAATATTTAAACTAAAGAAAGATGAGCAGCTTGGAGGGAATCAGTGGCCAGATCCACCGAGCTGTTTGCTCATGTCCATGTGAGTACTCCCATGCGGGCTAGCTAGCTGATGCCCAGCGTTTCAAGTCTCAGCCATTTCTTGGCATTGGTTCCCAGCCTGCGTAACACCCTTCAGTGATGGGCAAACTGAAGTGGTGCCACTCCACACATTAACACCTCCTGCAGCCAGGCTCGACTTGAACCACTCTCAAAGCATCTTCAGAGCGGAGAGAGCCTCTACACAGTTCGGTTGTGCCACGTGCCAGAGATGCCATCCCAAAGGTGGCTGTAGAAAGCCAGAGTCTGACCATGGAATTATCAGAGATGAAGGTGATGGACTCCAGTTTAGACCCCAGGGACAAGGCCAAGATCAGGGCCAGCAACCCCATACTCACTGTGACCTGTTCACCACTAGATCTCTCAAGCCTGGCAGAGTGTTTGGCACTTTTTACGTGCTCAGCAGATGCTTGATGAATGAATAGAAGAATTACTGAGTCAGGAGGCTAGGATTGCTCTGGCTCTGTCATTAATTAATGTGTGACTTAGGATAAGACATGTCTCTTCTTTGAATGTCAATTGCCCAGTTAAAAAAAATTACATAGTGAAATTATATAAGTTGTTCTTATATAACTTCTCAAAAATAAAATATTGTTCACAAAAAAATGAACACGTTAACTTCCTAGGAAGCTATTTATTTTTGTTATTTGGGTATAAATTTGGATTCTGCATAAATTTAATATGAATTAAAAAGTGAGGGAGAGCTTATTTTTAAATGGTTGCAAACCATTGAACCAGGTGACCTACAGGATTTCATCAAGTGATAGTATTTTTCAAAATTTTATTTCCTGACTTATTCATAGCCTATTTCAAAGGGACGATGATGTCAAACTGAAAAAATCAAAATCAATTTCCACTTAGTTCTACTTCCAAGTAAAATTGTGAAGACACTAAGGTTAGTTTCCCATGTCTTCTGCAATTCCCTCATCTGACACCTCCCATCCTCAGACACACTATTGTGTAGGGCCAGTAAACAGCTGGAGCATAATTCTGGCGCACACCTCCACTCCCAATCTGTTTTTCATCCTATCCCCCCTCAGGACCTATTATATCAACTAACCCAATGGATTAGCAGAGCCATGCTAATACTCTAGGAGCATAGAGGTGAAAGGAACCTTACAATCACCTGCTAAATCAGTTGGTAATAAAGGCCCAGAGCAGTGATTTGCCCAAGGCCAGAATCTAAATCCAGGTGCCCCAGTTCTCAGGCCCCTGACTGTAAATAAAAATCCCTAGAGGGCTTTGTACAGTATTATACTTGGGCTCCCACCCAGAGAGTAAGCTTTAATTCGTCTGGAGTCAGGCCTAGGAATCACTAATCTTTTTAAAGATGTTTATCAAAGTATAACGTATATACCAAAAAGTGAATAAACTATAAATGTACATGTTAATGAATTTTCACAAACACCCATGAACCCAGACCAAGAAACAGGTCTCCAGCACTAAAACTCTCCCAAAAGATAATCACTACTCTGATTTCCAGCACATAGATTACTTTATGTAACTGAAATATATAAAATGTTCTTTTTTATGTCCAATTGCTTTTACTCAGAATTATGCTTATAAGATTCATCTGTAATGTTTGCTATCATTATAGTTTATTCATTCTCACTGCAGTCCAATATTTTGTTGTGTGAATATACCACAGTTTATGATCTATTGTGCTGTTGATGCTTCTATTGCATCAGCACATCACATCTGGGTAGTTTCTAGTTTGGGGATATTATAAATACTGTACATTCTAACACATATCTTTTGGTGAAGATATGCATGCATTTCGTTTCAGTGTATATTTAAGAATGGAATTGTTGTGTCATTGAGTATGCTTAGTTCAGCTTTAGTAGATACTGTGAAACAATTGTCTAAAGGAATCATAACAATTTAAACTGAGAGTTTCAATCGTTCCATATCTTCACCCACTCTTGGCATCATCAATTTTATTGTGCAGTTATTCTAGTGAGTGTGTGAGAGTTTGACATTGTTTTAAATTCCCCTAATGATTCTAATGGACAGAAAAGAATGAGAAGCTCTGCTTTATTTCTACATCAATGACAACTTGGGGCTTATGAAGATAGTGTTCTTGCTTATTATAACTCAATGTTTCTATGATATTCTCAAGCCAATATAAAGTGTTAGGCCACTAAAATAAATTTAAAAAAAAAAAACGTTTCCTAATTTCTACAAAAATTAAACCAATAGATAAAATTTTACTGAACTTTAAGTTCTCCAGTACATTTTTCTTATGTTTTTGGCATCCACTGCTGCTTTTCGCTAGTAATGCTAGTAGTCAATAAAATAAACAAATAGAAAATGAAATAATAACCTCTTCCAATCCTCACATGGGATTCTAGAATATGTAATTTACTTCTGTAAGTTTTTTTGGTAACCATGAACATTTCCTACTAAGTATAGAAGTTTCTCTGTGCTAAAGAAGCCCTTAGTGTACTTTACCTTTCTCTTTGGGGTTCTATATTCCTCACAGCTAGGAAAAGGCAGCCTATGACCATGTGACTCTCTCCCAACTACAATTCATTGGATTGAGAGTAAACATCTGACTCAAGTTGGCCAATCAGATCTCTCTTGTCAAGTAAGAAATTAGGCCTAGAGGCTGGGTCGTTTATTTGGAGTTATACGGTTATGTGAAATTGGAACCAAAATTGGCACCAAGTTACTTGAAAGCCTCATGAAAGCTGGTATGACATTAGCATGAGCAGAGCTGAGGAGTATATACCTACCGGAGAGCTTGAGAGGGAAATTAAATATGGATTGTACCAAATAATTTCAATCTCAAAAATACAAATTATTTTAGTTCTCTGTTACCATGGCAGGTCTAAGGGAGATGGATGCCAACCACTTTTTGTCATTAAATCAGAAAGGCATGGAGTCTGAAAGAGAGGGCTAGACTCAGAAAAAACAGTGTTAAAAAGAGTAATCCTGAAGAGGTCCTCTTGAACAAGTATGATACACGGAAATCAATGGTTCACATGCCACTGACACTAATGTAGCATGCATTAAATATCATTGATTTTGGTATTTAATATCATTAAATTTCATAATCATGATTTTGTCATCAGCTCGTCTATAATTATTGTCTATTTAGTGTCATTTTCCTCATACAGTTCTAAATTCTTCAAATATGAATTATCCAGTCATATGGCTGTTTGGTACTAGACCTCCAAAGTTAGAGATAAACTCCTGAATTAACATAAAAGTTATGACCAAATCAGCAATTGTCCATTTAACGGCTTATTGGTTTATTTTTGATAAGTGTCTGTGTCAGTCAGGATAGGCGAGGTTTTGCTCACCATAATATGAATGGCTTAAACAACAAAGATGTACTTTTTGTTCACACCACATTTGATGTAGGTTGGAGAGGAGCTCAACTCATCACAGCAACCCCAGGACTCCGGCAAGCAGAGGCCCCATCTCAGTGTGGATTTGCACAAGACTGCAGCACAGGGAGGGGAATGAGGAGAATCATACATTGACTTAAATAGCTTCCACTCACATTTCTCTGATTAAAGCATGTTATTTGGCCAAGTCTATGAAAGGAAATGGAGAAGTGTATGTTCATTATGTGTCTGGAAGAACTAGAATACGTGTGATTAGTCTTAACAACTAACACAGGGTATGCAATTACAGTGTTATGCTGTATGCATATAATACAGCTAGCTTTTCTGCTGGTAAAGTTGCTTCTCATTTGTATGATGGAATTAAGTAAGTCAATAATTCATGGTGTTCCACAGATGCACTGGGACCTGAGTTCATTTGAAAACTGCTGGCTTACCCCATGTTGGGAATTCCAATTAGGTGGAAAGTTATTGGGGGCTGGCTGAAACCCACACATATCACACAACACAGGTCACCTTGTTCACCATAGCCTAGGCCAGTCCACTTTCCAGACCACGGCGTAAATGGAATACTGTAAATCTGGGCACTAGTTTGGGTTTTGGTGAGGGTGGTACTGAAGAAATGAAGCAAAATAATGGGCTGCTCGAAGGGAAAAGAATCCAGCCTGGTATTTCAAGTCCTGTTGACCTACAGTACTGGAGTACTACCCCACCTGGGATGGGAGGGTGTGAACACCAGTGTTATGTCATGAGCCAGCTGTTAAGTCTCAAAAAGTCACCTTTCTTTTCTGAGCTGTAAAAAGAAGAGGTCGGAAAAGAACGAGTTTCAAATATAAAATCCTTTATAGAGATAAATCATGCTCAGAATTCCAATGTATAAAATTAGTACCAAGTGATGCTGAAATAGGGATGAAGGACCAGCCCCACATCTCCTTATACCTCACAGCAAATAGCAGTCCCTGAAAGTGACTTCTTTATAGCTCCAGGGGACATGACTTTAAAATACCAGGATCCTATAACCTCTAAGCCTTTCTTGTGATTCTGTTAATCTTGCTTTAATGCCAGCACTTCCTGGTTCCATATCTAAAGAAACGGCCTGCACTCAATCCTTCTTCTCTGGCGCCGTGCCTGGCCCAGCCTGGCCCTGATCCCTTTACTCTTCCATGCACCAAACAGCCCTCCCTCACCTACTTCTTATGTCCTGAAAGCCGTTATTGCAATCCCAAAGCTCAGTTCCCAAAAACGGCCAGCAACGCTGACATCTTTCATCTCTACATGCAAGAGAGCAAGGCACGCCTGTGATTTAGAAATCTCACAAGTCAAGGGCCTTCTGTTTCTGTGCCCAGGCTCCATTTCCTCTTCTCTCCTCATCAAGTGTAGGGTTTTTGTCATCCAAGTGTCATACGGTTGGCAAATTGCAGTGGAAGGAGGCTCTCATCTCATCTGAGAAACCCTTGGTAATTTTCCAGGTGCTTAATGAGGACGCTGGGAGACACTGGGAATGCCTCTGGAATGCTAAACAAAGTGGCTTTTATTCTGGTTGCCTTGCTGCTACTTCTGCTGCTGTTGCTTCCCCTCAATGAAGAGGCTTATTGTGCTGTTGATGGGTGTGTCTGGAACATCACTTCGCCACTATGCCACTATGGCCCCAGACCTGCCTTTGGCCTGTGGCCTTGGTCTCATGTCATGCTGTTTCTGTCAGAAGAAGGATAAGACCTTTATTTTTAGACTCTAATAACAACCTGGAATACCCTTCCCAGTCATTAGCATTTAAAATGCTGTACTATTTGCCAAAAGCCCTATCTTTATCTAGTTTATTTGCTTTGTCTTTGAGCCATTGTCTAGTTGCTTTCTACTCAAACAATGGTCTAGCCCCAGAGGCATCAACTGGGACTTGGTAGAAATGTGGAACCTCAGGCTCTACCCCGGACCAACTGGATCAGAACATGCATTTTAACAAAACCCCACGTTATTAATCTAGAAAACTGTAAAAGTTTGAGTGACTTGGTCAATGGTGAGAACTATTTGGGAAAAAGCACATTGTCACAGAGAGCACTGGGCCAGAAGTCAAAAGACCTGGCTTCCAGCTCTCACTTGGCCACTAATACACTGTATGACCTTGGTCAAGTCACTTAACCACTCTGGAATCTTAGATGAGCTGGTATCCTCCTCTGAGGACAGAAGACAGAAAGGTAAGCTCTCTCCCACATGCTGACGGATTGGTTTTTATTGCCAAACACTTAACAGAAAAGTGTCCCCAAGATCTAATTACTACAAAAGCTACCATAGTTGTTTTGTTTTGTTAACTGTCTCTCAGCATTTAATTGTTTTATTGAACGCAAGTCTCTTTATGGCAATTCACTTCATTTGGTTACCTGGGGATACTTCTTTCAGTTGAGTTCTCTCAGCTTCTAAAATATGAATAATCATATCTGTCCTGCCTATCATCTGGGCTGTCATGAGGATCTGCCGAGAAAGCATCTTGAAAGTCTGAGGTGCTGCCACACACACTGCAGACTGACAAAGCCTTTTGGGAAAGGCCATTTGGTAATATAAAAATTTAATGCCTTTAAAATATGCACATCCCTCCCAGCACATTGTCTGCTAGGCTGAGACCCTGAGGAGAAAATCATGAATAAGTGAAAAAGCTGTTAATCACCACAGCATTGATAGTAATAATGAAAAAATATATAAACAACCCAAATGCCCTCAAAACAAGGAACTGGTTAAATAATAATCGGTAATAATAAATAGCAAGTGGTGGTACCCCCATTTCAGAATGTTATAAGCCATGGAAACAAACAATGCTGAAAACAAGTATTGAAAGATGTGAAAGGCTATTGGTGATTTCTCACTGATTGATAAAAATATACTGAAAACTATAGTATGAAGTGTGATTAAGGTTCCAGTTTGAAAAAAAATGTATAAATATGCTTAGGAAAAAGGCCAAAAGCATACACATTGTGAATACTGGTACGTTCTGATTATAAGTGGTTTTATATTCCTCATTTTGCTTATCTGTATTTTCCATAGTGCAGGGCACCATAATTTTAAAAAGGAAAAAGTATTTTTTAAGAAAGGCAAAGCATTCCTTATGAACTTGAAGCACTATTTTTTATCATCATTGTACTCTTCAGTGGAGAAAGCCCCCTCTGGCTGGCAAAGAGGGGACCCACAGGACAGTGTCCCACATTGGCCATGATGCTGTCCTCAATCACCATGAGTAGTGGGTGTGAGCAGACTTTAAATGATACCCGTGCAGCATCTACAGAGGGTGAAGTGAGCTACCTCATGCATTTAGGGACTCAGAGGAGAAGAGAAACTAGAGAGGAAATCATAAATTTTTCCTGGAGGACAGAAACAAAACTCACAGCCCTGTAAACAGGAAGGCAGCAGAGGGAGGTGGCGTGCCTCCTGCAAAGCCATGAAATTCAAAGCACTACTCCAAAGCCAGGCAGGGAGAACATGCAGACAGTATTTCTCCTGTCTCCTTGGGTTAAAAGCAGTGAGGCCAATTCACCTGCCAGATGGTCTTTCTAAAACTAAAATGTGGGTGATTTGTTTTCAAGAAGGAAAAGAAATTTGATTCTATGATTTTTCCCTCCAAGTTCGTTGAAAGGTAGGTTTGTCTTCTTCATTTATAATACCTCCATCTACATGGAAGCAACCTAGGTGTCCACTGATAGATGAGTGAATAAAGATGTGATATATATGTATAAATATATACACATATGTATACATAAACATACACATATATGCTCATAAAGAAATATTATGCAGCAATAAAAAATGAAATCTTGCCATTTGTGATAACACAAATGGGTCTGGGATGTTATGCTAAGTGAAGGAAGTCAAGCAGAGAAAGACAAATACCATATGGTTTCACTTATATGTAGAACCTAAAAAAAAAAAAAAAGGAAAACAAAACAAAACAAACAGACTCATAGAGACAGAGAACAAAGGGATGGTTACCAGAAGGGAGGGAGTGGGGAATGGCTGAAAAGCAGAAGAGGAATGTAGTCAATAATATTGTGATAAATTTGCACGGTGATAGGTGATTACTAGAATTAGTGGGTGATCACGTTGTTAAGGCATAAAAATGTTAAATCACTATATTGTACACCTGAAATTAATATAACCAATATAAGATTATATGCCAACTATACTTAAATTAAAAAATTTTTTGTTTAGTTTTTAAAAATAAAAATAAATAAAAAACCAAACACTCCATTGGAAACAGAAGAGAACTAACAGTGAAGGGAAGTCTGCTTTGTCTTTTCTATTATAACTAATGATGGTGGTGGCGGTGGTGGTAGTAAGTGGTAGTAATGATAGTGATAGTGGAGTTAGTAGTGATGCTGGTAATAGTAGTGATGGTAGTAGTAGTAGTAGTAGTATTGAAAGTAGCAGTAGTAATAATATGCAACAGGCATTTTGCCTGTATGATTTTATTTAAATCTTCATAACAACCCTTTGAGGTTGGTAGTATTATGAAGAAAGAAATCAGGGCTCAGAGAAACAGAATATTGGCACAGAGTAACCTATCCAAAATTAGTAAACACTGAAAGCTGGATTCCAATTATGTTTGTGAACTCCAAAAACTCTTCCTTCTACTATACCACACTAGAAAAATAAGATACCACTGGTTCCAGTTATATTTATCAAATCCTGATGATTATAGGCTAATTTGTACTTTGTTTTACACCCATATATGGCTTGAATTATCTACGAGAGTCCAATTACATTTAATGAACCAGGATGCTTTTTTTCTTTTTAGTTCAATCTCTTCTTACGTCAATAGTTAATGAGACTCTTAAAATATTTTCTCCCCACTTCACTAAAGAATACTTCACTTTCCAGGAGATATTATTCTTCCGCCTGGATAATATATCAGCCAACATTCCCTGATTTGGCTATCACCAAGTGGGAGGTTTTCCCTGGTCTCTCTCCTGCTAGATCACTATTTGTTGATGAGCAGAGTTTGATATAAGACTAGTCCACTCGCCCCTAACCAAGACTGTTAGAAAAAGATGAAAATAAATTTTGTTTTTCAGCTTTTATAGAGTGATTCAATGTCTTGTTTTTCCCAGTAATGAAACTGTGAGCTAAAGGACATTTATAGCAGACATGTTTCTGCAGTGGCTTAGGTATCATGAACCCATCGGCCTATTCAGGGAACTCCCACCTCTGCTGAGCCAGAAACATTGGGATTATCTGGGGATCAGGAGAGAGATGTCCCCAAAGGCTAAAGTTCTTTTAGAGAAGCTCCCAGATACTCATTAATTTGTTTTATTTGTGCATCAAGTCCCTTCTGTGTTCTAGGCATGGTTCTTGGCACTGGTGAATCAAAAGGAAGTATGTTAGACAGAGTCCCTACATGTACAGAGCTTAGGGAAAAGCAAGCGATGCATCAGGAAGGCTCTCAGCTGCAAGTAGCAGAAAACACAGCCAGCAGTGCCTTTTGAAAAAGTAGAATTATTTTCTCTGTAACAAAAAGTCTGTGGGTAGACAGTCTCCAGCTATTCAACAATGGCATCAAGTCCCTGTGTTTCCCTCTTTCCAATCCAGATCTTCAGCATCATAGCTTTTCAATTTTGTGTGCCACATGTTCAAAACAGGAGCCACAGCTTTAGATCTTTAATCTATGTTTAAGACAAAAAGAGAAGGTGGAGTGGTGTCAGCCATATCTGATTCTTTTATTTGAAATGCAAAGTCTTTCCAAGAAGTCCCTCCACTAACTTTTGCTTAGATTGCACTGGCCAAAATAGCTACATAAACAGCCCTCACTGTAAGGGATGCTGGAAATGTAAGTATCTGGTGAATGAAATTACAGTGAATGACTTTGACTAATCACAATTCAATCACTAATCAGAAGAGCTAGACAAAATCGTGGTATGTGGGGAGAGGGGAGAAATGGCAGGCAGCTGACTAAATCTGTCTGTCACAATGAGTAAGGTTCAAACAGGCGTGAGGAGACCCTGTCAGAGTTTAAGTCTAATGCTCTCAACACTTGACCATCCCAGCTGCATATCAGGCTGAAGACGTACTTTGGAATCCCAGGCATGCCTTGCTCAGGGAAAGCATAATGCCAGAAGCCAGAGACAGCAAGAGCTGCTTTGGAATCATTAGTTGACAATGTTTTATGTTAGTGTTCTTGTGTGAACAACTGTTGACATGTATCCTGGGCTTATAACCTGTCTGATCACCTGGGATCTAGAGGTCTCTTTGCTCCCTGCTACCACTGCTAATTCTTTGGAATTAGATACTTTTCTCTAGAGTGTGGATCTCTAAGAAATGCGCTTTCCATACTTAGGTCCTTGCTCAATGAATATATATATACACCCAGCAAATGGGAGAATGGTTAAAGAAACTATGGTATATTTTTACAATAAAGTACCACTTGGCAGAGAGAATGATGCAATTCTATATGTGCTGATATGGAAAGCTCTCCAAGGTGTTTCATTAAATGAAAAATGTAGACTGCCAAGACAACACATAGACCATGATATTGTGTATGTCTCGGATAATCTCTATAGAGCTTGTAAAACATGTCCAGGACATGGTTCCATACTGTAGCGGTTAGCAGATTTACTTTACACGCAGAAGGTCCTGGGTTCACGCCCCAATGGAACCATGGTTCATGGTCTATGGCCATGCCCACCCTGAATGAGCTCAATGTCTGATCTTGGAAGCTAAGCAGGGTCAGGCCTGGATGGATGGGAGACCACCTAGGGAGACCAGGTACTATAGGCATAAGTAATAATAAAAATAAAAATAAAAATAAAGTATGTCCATAAACTCCATGCTGTAAACCCTTCAACCCCTGGAATGTGGGATGAATTTAGTGGCTCACCTCTAATGAACAGAATGAAGCAGAAGCAGTGGAATGGACTTTAGAGACAATGTCCAAAAGGTATTGTGGCTTCCTCCTTGCCGACTCTTTCTTTCTCACTCTGGGAAAAGTTAGTTGCCATGTCATAAGGACACATAAGCAGACTATGGAAATATCCATGTGACAAGAAACTGAAGTTTCCTGCCAACAGCAATATGAGTGAGCTATCTTGGAAGAGGTTTCTACACATCCAGTGAAGCCTTCAGGTGATTGCAACCCTGCAACATCCAAACATACAAGAGACTCTGAATTAAAACCACCCAAATGAGCTGTTTCTGAATTCTTGACCCAGAGAAGTTGCAAGATAATAAAAGTTTGCTTGTCAGCCACTAAGTTTTGGTATAATTTGTAATGCAATAATAAATAACTAACATGACCTGTTTATTTTCATATGTAATTTTAAGACTCAAGCTCTTACTTTGTGTTAGTCACCATTTTAAAAGTACCAATATTTACTCCTCACAACAACCTGGTAGAGACTAATATTATCCTTATTTGACAGAAGAAACTAAGGCACTGAGAAAAAGAGTAATTTGTCCGAAGAAGTATAGCTATTTGAATGCAGGCAATGCAGAGTGATTATCTGTAGTCTCTTATACTATATTATACAGTAGGTCCTCACTAATCATTGTGAATAGCTTCTTGGAAACTATAACTTTAAGAAAAATGACATATAATGAAGCCAATTTTATCATAAGCTAATTGATTTAAACAAGAATTACGTTCCTGCAGCAGATTTCTGGTCACACAAACATCACCAAACAACTTGTCAATAAAGATCCACAACACGTCTAATATTAAACATTGAAACAAATGTGTGCTAAACATACATTTAAGAGACATTAATTTAAAAAAAAAAGGAAGGTCATTATTTTTCAACCCACTACTTCCAGTCCAGAGTCACAGGAGCTGGAGCTGGTGGGACCCAACCTTGGGAAGGACGCCCTTCGTCGCAGGGCACACTCACACCCACATCTGTACTCACTCAGACTGGGACAATGTAGATAGGCCAATTCACCTTATGTACTTATCTTTGAAGGAAACCAGAGTCCCCAGAGAAAACCCATGCAAACCTAGGAAGAACATGCAAACTCCACACAGACTGTGGCCCCAGCTGGGAATCAATATTTTTTCTCATCAACATTATAATGAAAGGACATAGTTTGAGGACCTACTGTACACTCTACTATACTACTATACTATACTATACTATACTATACTATACTATATACTATACTATACTATATTCTGTGTGTATGTGTGTGTGTGTTGCAGGCATTGTGAGGTATTGTGTAATGTGTGTGCATGGAAGAAGTACAGAAGATACATATCAAACTCTTGACCAGTTACTTCTGGAGATAGAGGTAGAACTGGAGAGAGATAAGGGAAAATGGGAATTTCATTTTTTCTTAACCTACTTCTGTAATGTTTGAAGGTTTTTACAACAAAAATGCATTAATGTAATACTTGTGTAATTAAAAGTTTACTGAGCTGGCTAACAGATATATGTACTTAAAGAAATAAAGTATTAGGGGAGGAATGGACACATCCAACCAAATCATCTGACCAAATGGACACATCTTGCTTAGGAGTGAATCAAGTTGGCACCCTCTGTGGAATTGCAGATATAGAGGGAGTACTCTCTGGGACCCCCTCCTCCTCCAGCCCAGAGCTTCCTCCTTTTCCCACAGTCTAGGAGGCAAGTAGAAGTACACCCTCCCTGACACAAAGAATTCTCTCAAGAGATTCCTAGGAGTCCTGCTACCTCCTCCACACTCCCCACTTGCCTGTCAGTACGTGACACACGGTGTCCTATCTGGAGACCACAAATAGGGCAGTTGTTCAGGACACAGGGATTCTATTCTCAGTCTGGGCCTGAGCCTGGTTCAAGAATAGACTCTGAGAAGTGGAGCAGTTGAGGTTTCTCCCCTTGTCACTGGGAAGGATCGTGTTGCCAGTGTGCTCCCTGACACTGTCCTCGTCACTGTGGGGAAGATGTATGTAATGCCTGGCCTGTGAAAGAGCTGTCACTAGAACCTCATTGCCTTGGCAAGTCCAGGGCACTGATCACAATCTAATCCTGTCTATATTTACAAGCTCAGTTTGTGGAGTGATGATAAGAATTATCTTTCTGATGCAAGACAGGATCAGATGGCCTACTTAGGTGGCCTGTTTCAGTCTGGGCACAGGGTGATGGATGGCCTTGAGCTTCTGATATGTGAGAAATCACACCACTGTCCACTCCCTTCCCAGATGGCGCAGTGTGGTAGGAGGTTCATCCAGCTTGTAAGAACAGGCTGTCACATTTGAGTGCCAGATATTATGAAAAAGACCAAGAAGATGGCTTTTTCTGAACCTTTAAGGGAAAAGAAGCCACAGCTCAGATAACAAATTCTTGTCCCAGGAGCATCCATTTTTTGAACAGCTACAACAAATGTATTGATCAATCCCAGTAATCTTTCCCACTGAGCCTCAAAATGATCCATGGGAAGCCATCTCTAGAAGTTCTACCAATCACTACTAGTTGCTCCCTAAGATGAAAATTATGATCCATCTTTGGGCTGGAGGGACTAAGAAAGATCTTAGTGGAGACTTGATTAGGAAAGAGAGGGAGATGATGCCTGTTTCAGAGGTGATGATAAGGTAAGAGAACCTGGGTGCATTACAATGGCAGGGAGGAATTAATAAGGGCTAAAGGCTGGGATCTGAACATTAAAAAGAGTTAGTAGAGTCACTGGGTATAAGACAGAATTAGAACTGTTTCTTTTATCATGTGACCCTGGGTAAATCCCTAGTACTCTGGACCTCAAATGAATGAGCTAGACCAGAAAATGACCATTTTTAGTTTGACATCACACAATACATGTTATTTAATATAGCATGGAATTCAGTGATTACCAACTGCAGTGCCCTTAGATTCCTCTTCAGGGTCATGTTGAAAAGACTGTTAGACACTTCCAATATCCTTTTCCTTTTTTCATTAGTAAAAGAACTCCAATTTTTAGCTGAGCAATTCTACTCAGATAAAAGATTCAATTTCCCAGGTTCCCAGTAATATAACTGTGTTCTAGCCAATAAGATTAAGTAGAAATGTCATGTGGAACTTGAAGGAGCTCTTTAAAAAGGAAGAAGCTAATATGATGGATAATACAATGTCTGCCTTCCAGTTGCTTAAACTCTACTTTGAGGAAGAGAAAATACTAGAACAATTAACATTCACTTGACAAAGGCATACACACCTTCGTTTTTTTACCAGTTGTTCTAGATGTTTCTTCTGTCTTCTGGGAAGAAGTAAGTAATTGGAAAATCTTTAGCTTATTCATCCAACAAATATTGAGTTCCCATTATATTCCAGATTCTGCTGAATTAATTGATACAAAATTTTACCTCAAGGTGCTTCTAATCCAACAAACAACAATATTGATCTGGTATTTAAAAATCATATTTAACATTAAAATACAAATTTTTCAACTTCTATTAAGTAATGGAAGAGTTGGTGACATGAAACTTGTATTTCCACCTAACAACAATATGCTGGAGCTGAATAACAATGCCTGCTTTCAAGGAGTCTCCAGTTTATGACAATCGTCACCACTCATTTTCCTTTCACCAGACTACTTTATCCATTCCATCACTTTCTACCTTGCCTTATAGGGCATTAGGGATTCTGACTCCTGCCCTAGAAGCTAGAATGAAAGAAAGTTAAATGTTCCCATCATCATCAGAAACAAGCATTTATTGAGCACATATATCAGAAGACTAAATTTGAAATATAGTAAGCTCTAAAACTTACTTTGAGCCTCTATATTGGTATTTGGTAAGAGAAAGAAAAGAAGAGAAGAGATGAGAAGTAGCAGTACAAAGAAAAATAAAATCCTATCACATCCTTTAAAAGAGAAAGGGTAACTCTTCTCTCTGCTTTTTCTATTTGGCTCTTTGGGACATAGATGTGATGGTGGATCTCTAGCATCTATCATGAACATCAGGATGAGGGCTATGCCCTAGAAATGGTGGATCGGAGATGTAGAAGGAGTCTGAGTCCCAGATTACTTTATAAAATGGTAACAACCAGTATTATGTGAGAGAGTAAAACCTTGGGGTAGAACCCATTATTTTATGTTGTCTGTCTCATGAAGCCAACTCTGATCTTACTGATTTCAAGGTTCAAGTCCAAATCTCAGGCCTGCCTGCGAGATCTTCCTGGGAGGCCCCAGTCTTCTGCAGGAGCACAATGTAGCTGTAGTCAATTGACAATCCTCAACACTTCTTTACTCCCTCATTACCTTCTGGTAGCCACAGGGATCACTCTAGCCACTCCAAGGGGCCACCTAAACACTGGATTAGGAACATGATCCTACCTGGCCTGTATCAATAAGGATATTTGGGCAACAGATAACAAAAATCCAAGTCAACTATTTTAAACAATAAGGGCATTTTGTTATCTCACTTGACAAGAAGTCCAGAGATGGAACAGTTTCAGAGCTGGTTAATCCAGTGGCTCAGCAACACCACCATGAGCTCAGGCTCTTTACATCATTCCACTTAGCCATCCACAGTGTGTTGGCATTTGTCCTCCACATAACTGTTCTTGATTGCAATTACTCCAAGCACCCTGTCCTCACTCAACAAACTCCAAAGCCATAGAGACTAGGATTGTAGCCTTTACTATCATTCCTCTTTAAGATGGAAGAAAACTTTTCCAAAAGGCCCCATCAACAGGCTTCCCTTCATGTTTTATTGGTTAGAGTTGTATCACATACTCATTCCCAAATCAGTCACTAGAAGAGAAAATAGAATTATTAGGATTAGCTCAAGCTAATCAAGATTAGCTGGGGACAGAGGAGTGTAGATAAGATCTTTTTTGAAACCATGGTTGCCCAATATCAAATAAAACTGAGGTTCTGCTAGAAAGAAACAAGGAGCAGGCTGTTGAATAGGCAATGAACAGTTCCATTGAACCATGTAAACTTGGGTCATTCATTTTTCCCTCTCTATGCCTCAGTTTCCTTTACTATAAAATTGGAAGAATGGACGAGAAGACCTCCAGGGTCCTCTAAGTTATCTTCCCAATTGATCATGAGTATTCAGCGCTAGTGGCAAAGGATGCTGACTGACATTTAGGATCATGGCAGCATCAATAATAGTCTAAGATCTGAAAGAACTCATGGAGGTAGTAAGGCTGTCACGACTTTGGCAGCTGTATCTTTCTTCTCAAAGGAGCCCCTTTAGAATATAAAAGTCCCCCTTAGCCTCTCTCAGGCCATTGACTTTTACAAGGAGATGCTGATGCCCATCGTTGACCAGACTTCACCCATCCACCCAGTCACTCACTAATTTATTTGCCACTTTGGACCTATTATATATTCTGAACTCTGCATTGGGTCTCCGCTCTGCTCTACCAGAGTCAAAGTAAGAAAGGATTTAGGGATAGCAGATGGGGGAAGAAGAGCTGTAAGATCTAGTTCCCAGGTTTCTCTTTGCCAGTCAATTAAATTCCAGTTCACAACTCACTCCTCCTAGGAAGCTCACCAGATTCGTCCAGCTTCCTTCTCAACCTGGAGCATGTATACCCTGAAGACACACTCTAATCTGCAGGAAAATGAGAAGTCACAAAACATAATCATCTTTCTGAAGCATCAGATAACCTAAAGATTGGGGAAAGGGTGAGGTAAATAATGAAATTGGTCAATGGTTTAAAATATTAATTTAGATTGAATTAACCATGGGCATGCTAGAAAGCAGAAGGTATGGATTTTTTTAAAGAAATAAGATTTCTGAGGAATGCCAACCTTCTAACTGTGGCCCGCAGATCACTTGGAGAGTGACAGACTTTCATCTTCTTTGGTCACTTCTGAAAACCCATTCATTCCAACTTCTGACTCTGCCCACTTACCAGTTGATAGCTCTGTTCCTTGGACAAAGTATGTAACCTCTGGAAATTCTATTGTTAAATGGTGGTGTTAAGTATACTTGACCTTCCTAGATGAGTATAAGCGTCAGAAGTGATAGTGCCTGGAAATGCTTAGCATGGACCCTCAATAAATATTAGTTTTTTATTAAGTAATAAGTGTTTACTAGTCAAAAAATAGCAAACAGCTAATATACATTAGGCACCTACTTTGTGCCAAGCACTATGATAGGCATTTGAATAAATACAGGTAAAAATGGAGTATCTTGCAATCAAGTGCCTACTTTGTGCCAGGCAATGGGCAAGGTCTGAGCTGGTGCTATCACATACATTTTTGTCTTCTGATCAAAGACAAATGAAAGGTAATTCCTATCTTTTAGGTGCAAGGCCATTGTGTGCCCGGGGCACGGAATGTTTGGTACTTAGAACTTCATTTCATTGGATGGTCATGATTATGACAGTAATTTATGCTGCTCCAGCTATCTTCTCTTAAAACGACTTTCCTTAATGTATAATACACTTTGTGGATTCTTAGTATATATGTGTTATGGTCAATTACCAAAAGCAAGGGGCCAGAGACAATGTAGGCAACTGCCGGTCATCAAAACCCTACCACCTCGAATTTACCTTAGTCATCACTTACAGCCTCCTGTATCACTGTAACACTGTATCATCAGATTTTATGTCACTTTTGCACTCAGACCGTGTGCCACAGCTAGAATTCTGGCTGTGTCCTTTTACCAGGTAAGTAAACTTGGGCAAGACACTTGACCTTTCCAAGTTTCTTTTATTTTTTTCATTTTTAAAATACAAATAAAAATAGTTCCTTCCTCATAGGATCGAGTGGTCATTTCCTTACATGTTAAGCAAAGACAAAAAAGTTCCAACTTTATCCAATTTATGAGGCATACACCTAAGCCCTTAGCACATTGCCTGGGAGGTAGAGCAGGTAACATAAATGAAATAGTGGCTATTATAATTATTATTAGCCTCTTACCACTCTACAGAACCTTTTACCAGAGCTAGCACACTGGCTCCTTTTGCTACTTGGTATGAGTCATCTGCTGTCATCTCCTGAGATAAATATGAGAAACCAGTGGGAGTCAGTGAAACATGGAAACAAGTGAGTCCTTCAGCTAGAACAATCCATCTTTAGAGATGATAACAGAACTATCCTTGACTGAGCAGGTTTTGTGCTAGACCCTTTATATGCCTCTTCAGAGTTAATCTCACATTGCTCTATGAGGAAAGATATCCGGCCCACTACCCGCAGTGATTCTTTATGAGCCCCCTTATTCTTCCTTCAGACCTAGAGGAGAAATATCTCCTCGGACACTAATAGAAATGACCCAGTTATGGTGTTTTCCCCGGATAGCTGACACCAACAGATGACATCATTTTATATTAATCATTCCTTACACGTTAGCCCATTTTAACATGTGCTTCTGTATGTTTATATGCACATCTATATGTTTTCCATTTTCAGCCCAAGTTGAGCAAACTGTCCTTTAGCTTAATAGGATGCACATTGAATATTTTTGGTACTATAACTCTTTAGAAACAGGAAATCGCGTCCTTCTTCCTAAACAGAAAGGCAAACCATTACCATATGGTGGTTCCAGAGACCCTTGAGAATTGAGGAAGAAGAGGCTACTAGGGAAAGAGCTCATGGCAGCAGAGCATGAGACACAAGCAAAGTGACATAGGGCACCTTAACTCTTCTAGGCTTCAGTTTTCTCTGCTGCAAAATGAATACACTGGACACTAGGATCTTAAGTTTGCTTCATTTACCCATTAAACAAGTAACTATCGAGTTCCTACTGTATGCCAGGTACTGGGGATACCTCAGTGACCAAGACAGCGCAGGGCCTGCTCTCATGGAGCTTACATCATAGTCGACGATAAACAAAGAAATAACTTCAAACAGTGAGGAGTACCAAGAAAAAATAAAGAACGATGCTGAGATGAACAGTGCCTTGGATGGAGCAGGGGAGCCCCTTCTGATGGGATGGCTAGACAAGTCTCCTAAGGAAGCCACATTTAGGCTGAGAATTAAATGAGGAGAAGCAGCCAGCCATGGGCGTTCCAGGGGAAGATTCCAGACAGAGGTAACAGTTGTAAAAGTTGTAGAATTTTCCCTGGGGACACTGTCTGGGTCAATAACGCAGGAGCCACTGATCTGGCCCAGAGTTGGAAATGTTGTTTTTACATATGCTGTGATGACATAGACCTCCAGCCCCCAGTAGGGGGCACGACCTGATGTCTTCTCTGTAAACATTCCCCAGTGCCTGTGGCCTGCGAGGCTGAGTGCCACTAAGTCAGAATCACTGCTCAGAGCCAAGTGGCTGGACGCAAATGAGAGGAATGTGCACTGACCTTTCTGAGCGGCAATGACAATGATAAATGAAGGGAGGATTTGGATCCTCGCCCTTGACTATAAGAGGAAACAGACAGATTGGAAACTGGGGCTCATGTTTTGAAGCTTAGGTTTCCCCAGCCATGCAGTTTCTAGAGTTCTTTTGCTCCCAAGGAGCACGGCAGGCATTTGGGCTTAAAGACTAACCTACTGCACTTAGGGACTACTCAGCTATCAGCCCAGATCTCTGAGCCAGGAACACACAGGCAACCTCACAAAGCTTGTGGCCTCTGCTGGGGGATGGGCCAGCACATGGGTGACTGAGGCAACATTAAGGGCCATTTTGGGAGTCAAAGCATCTGAACCGCAGTCCCAACAGCACCCACAAGTCAGGTAACCTCTCCAGCCATTAAAATAGAAAGAAGTGAACATCTGCTAGGAGCAGGCATGGTGTGGGCTCATCACATATGAGATCTCATTTAGCCCTCAACATAACCCCTTAGGGAAAGTACTTCCATTGTCCCTAACAGATAGATGAGGACACAAGAGATTTTGCAACTTACCCAAAGGCACTCAATGACAGAGATGGAATTCCAGCTTGGGTCAGGCTGATTTCAAGTTGCTTGTTCCATTCTCTTAGCAATGCATCAGTTAATGGGAACAGTAATTATATGTGTCCTACCCTCCTCCTCACTTGGGAGCTCAAATGAGATTAGAAGTTGCTTTGTATCCACAAAGCAGAGCTGTGTCCCAGGTCTGCTGGTCCTAGCATCGTCCCTAGCGGCACTGCTGTCTGAAGTTTCCTGCCCACCTCCCCCGCCCCCCGACTACACATCTATTTCCCACCCTCTCACTCCTGTATAGAACACCCACCTGCACCACTACTGCAGCTACCCCTGAAATTGCTGCCCATAGTGCCCCTGAGGTGATGGCAGGGCCCTGCCTTCCTCCAGAGCAGCAGCAGCAGCCCTGCCACAGCCTTGTTGGGAAGTCTCGGCATTCAGCCAGCAGGATGGGGGCGAGCGTGTGGAAAATCTGAGGAGATGTTTTTCTTTCTTGGGAAGAAAGCCAAACTGCAGTTCTCTGAAATTCTATAAATTATGCACCCAGAGAGGATTTAGTTTAGAAAAAAAAAGGAGAAAAAAAAAATCCCTTACTATTTGCTTAGGGAGCTGGGTTGGCTGAGCCTGGGCCTGGGCCAAACCCCACATATTTGGCCTAACTTGCCGTGTTTGCAAAACAGGCCCATGTTCCAGGAGATGGCCTGGAAGACCACAGAACAGCCAGCATTTCTCTGTAGGCCTTTCTCCAGTCTACTTTCCATGCCCTTGTTCAAGCCTGGGCCTACAGCTTGGTTTCTGGGCCTCAGGGAAAAGGTGGGCTACCATGATCTTTCTCTACACAACCCTATCTCACTCCCTATCCCTTCAATCCCATGAAGCTCAACTGTCAGGAGAGCTGACCAGGGGATAAAACCTCCAGGAAGCCTTCCCTGGACCCTGAGGCTGGGTCAGGGCTCTTTCCTGGAGGCTAATATTTATTCACAGCCCTAGTATTTATCATACTTTGTTATTGACCTAGCCACCAGCTAGTCTTCTACAGGCTCCTTGAGAGCAGAGACCTTGTGAGTTTTGCTCACTGTGGTATCCCAGTGTGGTATTTCAGTGAAGAAATAAATAAAGACCACCTCTAGCCTCCTGTGTAGCACTCTAAGGCTTTTCAGCTACAAGAATTCCTTCTAGCAGGAGACAGGCATCCTGGATGTCATGCTGTTTGTTTTGTGTTGTGTTTTGCTCTATTTTTTCTAAGCTTATCTCTCACTCTTCTCAGCCTTCCACTACATCAAGAGTGAACTGCTTGCAATTACTTCATCTTGTTTCTGCTCCTATGCCTCTGTTTACCCTGAGCTCTACACCCCATCCCTTTACCCTCTCTTCTAGACAGCCTTGAAGAATCAGTCCCAACCTCCTTTCATCCAGGAAGTCTCTCCTAACCCTCCCCCACCCTACCCAGATTGCCCTTACCCACTGGTTAGGTACCTCTAATCTTGGATCCCATAAAAACCCTGCCATGCTTATCACTGGGCTTACTACAGGTCTCCAGGGATTTGTTTATATAGCTGTCCCTTTCCCCACTTCCCAGACTCCAGGCTACTTGGGAATAGAGAACCTGTCCTAATTATCTCTGTGTCCCTAGCACTTAGCACTGTGCCTGACGCATAACAGCTGTTCAGGACATGCTTGTTGAATTAATGAATTAACTAACATATGCAGAAGATAATAATAGCATGCCGTGTCATGGGGCAGGGTGATTAATATCCCAGCAAATGCTATGAGCTCAGAGGAGGGTTACAATTGCTGTGGGCTGGAGTGGGAGGGGATACTGTAGAAAGAGAAATTGACAGGCTATAGATAAAGCTCAAAAGGCAGGATGGAGAACAGCCAGAGGGGAACAGGGAAAAAGTGAAAGAAAGTCTGGGCTTTAAAAAATGTAAATCAGATTGTGGCCTACTCCTGCTTAAAACACCAGTGGCTTCTCCCCATATTTTGGGGGGAAATCCAAATGTCTTATCAAGGCTTGTCTGGCCCCATAGATCTAATCCAGCCCTCAATCATTAGAAAAGGGAAACAGAGTTTCAGAGTAACATTTACAGGGATGCTATGGCCACAGCATTTTTATTTCAAACACTCTTTTTTGTTTTAAAATAACAAGTTGAGCAAATCATGTGTGATAGTTTTACTGCAAATGTATTTGCCTTCAGTTTGAAATCTGTGGAACCATTTTCCAGAGCTTTTTTCGTATGTGAACCGAATCTTATGAGCCTGCTGCCTTTATATAACACACTGAGGGAGATTTGTGTTTTTTCCATCACGACCCATCCGAAACTTGTCCTACTTAATGCTCTAGGAACCTATGCTGGGGTTGTTTATTTTTTAAATTGCTATGTAACTTCAATGTTACAGCCTTCAAACCAGGTCTCCTGAGGACCAGAGAAAGACGAATTGTTTTTTCCATGACTAGCTGCTGAGGCCATCCCCATGCCAGCACTGGGCTGGCAGTGACTCTGACGTGTGCCTGCCCACAAAGAACTTATGATCTGAGAGGGGAAAGTCGTGGACTCAATATTAGGTGATAAGATTTGAGCCAGTCACTGCACTAAACATCTTGTATCCTTTACTTCTTACCCTCCCAATAAGCCTGCGGGGCGGGTATTGTTACCCTCGCTTTACAAGTGAAAAAATTGCAGCTGAGGGCAACCAAAGACTATCTAAGTCTTGCCGAGTGCCAGAAAGGGAACCTCATCCCAGGTATGTGCCTTATGTCAGTCTAAAGCAAACAGGATTAGCGCCGCAAAAGAAGAGAAAAACTACTTCTACCATTCTAAGCAGAAGCTGTCCTACAATGTACCTAGCCAATCTCTGCTCCCACTGAATGAGGTTATAGTAAAGCTAACAGTTGTCGATCATCTATATATGTAACACACTTTTATATAACTCTATTTCTCACAATAACCTCCAAGGAAATAAATGCAATTCCATAGATTCAAGGTAGATGACCAATTCCATTTACAGTGGGTCTTAAGAGATAATCAGAGAGGCAAAGTAACTTGTGCTGGGTCACACAGAAACAGAGACAGTGTCTACCTCTATCTGTCTTGACACAATGTCTTCCCCTCTCCATTTCTTCTCCCCTTCCATTGTTCCCAGCCTAGAAGAAGCAATGAGCAACAAACCATTCCGTTTATTACTTATGACTCCAGGAAGATCACTGAGAAAGGACCTAAAAAACTGTGCTCAGAGAAGCACTCCTCCTGAGGCAAGAGCTTGTAGAGATATATGGAAGAGGCTGGCCAGAGTAGGCCCAGGGTGCTGGGACAGACAGATCTCCTGTTACATCACTTTAGAGTGGGGCCCTTCCAGCTATCATCACCAGCCCCAAAACAGCATGGCCCCAAACAGGTCCCGGGCCAAAGGCAGGTTACCCAAAGGCATAACTAATCACCAAACCTAATATAGCTTAAGTGAAGGGTATACAAGAGAGTTTAGGGATAAAAAAAAACTGCAAGAGCCACCAAAGGACAATCCAAGATGGTAGCCTACAAAGAGTGCCACCACAAGAGATAAGAGAGACCAGGGCCTGGCAAGTATTTTTATAGTAAAGTGAAGTCCCTTCATATCTCAAGCCAACTAAATGCATTTGGGAGTGTGGACAGGGAGGCAGAGAGAGGAGAGAAAATGAGGGAGAGAGAAACCAGTTAAAGTGGTACCTTTAACCCCACCTGTCAGTGCACTCCATGAGCACGTACACCCGAGTGAATGTAAGGTGGGAGATTAGCTGCCCTCAGGAGACTAGATCCCCTCAGACCTCTCAACGAAAGCATCAAATGACATTAAATGTGATTATTGTGTTTAGAGCTAAGTATTTTTCATATACTGTGGCCTCTAAATGCAAACCAACCAATTCCTGGTGTTTGTCCAAAGAAAGAGTGATATATCCAAATACTAGAAAATAAGATCTCAATGATGAACTAGTAAAAATTCTCCAAAGGGCAACTTTCCTAATGCAGAGTCCTGGGGAATTTTGACTGTGTAAACTTCTAACGTTTTGTGCTGACTTTGGAATTATCCCCGGGTTGGTGAGACTCCACTGTCAATAGATGCCTCCTGTGGTGAGGCCTCTCGTGAAGGTCCAAGGCCCAGAGCTTGAGGTCTGACATAGACTGATACTTATCTTATAAAAAGCGGTTTGTTTTTAAAATAAAGACAGCTAAATTTCTTACCACTAGTAATTATAGTGTGACCGGATAGCCCCACCGAGAAATGTATAATGAGGCTCTTCAGGAAAAAAGAAAAGCATTTTTCCCTATTGCACCCCCGCCCCTCCACCCATATCCCTTTACTACAGGAGATCTGACGTTTTTTTGCACCAAAGGAAAGTTTAGGGACCTTTGTTTTCTAAAGCCTGGCTCTGTTAAGATATAGATGAGGCTGATACATGATGGTGGCAGATATTTCTTTATTTTATTATTTTTAAAAAAAATTTTAAGAGATTATTTGAACCAAACTGACAACAGAGAGGAAGATTTCAAATGCTCTTGGAAGACACTTAAAGAAAAAACAAACAGAGCCCGAGCCCCTGGAGGGAGAGAACGGTGCGGTGCATATAGGGGTGGAGAGTGTCTGAAAATCAGGGAAATGTACCCTGCTCCAAACCAGTGCCCACAGAGGCTTGAGCTTAGATGGGAGGTGATTGCCGGTGCCTCTGGAGATGGGACTTTAAGCACAGCAGCCTCAAGGTGTGGCCAGGCCTGTGGTCAGAAGCCTTAAGGTTTGCAAGGGAGAGCAAGGCCCGCATAGCTGGAAGTTCCTTCCAAGAAGCGGTCTTGGGCAGATGGCAGAAGTCCCCAGCACCAGAGCAGGGAAAAGAAGTGATGCAGCATTGGAGCTACCATGAGTTCCAGCCTGGTAACTCAGAACCTCCCTTGTTTTCCCAGAACGAGGAATCTTAAATTGTCTAATGAAAGGGATGGGGGAAGCCCCACTAGTAATTAATGTTGAATTTCTCCTCTACCTGAGGAGTGGGGAGAGGGTGTTCAAGCTGTTTTCTTTTTATTTAGAAAATGAACAAATGTATTATTTCTTAAGCCTGAGTTCTGCTCCACAATGTTTTCCTAAATATCATTATTACTGTAATAATAATAATAATAATAATAATAATAATACCACCTAACATTACAGAGGGTTTCTCCATTTACACTTTTATATCCAAAAGTTCCTGAGCTCTGGATTATTACTATGCTTTAGAGTCTGGATTATAGAAAGAACTCAGGGCCTTTGATTTCATCCTCAATAGTTGGTACCATTTCTCATAATACCCTTTGGTGCTCCATTGACAATTGTCATTATTCAATCTTTTAGAGAACTGAGTTTCTTTAAATGATATCACGAGAGCTCCCACTCTAACAAGTGCAACTTGACCTCACATGTGTGGCCAGTGTGACAACATGATTGACATATACTAGGTGCTCACTAAATGTTTGTCAAAAATAAAAATGGGTAAGTGAATGAATTGTGATTAATTTAATTAAGCCAGGTTTTTAAATTAATAGACTTGATGTCTTAGAGCAGTTTTAGGTTTACAGAAAAATTTGAACAAAAAGGACAGAGTTCCCACATACTCCCTCCCTTCCCCAGCCACATACAGTTTCCCCTATTATTAACATCTTGCATTGGTATGGTACATTTGTTACAATTGGTCATACAATATTGATGCATGATTATTAATTAAAGTCCATAGTTTACAGTAGAGTTCACTGTACAGTTCTATGGGCTTTGACAAATGTCATATATCCACTATTACAGTATCATACCAAATAGTTTCACTGTCCTAAACATATCCTGTGTTCCACCTTTTCATCCCTCGATTTCTCCCCCTAATTTCTGGCAGCCACTGATCTTTTTATTCTCTCTAGATTTACCTTTCCCAGAATGTCATGTAGTTGAAATTATACGCAAGTAGTCTTTCATACTGGCTTCTTTCACTTAGCAATATGCATTTAAGTTTCCTGCATGTCTTTTTGTGGCTTGATAGTGCATTTCTTTTTAACCCTGAATAATTTTCCATTATACAGATGTACCATAGTTTATTAATTCACTTATCAAAGGACACCTTGGTTGCTTCCAATTCTTGGTAATTATGAATTAAAACTGTACAAACATTTGTGTGCAGGTTTTTGTGCAGACATAAGTTTTCAATCCATTTGGATAAATACCTAGGAGCACAATTTCTGGATGTATGATAAACACTTTTAAAAGCCTGGTTTTTAAAAAGCTATTTCTAGCCAGCATTATTTCATAAAACAGGGGAGAAGGTGGTGAGTTATGAGTTGACTTCACACAGAATGAAACTGTACAACAGACAATGCTTTTATTTATACTATATGAAATGTTTAGCTTCAAAGTATATATCTAAGTCCTAGGATACTTGAATTTAGTGAACAATACGCTATACAATTACCCCATGATTTTATTTTGGCCTTTTCAATTTGGCAACAAAGACCAACTACTCTGATACAGTTCCTACCCACAGGAATTATACATCCTAGTGGGAAAGACAATGAATAAATATTCAACTGAAACCTGTTCAGGAAGTTTTCTCATTGTCTTACATGGTGAATGTGCATGAACAGCCAAATGAAGATTTAGGGGAATCAAGAGGAAGGTACAGGGAGGCAGGTAACTCAGAGACCATTTGGCCCTATAGCAGGGGAAAGTAAGCATGTTAAGGGAAAGATTTATGTTTTGGGCAAAGAAAAACTTTAAAACATGAAAATAGTCATTAAGATGTCTTTACATCTCTCTCCAAGATGAGCACCTTTCTCTGTATCTTAACATCAAAACCTCTTCACCTGGTACATCCCTCTCCAATTAAACTCCAAAGAGTCTTACCTTTTTCTTACTGTCCCTCACATGCTATTTTGCACATAGTAGAAGAGCTCACTACATTGAAAGGGGAAGCTCTCACCAAACACACATGAAAAAGGACTTCAATTTTACCCTCAAAGTTTAACTATCACAAAAACCAAACAAAGCCAGAAATCTCCTCTTGGTAATCAAACATTTTTAAGTAGTGTTGGAATGAAATCAGCATTTATATTTTCAGAGCTTCACAATCATTAACTATTCTTCACCATCCTGGGAAATGTGAATTTGGATAAGCTCCAAGCAACAAGCCTTAGCAACAAGCCAGCAGCTCCCAATCCGAGTCGCCAGTCCTCTGATGGGGACAGAACCCCAGAGACAAAGCATTTTTCATGGACATAAACTGTCTTACTTCTAAAGTTGAAATCCCAAGAACCAAGCTAATGAGAAGACTCAATGCCAGGGTGTCATATTTAGTTAGGAAAGCCAACCTATGAACAGTCTGTTTCTCTGTGGTCAGCCCAGACTGGAGGAGACACAGGACAAACATATACAGTAGCTTCTGAAAGGTCCCAACGCTTAACACTTGAACACCCAGACAATTGCTGTCTTTAGTTGGGAGTGTGGGAAAGGGCGTAGACCACAGAATGTTTTCTGAACAGATAGGCAGTGCCCTGCGCAGAGTAGCAGAAGTTGCCAACTGTAACCTGAGCAGCGAGCGTGATGTCCCCCAAGCTCCTGCATATCCCAATCAGGCTCCCTGCTTGATAAGCCTGAGGGTGAGACTCAGTCCTTCTCGTCTCCTCCTAATCTCACCTCTACCAACGACCTCAGTTACGGCCCAACTGCTGGCACAGTTAGAAGATGCAATCTCAGCACAGCAACAGGTGTCCCTTAGCTTCAGGAGGATAATTTGCTTCTCTGAAAACTCCAACAGGAGGTGGCATTTCTCTGCATCCCATCCAGAATGACCTTTGAGAATTACCCTTGAGTTTCCTGATTCTGAAACATCTTCAGGTGACTTAGCAAACCAAGCACAGAAGGGGGCTTCAATTTGTGTTAAAAACAGTGAATTCTCACTAAAATTTAGTGAGTTCTACACATAGCAATGTGCTAAGCACTTTGCATCTATCACCTCACTTAATTCTTACAAGAGGATTGGCATTTAGGAATGTCATGAACCCCATTTTACTGATGAGAAAGCAGAGGCTTAGAGAAACTAGGTTAGCAGTTCTCAGAGTGTGGTACCTGGACCAGCAGATTTAACATCACCAGGGAACTTGTTAGAAATGAACGTTCTCTGGCCCCACCCTTAGACCTACTCAATCAGAAACTCCATGCACAAGGCCAGCAATGAATTTCAACAAGCCTTGCAGGTGATTACGATGCAACTTACCTAAAACCAGAGACAGAAGCATCCAAACACCCGAACTTTGGCTCTCGATATAAAGGGCATCTCTCCTACCTACAATCACAAACTCCAAATTTACAGAATCGGCAATCGTTAGCAGATGCTTGCCTGCTGACAATGTCTAGTCAGATTCATAAGGGGGATAAAAAGGAAGAAGTAATCTGTCTTTTCTACATTAAGCTTCTCTCTGACTTCATGGGGCACTGTCACATTCCTCACAGGAATGAAGATTTCTGCACTCTAAACGTTTCACCCACCCCAGCCACCAGGTCATTCCCAGAGGTTACGCCCCAGCCTTACGGAATTACTGAATCACATGGTAGTTCTATTTTTAAAGTTCTGAAGAACCTCCCTATTACTTTCTATAATGACTATATTTTTCCACTAGCAGTGTGCAAAGTTTCCTTTTTCTCCACACCCTTGCCAACCATAGTTATCTTATCTTTTTGATGAATAGCCATCCTGACAGGTATGAGATAATATTGCCTTATTACTTTAATTTGCATTTCCTTGACGATTAATGTATTGAGCATCTTTTCATATACCTGTTGGCAATTTGTATGTCTTCTTTTGGAAAATGTCTGTTCAGGTCCTTGGACTATTTTTTAAATTTTTTTTTTTTTTTTTTTTTTTTACTATTGGGTTGTATAAATTTCTTATATATTTAGGATATTAACCCTTTATCAGATAAATGTTTTGCCATTATTTTCTCCCATTTTATAGGTTGCTTTTTCATTTTGTTGATTGTTTCCTTTTCTATATAGAAGCTTTCTAGTTTGACACAGTTCCACTTGTTTATTTTTACTTTTGTTGCCTGTATTTTTGATGTCATATCCAAAAAATCATTGCTAAGCCCAACATCAAGGAGTTTTCTCCCTATGTTTTTTTCTAGGAGTTTTATAATTTTTGGTCTTATATTTAAATCTTTAATCCACTTAAATTTTGTGTATGGTGTACGATATTGGTCCAATTTTGTATTATTTTACTTTACGGCATGTGGCTATTCAGTTTTTTCAATACCATTTATTGAAGAGACTATCCTTTCCCATTATATATTCTTGGTGCATTTGTCAAAGATCAACTGACGTATATGCATTAATTTTTTTCTGGGATCTCTATTGGACTGTACCTGGTTTTACCCACTTGTAAGTCTATAATGTCTAGCCTAGAACCTGACACATAGTCAATATTTACAAATTGTTAGATGTCAGGTAGATGATCATCTGCAGCTCTCAATCATTACCACCCATCCCCCACCCAATAAAAGTTGGAAAATGGGCTGTAACCCAAAATAGGAAACCACTCCCTCCTTGATTAATAAATAACAAATAAGAACCCTATCAAAACTGCATACCATGGGTTTATCCATTTCGATTCATTTCTACTTTGGAGCCACAATGAGCACAAATCATTGTTTATAATCCTAATGATTGTTAGTTTTACAAGGTTATACTGTTACCTCCAAAGCATAAAATATAAATCATATATTTAAATTGAAAATGTGGAACACATTTAACAATACCATGGCTTCTCCAAAACTCTAGATCAAAAAGGATTAAAACTAGGTTGAATCCTTCTATGTTTAAGGCACTGCGAGGTTTATTCACACACCAGTAATGTTGACCGAAAGAGACAAATTATTCAGAATTATGTAACAGATTAGACAAGTTCTTGCAAGAAAATTCTCTTTTCAGTAGGTAAATCTTTTTCAGAAGCCGAAATCATTTTAATAAGGGATTGATTTAGGGGTAAATGAAAGGATCCATTGCCATTCAGAGCCCTACTTCATGTGGTCTGCTTGGGAACCGATCACAAAGCCTTCATCTCAGGCCACTTGGCTATGATGGTGTTTAAATAAAGGCATCTCTTTCCCAAATTAGGTTGCCATTTATCAAAGGGGCAATTTTTCTCCTTAGGGTCCAATTTCATGTTCATTTTCTTGTTTACCAAGTTTTGGTTGGTCTTTTTTACCCCCAAATGTAAATATACCTCCAACTTTGATTTAAGCCCAAGGATTTCTAAAAGCGAGTCAGACCTTGGAATGTTGTTCTTTCCTGTAGGAAAGCCTTATCAGATCTCATCACATACATATTGACTTTGTGAAAATAAACTCACTTGAAAACCAATTAGAAGTCCAGTTTTTGGGACCAGTGACAGTGAAAACATATCATGAATGTAACTGTGAGTTCTACTGGCAAAATTTTCTGCTACTCTCCAAATACAGCAAAGAATTTGCTAAGAGACCTTCAATTCTCCTGTAATTCTGGATTGCCCAAAGCAAATATAATTTGAAGCAGAGATATCTAGCAGCCCAGCACAATTATTTGGGTTGAAATAATTAATTTCAAAAGGAAGAGCATCTCTGGACAAAGGAAATGATCGTGTAATAGCTGCCCTTTCAGATGTTTGAGTTTTGCTTGCTAGTTTGTCCAAAAGAAGACAGAAATTTTAGGAAATTAGTGGAAGAATTTCTTCAGTACTGATTGTCAATCTCCCCTCTGAGACCTCTAAAAGAAATTATTCATATGCACTTCAGCTCAATCTTCTGCTTTCTAGCCTTATGCAGTAAGGAAAAGAGAAGGGTCTACTTTTCTCAGCTGGACAGGGTCTGGCCCAAATTGATTATTGAAGACCAAGTCCTGAGATAAGTGTTTTACATGTGAGATGCCATAAATTTTCACAACCTACTAAGGCAGGTACCTATAGAAGCTCCATTTGATGGATGAGGACTCGAAGGAGCAATGAACCAACCCAGGCTCACACCACCTGGTCTGTCTGACTCCAACCTCAGCAGGTTCGCCTTCCCCAGTTTCAGGCTGTTTAGCACTGCCATCAGGCCAGTGCCTTGGATCTGCCCCGTGGAATTTTTCCTTCCTCACAGTCCTCCTCACCCTCCCTCTAGGCTGAGAGACCTTGCCCCGGCTGTCCTCTAGTTCCCGTCTTCTCAGGGCTGCCCATAAGGACGGCCTCTCTGAGCAAATTACAAGCCCTGGAGGGCAGGGCCTGTGTCTCTTGTCTCTCATTTATCTCCAGGGTCTACAACAGCACATCAAGGCTCTTGAAAACGTGGTGCAGGGCTGATTGGGGTTTAGACCCTCTCATCCATCTCATTTCATCTCATCTAGGAAATATCCTCAACTTGAAACTCTATTTCATCATTCAAGTCACAGATAAAAATATTCATTCAAACCCACAGCCCCTTTTCATCACCCACCAAAAGAGCAGCTCCACCTGTGCAGGAAGGAAGAACAAGAAAAGGAAAGAAAAAAAGGTAGAGAGATGGTGGGAGTAGGGGTTAGTTAGTTCTGCTCATATCCAGCAACAAACCCCTTTCCCACCACTACTATATTGTATAAAGTCCCAGAAAAATTGAAGAATTTTGAATTTGGAAAAAAAAAAGATGTGAAAAATTTAACAAAATTGCAAATATTAACAAGTTCTTACTCATTGTTTATTTTCATTGCACTTTGTTTTTCTTTTTCCTTTGCTTAAGAACAGGACACAGTAAAACCAAACCAACTAGCTGAGCTCTGAGAGGCCAAAGAAAAGTCGAACTGTGACTTTTATGTATTAACAAGGCTCCCTCTCTACTAAAGAAATAGGTGAATAAATTGACTTTCGAATTTGAAATTAAAGTACTAAAAACTCAAGTGAGCAGCTGCATACATGAAGAATGCCACTTCCCAGCCTGGAGACCCCTTTGGAATTTACGATATGGCCCCGAGACACTGTAGCTCAGTGGGAGGAGCACTGGAGTTGGCGAGCTTTCCCCAGTCCTACACACTGACAAGCTGTGTAGCCTTGGAAAAGCGACTTGCCTGTCTGAACTTCAGGATTCTCGACTATAAATGGGAAAATTTTGAATTTAATTTTAGAGGATTGTGTGAGGATTAAATAAGTTATTAGTACACAAAAGATCCTCCTCAACAAATATTAGTTAAATTCTGATGCTAGTGGTCTCTTGCCCACACACTGTAGGTGGCTACTGCCCTCCTGAAGTTTTCTGAATATCCGTAGCTCCTCTGGGCAATTCATTTAAGTTTGCCTACACCATTCTTCCTCTACCCGACAAGATTCCATTCTCTCATGTAACTAAACAGATTGAGAGACAGACAACTGAGTGGCCGAAAGTAATTCTCACTTAAGTATGAATGTTGCCTTTCTCCAACCTCACGCTTTCTAGCTACTTCTAGTATTCAGCATGCTTGGGCTTTCTCTCTCCCAGCAGAAGTAGAATAAAGGCAGTAGAGACTGGAACGTTAGGAAGTTGCCTGTTTTCTGGACCTTGTCTTCATGAGAGAACAAGCAGTGGTTCTCTCGATGCTCTTCGTCTTTCTGTCTTGCCCTTTAACCACCTATCTTTAGAGCATCTTAACAACCTTGCAGCCCTCCTCTGGTTCCTGTAGAACAGTGGTTCCCAACCCTGGCTGCCCATGAGAATCATTTCGAAAGCTTTAAAAATGCTGGTGCCTGAGCCTCAATCCAACTAATTCAGAATCTCTGTTATAAAGGCCTGAGCATCTGTATTTGTAAGGTCCCTGGGGTGATTCCAACATGTAAGCAGAGCTGAAATCCACTTCTGTCGATTTTCACCTTTGGACCACCTGCCTTACATTATCTGCTGGTATTTGGGCCCATAATATTATTGGAATATTCCTTGGGCTGAGGGGAAAGGGTATAAGAAAAGCAAGAGCGATGGCATTACTCTCACCCAAAGGCATTTTTTTAAAAAACAGCCATGGGAAATAATTTTTACCTTAAGGGAACAAAATAATTATATATAGCATAACACACTTTTTTAGAAGCCTTTCAGTAGTTGTTAAGAAAATATGGGCATATTTTATTTAATCATATATTGTTATATTTATTCACATATTGCTTTTTCATAAAAAGCAATTCATTTTGTTTTCAGATACAATACAATACGTCCAACTGAGCACATTCTTGATTCACACATGTAATTAGTGAAAAAATAGTTTGGGGCAAATATAAGCCAATTCTATCAGAAGTCCATCCCTGTGATGCACTAATGGTCATTAAAAAGGCAAAGAGTGTGGGGAATCTGTCTTCTTTTGAAGCTAAAAGCCACCTTTGCACCGGTGGGGTGAGAGGTTTTTACTCAACAGAAATGTGTTGGATTCCTACCTGGTACCAGGCCTGGTATATGGGGCTGCAATTAAATCTCCCACCTCATGTTATTCCATCTCAAGTCTCACAAACTGATTATTTAGATCTAGTATTTCTAATTGAATGGTCTAACAACATTTTGATCTTGTCCTTGTTTTCAATCATTTACTTTTTTTTTCCAGTGGTCTGTCTTCACTGTTGAGTTTCACTTTGGTCTCAGTCTCTTTGATCTCATTGTGTCCAAATGTTTCCTGCACTTCTTCCAGAGTTCTTACAATTCAGACAGTTTTATAGCTCTCAAAATTTATAAGCTTCTCATAACTACATGAAGGAAAAACTCTGAAAGGCAGTCACAGCCAATGATAGCCTGCCTACCAGCCAAATTAATAAACACGCTTAATTTTGTCACCATCCCTACTCATACCACCTGAACTTCAGGGAAAGTACAAAAGCATTTTACATATATGTAGACTAAGGACTCATTACATGCATCTAGAAAGCAAACTCTTCCTCATTCAGGACTTTCAAAACCCTTCTGGAACTATTTAAACACTTAGAGCAGGAATTTCACATTCTCAGCCTGCTGGCTAATTCAGCTGGCATGTGTGTTTTAATTGGTACTGACAATATTTTTTAAATTGGATGTTCATGTCTTCGAATGCACCGCTTCTTCAATTGTATACACCTAGTCCATTTCACTAATTTATATTACTTGCTGGCTCTTGAAAACTTTTGAGTTTATTATCCCTCATAAAGATGGAAATCTTTCTGAAAAGTGTTATGTCCTTCCCAGTTTCCTTAAACAGAATATTGAAATGTAACTTAACCTTATTTTAATAATTCAGAGTTATCACTGTGAAATTAGGTGAGTATGCCATGCAGAAATGCCTTCACAGATTCTTCAGATTTGGGGATACTCATTAGTCCCAGGCTGCTATGCTTCCTGAGTTTTTGAAATTGCCTTATCTTGTCCCCTCTTATCTGATTATTATTTCATTTCACTGTTGCCAGCATGACTACCACCACTGCCACCCCCACATACACAAACACTCACTCTTTTGCCACACACAAACCCTTTCTAACCTCCACTGTTCTGCGGGTTAGAAACAAGAGGCTAATTTAATTAGCATTGTGTGCAAAGTAAAAGTAAATAGGCTCTGAGTTAGGAAGCCCTTAAGGAAGATGCCTCTTTATACTAAACTTTAGTGTGAGTCCTTCATTCACCATTTTGACTGTTTCGAAGTCATTATCATCCAATTATAGGCTCTTAAAAAAATGGTTGAGAAATATATGACTCCTGTCCAATGAAAGAGCTGGCAATTGAAATTATGAGCATTGGATTTCCTATGAAAAATTAAGAACTCACTAAGCTAAATAAAACTCATGCCCACTGACCTTCAGTTCTTGGCCCTCACTACCTAGAAAACAAACATTTAGAAACAAACAGCCACGGATGTTTTACCCTTCCTTTGACTTAATTAGGAAGTACTATGAGCATTTAGGCGCCCAGCACTTGTGTCAGTTACTCGTGTAAGCAGCAAGCCACATCTTATTAACCGGACAACTGTCGTCATGCTAGCCCAGCCAAGAACCTCTTCTCATTCTGCACTCAGAGGCCACGAAAGCAGACCACTCAGAGAGAGGGGCTGGCACTGCCTTGTTCCCCTCACAGCTAGCAAGGCCCCCTGTCCACCCCAACCTAGGTTTTTGTCCTTATTACCTGGGCTACTACAACAACCTCCAACTGAACTTCTGATTCCCATATCGTTCTCCCCAAGCCATCCTAGCCAAATTGTCTAACTCTCTGCTCTCATTGCAAAGCTTCCAGATAAAGACAAACTTCAGTTTGTCTCCTTATTAGCTAGAGAAAAAAAAGACTACTTTCTTCAATCCCAGTCATTCGCTTGTAAGGCCAAACACGTCTATCTCTCTGCTTTCCCAGCACCCCATAGTCATTGCCACTTCCTGCCTTTGGTCTTGCTCTTGTGTCCTTCCAGAACACTCTTTTCTGTCCAAATTCCATCCTTCCATATCTTTACTAAAGCAGTCATTCCCAAGCACGCCACTCTTTTCAAGGTTATTCCTCTCATTCACCTCCTTATGGTTCCCAACATTTTAAGCTTTCCTTTTCTTTCCCAACAGTCCTGGCAGAGGCCCTGGATTTGAGCAGGGGTCTTACCTCAAACCTCTTTGGTGGCTCCTGACTGATTTCTGTCCCTCTAAAAACCAACATATTCAGTTAACACAACTGACCTTGTAAGCGAAAAAGACTCTAAGAAAGGCAAGGTTTCTGTTTGGAGAAGGTTCAGTATCCCTCCCACCATAACACATTGCCCTTCGAGTTCCAAGGAGAAAGTACGAGTGGGCTAGGTTCCCAGATATCTGGCAAAGGAAATGCAAGTCAGCCTCCTCCCCTCCCCCAGCCCACCCGCACTAGCCAGACAGACAGCATTTAAAATGCACCTCGGTGTGTTCATCTTTTCATTTAGAAAGGAAACAAGACTTGCCGTTCTGTTTCTCCCATTTCATTAAGAACAGAGGTCATCCCGGGAAGGGGAAGGGTAGTTTCCAAGTGTAGACTTGTGGGGTAGTGGAGGTAAGGGGTGGGGGGTAGGGGGAACTCACTCATCCCTTCTTTTTAGCCTGCTTCACCCTTTGAGGAGAACAAGCCCAGCTTTCATAGTGAATTATTTTCAGTGCAGCCTCTGCCAGGACTCTGCTCTCCCTGGCTAAGGCAATACCAGAAGGATTGAATGATAGTTCAAGGTCAGACAGGGTGCCCAGACAGGACTGGCCAGAGATGTGGTACTAAGACAGCTGGGAGATATGGGAGTGGAGAAGGGAATAAGGGAGAAATCAGAGTGTGTGTGGTAAAGAGAAGCCCAGAAAAAGCTGAACCTGTAAGGCTCTGCTCTCTCGCTCTCTCTCTCTCTCTCTCTCTCTCTCTCTCTCTCTCTCTCTCTCTCCCTCTCCCTCGCCTCCCTTCCTCCCTGTCTCTCTCTCTCCCTGTCTCTCTCCTTCCCTGTCTCTCTCCCTCCTTGTCTCTCTCCCTCCCTCTCTGTCTCTCACTCTCTTACACACACACACACACACACACACACACACACACACACACATGCACTCCTGCACAGAAACACATTCTTTGCTTTCCCTCCCCTCTTTAAATCCCAAGGCATTTCTATAAATAAACAATAAGACCCCAGCCTGCCCATGGCCCGTTATTAAGTGTACAAGTCCTCACACTGCTCCTCACTTCATAGTTTCCAAAGGGTATGTAATCTTCTCCCGATTCCTACATCACACACTTTAAAGTCCTGTAAGCCCCCATCACCAGTTCCATACACAGAAACGTGGGAACCCACCCCATACCTGCCAAGTTCTTAGCCTTAGTACTATAGGCTTCAGGATGTGCTACTTTAAAAAAAAAAAAAATTGCCTACAGTTCAGGCCGCATATATCAGAGGTACTATCTATTAAAAAATTGCTCTGTTCCTAAGTGCTTTACATGTATGATCTTGTATAAATTCTGCAACAATCCTGAGCTGTTGATATAATGGAAGCATTTTATACATGAAGGAAGGGAAGCTCTGATATTACTTGACAGAGATCTGAATGGAGAGTGTATGTGCTGAATTTTGAACACAGGTCTATGTGACTAAAATGCACATGTTCTTGACCTCTGCTCTGAGATCCTGTTACTAACAGCCCTTTGACATCTAATATTCCAGAGCATCTACTAGAGGGTCTGGTCAGACATCCAGGATGCAAGGATTAATAACCCATTAGCAATGCCTGCAGTGATGCCTTTTACTTTTCACTTCGATGAACATTTATTTTTCCAGACTCTGTACCAGGTACTGTGGACAGAGCAGAAAACAAAGGCAGACAGGTCCTAAGTAGAGCTTACAACCTAGTTAGAGGAGATGGTCCCTACATGAACACACAATTAAAAGACGTGTGCCAGCTCCCCAAGAGTTCCAGATCAATACAGAATAAACATGACATAGTTTTAATTTTGACAAACACTGTTCTCAACTGTACTGTGTCAAATTACATCCATCCCTTTGCTCTCTTTAAAATATCTAGGACAGATTCCTTTACTTCCTGTCACTTTCAATTATCGAAATTTAGTCCAGGCCAATGTAAATTCCTATCTCATATCTGATCCAAAGTCTTCTGTCCTCTCAGATTGGCCCAAACTTGCTGCTGGAGCAGCTTGGCATGGCACAACAGGAGGCTTTGAGCTCTTCCTCCCCACCCCTTATAGCCCACCTCACAGACAGTTATGGTTGGAGACCCCCTCCTCCTGAGGGTGGTCATCTTGGGTGAAAGCCAGCAAGTCAGCTCAGGCCCAACACCTTGCTCAGCGTCCTTTTGATTCATGGGAAATTTAAGTTTCCTGCCATGCCAAGCCGTAGGAGAGACCCTGCTCCATTGCCATCCTTTCTTGCAGGCCTGCCTTCTCTCGCCAATGTCTTTTATTCCCCTGGGACACAAAGAGGCACAGCACAGAGAGCAGGACTGCTGCCCAAGCAGATGTCCAGCCAGGAAAAGTGATACTAGTGGTTCCCAAGCACACTTCCGGCTCTCTCTTGGGGTGGAGGAGAGAAAAGCACCCCTTTCCCTGCCCCAGGGAGAACCGCTCTCACGGGAGCTCTGCTCTTCCCCCCAGCTGACTTAAGGAACCTCCTCCCCCTTCTGCTCCCCCCCCGCCCCACATCCCTTGCTCCAGTTTAGCCTCTCCTCACAGACCTGGGATGGGGCAGGGTTGATGGCATCAGAGCCAGTTCTGCTTCTTCAATTATTAATAATTGGTTGGGAGCTCTCTTTAGAGACATGGAGTGCTTAGTACCTTTGAGCCTTGGCAGCCATTCCAAGACAACAGAAAAGGTCTCACTCAACATCCCATCATAAACAAAATTATAATTGTGTAATTGTGAAACATAGGATGAAGGAAAAGAACAGGGTACTACGAGAGGAAACATCCATGCTCTGGAATCAGGCTTCTTGGGTTCAAATTCTGGCTCTGCTCCTGACTAACTGTGTATCTTTGGACAGGTTACTTAATCTCTCTGTGCCTTGTGTCCTTACACGAAATGGTAATGAGGATAGTACGCACTCCATAGGATTATATAAGAAAATGTAAGAAACCTCTTAACATGATGCATGGCACATTAATAAACTCTCCGTAAATATAAGTTTCATGAGGACATGGATTGAGAGATCCAGGCACTTCACTCAACAACATTTGAGAAGTAAGAATGAGGAGCACCGTCTCGAAATACCTATGGAGATTAGGTAGTCAGAGGAGACCACTCTGCGGAGGTGACACTTAAACTTTGGCATGAAAGGTAAGGGAGCATCAGCCAAAGAGAGAAGGCAAAGCAAAAGGAAAAATGAGATCAGTTACTTTTTGCCTCTTTATGGCAAAATTTCTCCCAAGTCCAATGTAGGCAGACTGTACTCGTATCGCATTACGTAATAGGCCTTGAAAAGTTGTCTTCGACTTTTTAATACAATGTTTAAATGCAGAGTTATGAGATGCTAATTCCCTCAAGACCACAGGTTGTCGGAACTCCCAGGAGCTAAAGTCTTCCAGGTGCCTCTGTCCCCTTTCCAGCAGCTCGAACAGTGCGGTCAGTAGCTCCATCATTTCCTCTGCTGGCGGGCTGGTCCGGCATCTTCTGGGAGCCACCCAGCTTCTCCCGGACACATTGCCTGTCTGCCGGACTCCGAGACGAAAGCTCGGCACTTTCTCTAAGTGGCTGCAATTAATAAATCAACAAACAAGTGTCGGCGAGGATGTGTAGAAAAGGGAACCTTCATTCACTGTTGGTGGACTTGCAAATTGGTACAGCCCCTATGGCAAACGGTATGGAGGTTCCTCAAAAAATTAAAAATAGAACCACCTTACGACCCAACAATTCCATTTCTAGGTATTTATCTGAAGAACTCCGAAACCCTAATGGAAAAATATTTATACTTCCCTATGTTCATTGCAGCACTAGTTACAATCGCCAAAATACGGAAGCAACCTGAGTGTCCATCAATAGATAACTGGGCAGGAAGGTGTGATACATGGACACAATGGCATATTTCTTGGCCATAAAAAGGAATGAAATCTTACATGTGTGACAACGTAGATGGACACAGGGGGTACTATGCTAAGTGCACTAAGTCAGGCGGAGGAAGACAAATGCCGTTTGATTTCATTTATATGTGCAATCTAAGGAACCACATTAACGAACAAACAAAACAAAAACAGACTCAGATACAGAGAACAAACTGATGGTTGCCAGATAGGAGAGGGTTTGAGGCCTAGAAGAATAAGGTGAAGAGGTTAAAAGGTACAAATTGATAGTTACAAAATAGTCATGGGGATGCGAAGTGCAGCAAAGGGAATATAGTCAGCAAGATTGTAACAACTATGTATCATGCCAGGTGGGTGCTAGACTTATTGGTGGAAAGATCACTTGATCACTTTGTAAATTCACACATGTCTAATCACTATGCTGTATACCTGAAACTAATGAAAAGTAATATTCAATGTCAACTGTCATAGAAAAAAAAAAAAAAATAATTTCCAAATGTGCTACTACTGCTAATTAACCTTAAGTCTTATTTTCACTTATGACGATAGAAAATCTCTAATGCAGGATCTTTGTCATCTTGGATTCATATAAAAAATAAGGTTATCATTTTACCTCAAAAAAAAAAAATCTGCACTTTCTCACAATATCACCTCAGGACAAGAAACCTGTAAAACTCTTACAGAGGCTGGCCTTGGTCCAGCACCCTCCTGACCTTCTCTCTATGCCCTTCTGTAACTGACAACAAAGTGTCCCCACCCCACCTTTTGAGAGACACATTGGAGGGAAGCTAGAAAAAAGAAGCAGGGTGAGGAAGGACATGGGAACAAAGACAGGTGGAAAAGACATGGCTGGGTGTTCTCGCCACAGCAGGCAGGCATGAAAAGAGCAGTGGATAAAGATCAAAAGAAGGATTCTGACAATCAAGGAGCGAAAGGGCTGAGATGTGGAAGAGTACGTGGAGTTAAAGGCTTCCCAGATTCACGGGGCCAGAGCAAGAATGCAAATGGAGACCCCGGCCCAGTCAGTTTCCTTCTCTGTCTGCCCAAACTTCATCCTGCTCCACTGGGGACCTTACTCTTATGAAGTAAATACTCCAGCCCACGTCCAGTCCAATGTGGTCCATGTGAACTCTTTCACCCCATCTTCCAAGGGTGCAGCCACTGATGGTGTTGTCCACCCTCAGGAGGACACACTCGGAGCAGAGGCAGGCATGGCCTTGGAGGTGGGCTCAGTTGGGGAAGCGGATCTAGGTGCAGGGTACATGAGCATAGTTTAGGGAGGGGGCGTGCATGGGTTCCAGGTGGGCACATCCCCTAGGCCTCATGACTTCTCACTCTTTGGGGAAGGATACAGCTAGAGGAGAGTCATAGAAGGAGCCTCTAACGTGCAGGAGCTGAGAGCAGGGGGGTTGAGGATGGTGTCGTACATTTATTAACCCCAAAAGGTAGAAAGGGACACGTGGATAGGAGTTAGAAGTAAGAATATTCCTTAGATAAACCACTTCATCATGCCCTATAATTATATGTCTAGCTCTAAACTCATCTTCATCACCAATTAATCCTAGAATAATTGTGGATGCTACACTGTCACCTCTGACTCAGTACATAAAAAAATAAAGTCCTTCTCGCAAACTTGACAAAGTTCCCCACTTCAGTGTGGTACCATCATTTGTCCCATGTCCCAAGTAAAACGATGCTGCCATCTTCTACTCTGCCCTCTCTACCCTCCCAATACCCAGTTTATCTCTGAGTCCCCTTAGCTAATATGTGTGTGTGCGTGCGAGCGTGTGTGTATAAAAATAAAACCTATTTCTGATGAGAGATCAGACTGTGAAAATTGGGGTGGGGGGAAGCATTTCATAGCAGTCTCCACCTTCAGTAAATAAAATAATCTACCTTCCTTTTATATCTTAAATCACAGAAGGCATCCAGTGGCTGCATCCACCAGCAGCAGCCTCATAAACATATGACAGCTCAAATGGCATTTCAAGTATACACCTGCATTATATAGCTCTAAGACCCAAAAACAAATTTATGATAATGACCAGTTGTCATAAAAATAGCTTAAGTGTGTACATGGAATATTTGTTGTTTGCTACAAGGAATTTGCTTAGAGTGTTTGTTTCTATTTTTTAAAGTTGTCCACCAGGACCTTGGTAGCAACAATAAAGATTCTGGCTGAAGCCTAGGTCTGATTATAGACTATTGACTACGGTACATCCAAAGATTAATTCTGAAGGTTGCATATCTAACAGCATACATAACTGGACATTTGCGTCTTTGTGTGTCTGGTTACAGTCGTGTTTAATTACTTCGAATCTCGTTAGTACTTAAATGGCTGGGGCACAATATCTCCTTGAGGGAGTAGGTGTGTGTGACTCATCAGCTCCTCTGACTCAGTGGACTCATACTGTAGTGAGCTGTTAATACCTAGATCCATTATCAGAGCATGAGTAGGACAAAGGGGCTTTGAGAAGCTGTACCAGCAAACATCCAGGCGCCCCCACTGGGTGTTATGGCTGTATCTTTTTGTGATATGTAGCATCTATATTTTTTGTTGCTGTAATGGCAAGTTTCTGGCATAGGTGTGACCTGATCATTCTTTTCCAAGAATGCTGAAACTAGATGATGATATGACGCAGTTGGAACTGATCCCAAGATGGGAGGGTACCTCTCTTTACCTAAGTCAGATACACTTTTAGTATAGATAAATAAGGGCTGGGAGACTGTGCCGGGAATCAAAAACGCAGGGTGGTGTAGGGGCCTATAGATGTGGTGGTGGTACCAGCAAGGGGCTTTCCACTCCATAGGTGCCATTTAGAATGTTAAGGGAGGGTGGTTACCATGTAAAGTAGGATCTCCCTTTCTCTCACCTAGAACCCCAGATGCAAGCACCAAAAACGTAAAGAATAGCTAGTCTGTAACAGAAACGCCTAAGGATTTAGCTATAATTTTTATTTTTGCGCAGCAATGAGAACATAAAGGAAACTTCTCCTCAGCTTGACAACCGAAGAAGGTTGGAGAAACACACGAAAATGGTCCAGAGTTGAATACAAACTACATTATAAAGGCTGGCAGAAAAATGCTTTCAAAACCCAGACGTTCCAAAACAATTTATCATTCTTAATGATTATATAAGGGAGAGATCACACCTACCCCCTTCCCCCCAAAAAAATTGAAAAAGAAATAATTTCATATAGGATGCAAATGGGAAAGTTTTTCTATGCTTATAGGTAATAACAAAACCTGTTTAAATTTTTTGTTGTAAACACGTGTATATATATATAATATGTATATACAAATTTTCATGCATATACAAGAAAATTTTGCTTAAGAAAATGTTAGCAATATTTTTGAACCCTTCTTTGTACCCCTCCCCAATTCCCTTTGTCCTTCTCTACAAAGAAGGACATAGATGTAATCACTATGCAAAATTCTACTTATTATTCTCTTGCTTTCCCTTATTAGATGTAGCATAGACAGATTTGTTTTGAACCTTACATAAATGAGTCATACTATATTTTCTGCTTCCTATTTGTTATGCTCAATTTTCTGTTTGTGGGATTCATTTGTGTTGGGTAGGAGTAGCTGCCATTCACTTTCACTTATGTTCTGTATTCCACTGAAACAGAGATTTAAGAATTCGGAAGTCAATATTCTGGCGAGGGGTTATGCAGAAAACTGAACTCCTTTCTCACTCAGCTCCTTTCTCACCCAAGATATTTGCAAATTGTGAAGTTCCAGTATCCCCTCCGTCATATGACTTTGCTTTTCAGAAGTTGGATCTCCTCTAGCCCCTGGTTGGAATGAGGCAGAGGAAGGTGGGGATCTTGACTTGTCTGAGCCAATCATAAAGTCTCATCCTCCTTCCAGGGATTGAGTCATACACAGGCATGTGCCTTAATTCTGATCAGTAAAACATGGTGGCAGGGGTGGGGAGTCTTTGGTAAATGGTGGGACAAACTTATGGGAAAAGGTTATTCGCCCTTAAAAAGTGACATAAGAAAGAGGTGGGCTTCTTCTTCTACTAGGTGGTGTTGTGCCTGCATATGATGCCTGGAAACTGTGGCAGCCATCTTGTAATTAGGAAGAGTTAGCAAAGGTACAGTCAAAAGTAATAAGGATTGGAGGACAAAAAAGAAAAAGAAAATAACCCGAGTTTAAAACTACTGAATTAACCAACTTTGAAAAATTACCTTACCTTGGGACTCATACTGTGAGCTCATAAATTTTCTTTATTATTTAAGCTCGTATCACTTACAATGAAAGACATCCTCATTAACATACCCTTATATACAAAAGATCAAAGAAGTGAAAAAGAGAAACTCGGGTTGGTAAAACTAAGAAGTCTATGTTCAGGTCATTAGCAGAAAATGATATGGGCAGGGGTGAGGGTGTCTGGAAAAAGAGTCAGGGAGCCAGGCTGTACCATTTCTATAATCTTGAGTGAGTTGAAACCACTCTGGGCCTCTTTCATCATCTGTAACAGCGAAGTGGGTGGAGAAATCCTCTGAACCACATATAACTCTGTTTCTGAAATGGAGCAGTTGAAGACACTTCACACGGCTTCAAGCAGAGCAGAGGTCCACAACTTTGATGCATATTGGAAACAACTGGGAAGCTCTCAAAAACTTCCAGTGCTGTGCCACAACTCAGAGCAATTAAATCAGAATTTGGGGAACTTTTAGGGGGCAGGGAAACAGGCATCAGTAGTTTTTAAAGCTCCCCAGATGGTTCCAATATGAAGCCAGAGTTGAGACCACTAAAGGGACCCCTAAAGGATCCTCAAAACCAGTGATGCCCAACATTTTTGGCTTGAGGAACCAGTGCTCCTATGAGAATCTAATGTCTGATGATCTGAGGTAGATCTGAGGCAGCGATGCTAGTGCTGGAGAGAGGCTGCAAACACAGATGAGGCTTTGCTAGCTCAGCTGCTGCTCACCTCCTGCTGTGTGGCCCGGTTCCTAACCGGACACAGACCGGTACCAGTCTGTGGCCCAGGGGTGGGGGACCGCTGCTCTAAACCCATTGGTGGGCATTCACTCTTTGGCAGAAAGAGGGAAGAGTCAGGAGGCAAAGAGTCAGCAAGACTGTAAATGAGAGACTGCTCTGCGTTCGGGGTCCCTGCCCACTAACAAGAGGCTTTGTTCAGACCACAACTGCCAGTACTCACTAAAAACCTGTGCACCTCCTGACGATGAAAGCTGAAGTAGAGAGACTCTTTCTTTGCGGATCGAAGGAGCACCCAAACTTGAACAAAACGTTTGGACTCACATTGATGAAAATGCACACTAGGGATTTTCAGACTTTCAATTTGGCAATAAACTGAGAGGAGACCCACAAATTTAGAAAATAACAGAGTCCTTCCTTTAACTAAATTAGACCTTACTTTTTTGGAAAAAAACTATCATGCACCCCAAATTCAAGCCATTCTCTCATGTTCAGTTTTAAAAGCCCTGTTGCTTCTCTATTATGTGAGGTATCAGGATGTGAAATATGGATGATCCCGTTCCATAGGAAACATTCAGGAACACCCAGCTCTTTGACCAAACTCTCCTTCAGTCATTCACATGCAGCCTGGGGACAAGCCAGCGCTAGGTCAAGCTGGCACAGGAAACCAGCAAGAGCTGACCAGTGTCATGCCTGCCTGAAAAGCATTCCCTCTTAAGGGGCATGCACCTGAAACTAACACATCATATGTCAACTGTAATTGAAAAAAGTTTTAATATTGTTTAAAAGTAAGGGGACAACTACAAAGGAGGGTCACCAGGGAAGAAGTATGAAGCAGGAGAACACTAGACAAAAAGTCACTGTCCAGCTCAGAATTCATTTTCCAGCCTAATTCAACCTAGCATGGGAACTTGAACAAGTCACTTCCCTCTCTTTCATAAAGTTAGGCATTGGAGTCACATGGTCTTCAGGGTCCCTGTTGGACCCAAGTTTATTGTTCTCCATCCTGTGGGAAGAGGGTGTTTTTCACACAAACATCAGCATGAATAGAAAGCCAGAGGAAACAAGAGTAATGAACTCCAACAGCTACAGCGGTCACACAGATAGTCTATAAGAATGATGCAATGGGTGGCAACTATGACAACATGAAGCGGGACACTCCATGAAGGGAGGCATGCCTCATTTAAAGGGGCAACTGTTACTCAGCTCCAGGTAGATATTACCACGAAGAAAGATCTTGCCATTTTTCTCGAAAAATAAAATAAAGTCTGCTGATTGTTTAATCTTAGCAATATATTCTGTTTAAAAAATGGAAAAAGGAACAAAAAATCTCTGTGTCAAACAAAAACACATCTGCAGCCAGATACAGCCTGCAGGCCTGCAGTTTACGACTTCTGATGAAGAGGATGTTATACGATGACTTACTCTTCATAACCGGGCTTTTCTAATAGGTCAATCACTTATTTCCCCTTAAGATTCAGAAGCTCTTTCTGAAATTTAGGTAAGAGCTGAAACTACAGCTTAGGTTCAAAGACCCGCTGCCTCTCACCCCAAGGAACTGAGCCTCTCCCTTTGGTCTGGGGCTGATGCCCACTGGCCCTCCCTCTGACCTCTAAGCAGTTCCAAGCTCTGCCTCTTCAGCAAGGTGCTGGTGCTCAAGAGGTAGAAGCCATTCCATCTCTTCCCACACCATTTCTGCCCCTATTTTAAAGCTAAGTGCTCCCCCGCCCCATAACCTTGACCCAGCTGAGTATGTGTGATGAGCAGTCAGCACAGATGGGGACAGTCTGGGGGCCAGTTGTAGCAGCTCGAGTCACTGCTCCTGAACCCCAGCCCTAATGATCATCGTGGTAGGAAGTCACCCACAAGACTGTGACCATGTAAATGCCCTCAGGTGAGTCCAATTCCAGATCCAAACTGGCCTCACTCAGTTGTCCTTAAACAAAATGGGAGAATCTCAGTTCATGGTTTGTTATTTAACTATGGCTTTGACAAAGAAAACACACTTAGATTTTATATCAAACACTTTTAGTCTTACAATGAGACATTCACTACAGATAGCTATAGGAGAGTGAAATATTGAGAGTAGAAAAATGTGGGTGCTAGCCAAACTTCAAATACTGTCACAGTAGAGTTATTCTAATAGTACTTTTCCAGCCTGGCAAATCACACGTGTTAAAATTAACTGCATTCTCTGAACACCTCTCAATGGACATGCACATGATACAGGCAAATACTCCTGACCTTGAGATCAGGATGGATTTATGCATACCTCAACACAAATATATTACAACACATCCAAAACAATTCACATTCATTCTAAAAAATATATATTTTGACTTCAAAGAAATTGGTAGAAAGACTTAAAACAAGATAAATAGAGGCAAGAAATAGATTGCTACTTTTATGTGCAAGGTACTGGATTCTTGAACTGAGAATCGGTGTCAGTCCTCACTTCCAACATCACATCGAAAAAAGTGTCGTGAAAAAAATAAATCACCTTCAATATGAAGGATGTGAGTTGTGTACACTGACAACACTCAGTAAGATACAATAGTACTATAGGAATGTCAGCATACAGGGTGGGCCTTCTCATGAGGCCACTCATGAGTTATCAGACGACCCTTCAGATATTTGGGTTAAGCAACTACAATATTCTGGTTTAATCAAGGCACTTGCAAAGAGCTATCTTTGACATGACTTAGAGTCCCTACAAGTCGTTAGCCATTGATGATGGCATGGCTTTTTGGTCAAGCAGCATTCTCTGGGAAACCAAGCATGATGCTTTGTTCACAAAGCATTACAACTGCAAAGCCAGGTTTGCTTAAAATTTCCCCAAATCATGGTTTTTAATAAATCACGTTTGAACAGAAAGCTTCACTTAAAATTTTGATTTTTCCAGAGTTATAACTCACCTTTCCCCAGCATCACCCAACACCCCTAAAGTTTGTTTGGTTTTTCTCCAGAGGAATATATAGATCTTTTTCTCCCCTTTATATATTGTTCCCCCAGGAGAGAACTGTAAAGCCAACTTAAAAACACAAAATAACCTTACATTTTCTCACCAACAGTTAAGTATCAGACCTCTCGCTCCTACTCTGACTCAAGCTACAGAGCTTTGTGAACACTTTTCAGACATTCCTCACACCATTAATACAGCTTTCCATCACCATCAACTGTCCTTCCTCGACCTTTCTTTGCCCACCATGAAAGCTAGTCAATTGAGAGGGAAGGAGAAATGGCATTTTAAAAGTATTACTTTTATAAAAATGAGCTTCCAGGCTGTTACTTAATCCTCCACGGTAAAGTTGGGCAGCATCATTGATACAGATCCCAACACTAAATTCTCAAGTGGCTATCTTTTTTTTTCTTTTTTGTAGCCAGGTCCCAAAAGCTCAAACCTAAACCTACTGAAGGAAAGTAGCTAAGACTCCCTAATAGTGAGCAATATAGACCTGGGGGATTACATGGGGGAAATATGACAGGTCAAGACCAGTCACTAGGTTGCTTAATTCATCGATAAGAGGCCAAATTCTCCATTCTCCCCCAACTCTGCCATTCTGGGAAGAGCCCACTGGCCAGCCTTGGACTGCCAAAGATTGTTGACTCTAACTCAGCCTTGGGGGACCCCCCGTGGAATGCACAGTCCTGGGATGCCATCTGTGTCTGTACTCCATCAGGTTTCCATTGCACATGGACAATTCTATAATTCTGCCCATCGTTGTTGTCCCAGAAGACCTGCCCATTAGCATGGTAAGAAATGCAGAACTCAATTTTCTCCTCGGTTGGAATAACAGAGGGTAAGTCAATGGCAAATGAGAAGGTATCACTATCTGAGCCACCATACACATTTTTCATGTAGACACAGTCCACATTGGTGTAGCTTTTCCAGGTATCGAAAGTAATACGGACCTGAACCTTCTTCTCGAAGCTCACGTTTTTCACTTTCACAGTCCCAGTCACTGTTCGCTCTTGCAGAGAGCAGTTCTCCAGGCACACAAAGTTCTTCTGAAAGTGGTTCCGAAAACTTAAGTAATCACTCGAAGGCTGAGGGAAATCTAAAATCAAGTTTTTCTCCTCATGGAGCTTTAAGCCAGAGGACAGATCATTAAGGTCCAAGAGATCAAACTGCAGATCCCACGCTGGTTCTTCTGGGACGTCAGAGAAGACATGGATGGCGGTGAGAGAGAGACCCTTGGAATCAGCAAACACGACTCGTTTCTTGGCTTGGTTGTGTGAACGCTTCCAGGCGTCCTGTGATTTGGCTTCCTGTTTTATATTGAGACAAGGTTTCAGAGGCTTTAATTTGTTGACAAAATTTCTTCGTTGCAAGTCATCATAAGGGCCCAGGAAACTCTTCAGAGGTGGCGAATGAGCTAAGCAGAGCCTCATGGCGACATCCACTGGCATGACCGAGCTTGTCAAAGGCCGTGGGTCTAAAACCTGGATCATTCTGCAATATAAGAAGAGGAGGGGTTGTTATCACCTGCATCTGGAATGTTCTTCCCCAGGTCCCAAGTATATACATACTGTTTTTGTATTGGCTAAATTATAGCTGGCACAGTGTCAGGGAGGTGCTATCAAATGCAGTAAAGAAAACAGTATTAGATGATCAGATATGTTTGGTTCTACTTTTTAAGAGTCACAAAGCCATGGGTTAACTGTTTAACTGCTTAAAAACACTTAGGGGTCTCAGTTTCTTAATTTGAGAAATAAAAGGGTTGGATCAGATCATCTTTAATATAGCTCTAAAAACCATTGGTTCTGTTCTGGACCAGTGCTTCTCAAACCTGTCTGGTCACAATAGCTTAGGGAGTTGATTTTCTTTCTCTTTCAAGCCCATCCCTGGAACTTAGAGCCACTGAGGCAAAACTTCTGGGGATGGGGACAAAGAGGTACATATAGTCTTAAAGCTTCCCAGGTGATGTTAATGACCAGATAAGTTCTGGAAGCACAGTTCCAGACCCTGTGCTCCCTCTGGCTACTTTGTTGGTTTTGTTGGTGAACTGATTACATGTCTCTGAAAAGGTAACCCATGCGAAAAAAAAAAATGGCAATAAAAATTCTCATGAAACAGTTTTGAGAGAAGGCTGGAAACAGTGAAGTCTGGTGTTATCTTGCATCTTAACTATCATGCTCTTCCTCATTTTTCACATATAACCAACCGAAATGCAAGGTAGCAACGCATGCACTTAAAGAAGAACTTTCCATAACATGTTTCCTATAGAAAGACATCCATGACAAGTCCACATTTAAGTGGAAAAGTTGATTACCTGAAAATTATATATATGAACTTAGAAATATCGAAAAACTTAACCAGAAATAAACTGAAAAGTTAATTATCTCTGAGTGACAGAATTATAGGTGATCTATTTTTATCTTTCTATTTTTGGGGTATTTTCTAATGTTTTGGCAATGAATTTTTATAACAAGAAAGAATAAAACTATTTTAAAATTTAAACATAACTATGCTCAGCAATATTAAATTAAGAAGTGCCCATCAAGGTTTTTTTCCTGGCCCTCAGCCCCCAGTACATTCTGCCAAGCTTATGGGCTAATTTTCCCTATCTTCGCCTTACAGATAAGTGGTGTGTGCATACAGTACATGACATTTCGTAGTAACTCTTCACAGCAGCTCTAAGCACATAGGCAAATGGTCATTATCACAGGACGAATATAAAAGAACATTCAGAGAATTTACTTTATTATTCCTGGGATTTTTCTGAAATACATACAAACTTAGAACAAAATAAATAAAAGCTAAAGCTATATTTGTGGGTCTAATAATAGTTAACAGGCAGAATTTTTAGATAAGTCTTCTGCCGTTATGTCTGAGGAAGCGATTTAAAGTCATTTTGTAGGAGGTCTGTTTTGTTTTGTTTTTTACTTTACGCACTTATAAACAGTTTTAGAATTTAGCAATTTTTCTGGAATTTTAAGTCCAAGGCAAGAGTTCAAAATCATCGTTTGCTCAAACTCTGAGATCGAGTTTGCTATGGTAAACAGTGATAAGCAGAGTGGAGGAGGAGGAATCATCATCCTGTAGTTTTCCTCCCATTTTAAACTATCCAACCAGCAACGCCAAAGTGCTGTTCCCACAAGCTAGGAATCCTAGGGACATCTGTGAGGGACCAAGAGATTACAGTCGCAGTTCATAATGGAATAAGAACTAAAACTGACTCTCCTTAAAACAGTTTCTGATGTAAGGTACAGATGACCAAAACCAGCTCCGCCTAAGAAGCACAAAGCAAATCTCCACACCTCCGAGGCCCCCCGGATGCCAGATTCAACTCAGCAGTCAGTCAACTTGCCCTCCGGGGAGGCTCCATTTGAAGAGAGGACCGAAGGGAAACGCAGCCCAACGTCCCCGCGGCTGCGCGCACCCCTCTCGTCCCGGGCCGGAAGTCTGCAGGAACCTACCTGGTGCAGCTCATTAGGCAGAGACGGGGCGGCGGGCCGAGAGAGCCGACACCCGCTGCCTGCGCAAGTTCGCACGCCGCTCCCAGCTGTCCCCGCTGGGCCGTCGCTCGGGCGGATTGCGGGTGCGGCTCGGGAAAGGCCCCTTATCTGTCCGGACCACGTGACCCAATCCCTTGGACCAACCAGAGCCCAGCTGGGGCGCGAGCCCTCGCCAGGAGTACGTGACCGCCGTGGTTCCGGACTTCCAGGGCTTGGGGTGGGGTGCTCGGGGACAACCCCGCCCGCGCGTCTGAGCGAGCCCCGGGCGAGGGGGCGTGGAGGCAGCGCCATACCGCACGTAGCGGGTGCTGGCCTGGGAAGGAAGCCGCAGACCTCACTCGGGCAGGGCGCCAGCTCAGCCGGCCGCCGAGAAGGAGCTGCCTTTTGCATCTTGAGGCGTCTGTGCGCAGTTAAATCTGAACACAGAAAGCTGTGGCTCGTTCCAAATGTATATATTATTTTAAATGTTTATATTGTTCATTGCTTGGTGCATCTGCGCATTTTCTCCCCTACCGTAGTGTGAGCAATCAGAAGAAGCTAGCTGCATATTTTTTGGTTAGGATGAATTCACAAGTGCACCAAACAGTAGACGAAGGCTGCCAGGAATTAACCATTCCCTAACAAATATTAATAAAGCATGCTAGCCCGATAAAATACTGCTGGGGCATTTAATTAAAAGGCACTTTGTATTTCGACCTATTCTTCAGTTTTTCTCCCCAGAAGAGAAAAACTAAAGCCAAAAATGAAATGGCCTTTTTCGCTCACGTGGTGGGTCAGCCACAGAGCCTGTGGTCAAACCAAATCCCTCGACTCGGTTCTGACGTCCTTTGGCAGTGATGTGGAAACCAAAATGTTAAAATATCACACTGTAAGTTTCATGACTCTCCGAGTCAATTACTTTCACTGAGGTTTCGTTATTTTGCTTAGTTTGGGGAGTTTTTAGACCACCAGTTACAACCATACAATTAAATTTCTAAGTCGAGAATGGATTATTTTTATAAAACCCGCATCCTAGTCCTGCTCTATTAACTTAGATATCTAGGAGTCAATTAAAATATACAATATTCCCTGTGTCTTTTAAGTAACTGTTAAAGTAGAGCGATTAGAATGAAGAAATTCATGCTGAGAATCACTGGGGAAGATACTTAATGCTTGGACTTGAGTTTTGAAATGAAAAATCCGACTTTCACAGGTTCACTAGCCCCTCAACCCAACCAAAACTAGCTGAAAGGACATAGTCTTTGAGTTTGACACTTACTAGCTACTTACCCATCAACAATTAGAATGATAGAGGTGGAAGGTACTATAGGTATCATTGGCTTCGAAGTATTTATTTCACAAGTGATGAATCTAAAACTCAAAGAAGCTGTGCTGCTTGCCAGAGATTGGTTAGGTCAGAGCCCAGTTTAGAACATTGAGTAGAGTTTTCTCCTCCACTCATGATCACATCTTGAGCTTAAAAAGTGGGTATTACCAATTAAAGTTACAGAAACATAAAATATTAAGAATGTATTGTGATCCCATTTTGGAGGAAAGGTGTGCATGTGTAGAAAATAGAATATACTCTACCAAATGTTGACAGTGCTTATTTTGGATGGTGAGCTTACGAGTAAAAAAAATTATTTGTCATTTTGCTTCTGTTTTTTTTTAATTCTACAATGAACATGGATTTCTGTAATTAAGAACTCATTTTTAAAGGACTTTAAAACTTTCAGATTGAACTAACATGGATAGCCTACCTACTAGGTGATGAGAACTGTGTTGGCACCACATAGTCAAATTTACTCATATAATCCTTTTTTTGAGTTTGCTCTTGTTTCCACTCATACTTCCTCTCCTGCCCCCTGGTGCTGATGCCATAAAATCCACTTTTTCTGAACTTCTTAAAATAAAAGATCAGCAAAACGGGGTTCTCTCTTAAAGGAGTCAACACTCAATAAATCTTTAACTGGGTGATCCAGTCCCTCACTTCTTTTTTCCTCTCGGCTTTACTGAGAACTCATTGACGTATAACACTGTGTAAGTTTAAGGTGTAAAATGTGTTGATTTGATACACTTATGTATTGTAAAATGACTACCACCAGAGCATTAACTAACACCTCCATCATGTTACATGATTTCCATTTCTTACTGTCATGAGAACATTTAAGATTTACTCTCTTAGCAACTTTCGAGATATGATACATTAATACATGTCATGTTAGAAACCCAGAAGCATGTACTCGTTGACCTTTCCCCATTGCCCCTACCCTACCCCCAGCCACTGGTAACCACTATTTTACTCCATGTTTCTATGAGTTTGGCCATTGTAAATTCTGCATGTAAGAGATATCACACAGAATCTGTCTTTCTCCATCTGACTTATATCACTTAGCACAGTCAGGCCCCTTACTTGTTTCCTTCCTGGCTTTTACTGCCCTTCTTTATGGAATGAGAGGAATTGGTATGGAAGCAGTGTTTTTAGTTGGGAGTTGCACTAATGAAGACGTGGATTAGGAATTGTGGGGAGTTTTATTGTTTGTAGGTTTTCCCTCACTGTAGTTTGGCAATCTCCAAACATTGCTTTGTCCTACCCATCTTAACAATAAATCTGCTGGTGAGGGCTTATTGATCTGTGCAGTGTTTCCAGCCATGCCAGGGGTTACAAGGACTCAAAAGTCACAGCACTTTGACCTTACTGATGTGTTACAATTTTTATTATTATTTTTTTAAAAAGTTTAAATTCATGAAATACCCAGGGAACATTTTAAGGAGCTGCTAAGTAGGGGACTGGTGATTGCATGGCTTACACAAGTAGGTCTCTCACAATATGCATCCAACACATGACCAGAGATATGACCTTGTGGGAAAAAACACCCTGTAGGGGTCCAAGGTTGCTATTTTCTGCAACCTTGCTTTTTTTTTTTTCAGTGTCCAATCAAGAGACCATTTGAGAATTGAGCCTTACATTATTAATATTACAATGTCAGTACTTTAACCCCAATTAGCAGTAACAGGAGAAACCTAATAACTGACCTTCATGCAAGGAGTCAATGAGGTTGAAAAATACTCTTTTAATTAGAAGGACTGGGATTTCTGTTTTTGAGAGCAGAGAGGAGTCAATTCACATGTGAATGGTAAGCTCTTACACTAATTCCTTCTTCTTTACCCATGTTGGATGGGAACACAAATATTAGGTAAAGGAGTATAATTTGAAAACACACACACACGGTGCTTACTTTGGATCAGGCACTGTTTTAAGTGCTTTACAAATATTAACTCATGTAATATTTATGAGAATCCTATGTAGAAACCATGATGCTATTCCTACTTTACAGATGAGGAAACTGAGGAGGCCTTGGGAGTTTAAGTAACTTGCACAAGATCACACAGCTAGCAGATGGTAGGACCAGGTTTCAAACCCCTCTAGAGACCACGGCCCATGTGTGAGTTGCTCAGGAAAAGACAAGCCCACACAGGTACCTACCAAGACCAAAAGGAAGCTCTGCAGAAACCCAGAGAAATTCAGACAGGAGAGGGCTCCCTGGCATATCTGGGAAGCTTCAAGAAGGAAATGAGACTTAGGAAGGCCAGGAAAATGGAAAGCATTTAAATACGGTGGAGTATAATCTTAGGGGATTTAGATGTAAGAATCTAGCTGTGGGGCTCAACCAATGAGAGAGTAAATGAGACCACGAATGAGATGGTGCCAGCAGCCCACCATTCTTTTCAAAGGACATAATCCCAGAAAGCAAGAGAAGAAAATTAAAAGTGTTGCCAAGTAGGTCGTGTTATTAGCCATTAAGTTTGCTCTGAAGGAATTTTCAAGTGTAATTTTCATTGCCTGAAATTTTTTTAATGTTTACATTACCCCACTTCTAAAACATCCTTGTAAGAGCGCAAACTAGGCCCAGGTGTGAAGGCACGATTGTTGTTACCAACAGTAAGTCGTTAAAGAAAGTGCAAGACACCATCTGAGACTTATAAGGTGTCTCCACTGAGGTGAGGAAGGAGAGGGGAGAAGGAACAAAGGATGTCACTTTGCCTCTCTAATAATCCACTGGAAAGAAAGATGTAGAGGTAAAAAGACAAGTAACCATACAAGGCTGGCTGAGTGGTAAATGGGTCGTATGACCATTATACACATTTGCTACATGTGAGTCAGGACTTTGGTGACAGGAGAGGCCTCCAGGGGCCAGGACAGCCAAAGAAGATCATTATGTAGGGTAACTGCAAGGAGGGCAAATTGAGTCAAGGGTAGGATTGTAGCTGGAATCCTAGCTAAGTATTGGGGAGAAAGGACAAAGGAGAGAGCATCTTAAATGTTAAAATTTATTTTTAAAGTCGCTTAAACTATCTTGAACATTAGAGATCTAAGTGCCACAAAATGAATGAACAAAGAATGAAATAATCTAACTGTAGAGGAGAAATCATTCTCAAATGTTGATAATTACATCTCTGAGTTGCTGCAGTTTCTCCATATTCATGGAAGGATTGGGGTGAAGGAAAGTATGTTAAAAGAACCTATGAAGAGACTTAAATCACAACCAAAGGGCTTTATTAAAGGATTCAATATAAAAATTATGGAAGATGTGAGAAGGAATGGGTTATGCAGGGGATGGAAAGGAACTAATCCCAATGTACTAAAGTTCATAGAAAATATCAACATAGGAAAAATCAAAATGAGGAGCAGGAATTCTGAAAAAGAATAATGAGGACACACTAGCCCTATGGGCTTAAAATTTATAGAGTGTTTTTAAAAATTGGGATTGGTGCATGCATAAGGAATCAGATCAGTGAGATTAAAGAGTTCATAAATAGACCTACTTACATATAAAATTTTATTGTATGATACATGTGGGTATTTCTAATAAGGGGAGAAGAAGAATGGGTTATTCAATAAATGGGCAGAATGTATACAAGAAAGTGTATTTACTTAATACCTCTGTGGAGGGGTCCTAAAGTGCTTTGACCAAGCCACAGTGTGCACAAAAAAAGGGAACTCCAAAGGGAATACTGCAAGGGGATTGCTGGCTGGTACGACTTGCTCCGGGAGCATAATTTTTGTGACCTGGAGATTTTTGCTTTTAACTCGGGGCTTACGGGAAAGAAAAAGTATTGGGCAATGACTGAATCTGATATTCAGTAAGAGAGAATTGATATAATGCATACTCTTTATTTCTGTTCTCCTCTCTCTCCAGTTCCTCCTCTCTAAGAAGCTGGAGAAGAGACTTCTCGGGCATGGCTCGTTGGGTTCATCTGCGCTGAGTGGGTCTCATGCTCTGTACATGTTGTTGTTACTTTCTGTAGGCCACAATGCACACCTCTAGTTTCAGTTCCTGTATTTTGTTACATTTTAGCTTTCCAAACTGTTGTGACTTTGCATTCTATTCTTTGCTTGCAAACACAAAAGCCTCTAAAATGCAGCAGCTCTCGGTGTAACCATTATTCATTTTGTAGAGACAAGTTTTTCTGCTTTGTAATCTGGTTTCTGGACTCAGCTATGAACTGTGGCTATTGGAGGAGTTTTAAAGCAGCTTTAGCAGGAGGAATCCAAGCTGAATCATACATCTCGTTTATAAGGTACCACACTATTTCTTTTTTATGTGACAAATTAAACTTGTCCACTCCTCCTACCCCCACCATATATACACAAACAGATCACATCACCCCACCTCCAACTCTGGACATAACTGTTAATACTCACATGCTCCAATAAGATGTTCAAATGCTCTATTCCTTTTTGTAAGCTACAATACTGTATTATGTCCCTTAACCACGGACATTGAAACCCAATCTGGCCTAAGTTAGGGTTTTTGTGTCTATCAGAGAACTATTTCTGTTTAGCTGTTACATACCTAGGAAGTGGTGAAAAGTTCCATCTGAGGGAATCTGGGGAGGGAGCAATTTTCCAGATCCTCTCAAGTCAACATTTTCACTAGGGTTTTCATATTTTGTCTGAAGTGTAATAAATCCTCTAGAATGTCAGCCAGCGTTAAAGCCAAATTTAAAACACATTTCAAAGCTAACTTTCTCCATCTTTGTTTACTCTTTATTAGCAAGGTGTTAATTTTTAAAAGTGAACAATGGTTAAACTTTTAATTTTCTTGCTAAAATTGGCAATTATTTGAGACCACCAATAGAAAGACAAAATGTTTCAAATTCCCTCACTTCTCCTGTCAAAAAAACCCCACACCTCCTGCAGTAGGAAATGATAATGTTGGGCAAAAAAAAGCATTAGGTCTTGCTTTCCTATATACATTATTGAGCTTTCGTTGTTACAGAGTTTTGGAGCTCAGACAATTAGTGATTAAAACAGAAGTATTTCTTTCTGAGGAAAGGACAGAAGGGAAAAAAAATTAACACTGTTAAGAACAAACCATGTGTCCAGCGCTGTTAGATCCTTTTAGATGTTTTATGACATACTCACTAGCTACAATATTGCTACCATATAATGCTTCTTTTAAATTAAAGCTATTATATTAAAAAGAAGAACAGAGGACTATTGTTTAAAACAGGATAAAAAGTGATTAGATACTACTTTCTCTTATCTTGCTTCCATCATGCCCACCCTCAAATCCAATGTTTTTGATGCTATTTATGGAATTATCTTCTCCATGGTTGATATTAGAAGAGGTTCTTATTTTGCAAACCACAGGCTGAAATGCAAGATTTGATGGGTAAAGATCACAGGGGCTGCATTTGAGCAATAACATGTCACATGTGACATGTTAGTCTTTTCGACTTTACAAATGCCTTCACAACCTTTATTTCATTTAGACCTCATTAAAATCTTCTGAAGCCACTCATCATTATTCCATCTTACAGATGGAGAAACTGTTACTCAGTCAGGGAATGACTAAAGAAGGATTCAAAACTATTAAGCGATGAAGTTAGGCTTCAATGCCAAGAGCTAACCTCAGGTGGGAACACCTTAATCTAAGTAATTAACTGGTTCGTGTACAGGTATTAAACTAATATCTGAGCATGAGCCCTTTGTTGGACATCTCTCTTCCTCACTCTCATATTTAATTAGTTCCTGCCTACTTTAACCTTCTCAGTATGTCTCAAAATCCACGTCCTCTTCTCCAATTCCTTGCCACTCAGCACCTCTCACTTGGACTGTTATGTAGCCTTCTAACTGGCCTTTCCCACCCTATATTGTGTCACTCGAATGCATCTTTCTCATAATCAACAAGATGTCTAAAATGTAGCCCTGATCACAAAACCCTGCTATGGCTGCCCATAATCTAACTCTACCAAAAATAAGCAAACCACTGATATTCACAGCCCTCCATAATCCCTGTCTGTCTCACCAACTTCATCCCCATTCGTCCTTCCCTAGCCTCCCTGTGTTCATACACTGTCCTTCTGTCTGGAGTGCCATCCCTCTGTTCACTTTGCTTGGCTAATTATTCCTCTTTCGAAGTTCAGCTCAGATGTCATCTCCCCAAGATTCCTTCCATGATCTCCTCCCAGCCTGCCTCAGAGATCTTCCAATGTGTGTTCCCACAAGACCCTGTGACTATCATTTCACTTATCATCTACTTTTATTAAAATCTGTTTTGTTTTGTTGACACTATCCTTATGAAAGAGATCTCTCATTTCTTTATTTTTCTGACACTTTTATTTTTAAGTAATTATTATTATCCTTAGAATATTAACAATTGCCCACTGTGTAAAATCAAAAAAGAGAAAAGAAATACCATTCTTTTTAAAAATGTAGTGAAATAACTAAATTCTCAATTTCTATTTTATTCATCTAAAGTGATAAATGTTGCCTATCACACAGAAGTCTTTAGAAAAATAAGAAAAAATGATCTCATGGGAACTCTGACAATTTTGAGCATGAAAAAAAGTACCAATCTCAAAATTATTTTTTTTTTAAAAAAGGAGGACTATTTACTTAGGGAAGAACATTATGGGAGATTTTTAGAAGTAAAACATTTTGAACCCTCTAGCAAAATATCTGAAAATGCTAACAATTTTTTTTCTTTTCTTTTTGCTGGTAATTAATTTTCTTCTTTTTAAATATTTTATTGTGATGTAGTTGACATATAATATTGTGTAAGTTTAAGTTTACAGTGTATTGATTTAATACATTTATATCTTGCAACATGATTAGCTCTGTTAGGGTGAGCTTCACATCTGCTTCGTATCGTGTAATCATGATTTCTTTTTTGTGATGGGAATAATTAGATTTATCTCTTAGTAACATGAAGATCTGTTTTGCATTTGTCTACTCTGCTAGACAGTAGGCTCCTTGAAGGCAAGGATAATATCTTATTCATCTATGTGTCTCCAACACGTGGCACAGTATCTAGGTATAAACAACACATAACCCTTGGATAAATGGGATACATTAATTAAAAAATGATCACTGGCTTCAGAATTTGGCACAAATAGAGAAAATGAGAGGATGACATTGAAATGATGTGAATTGGTAGATCAGTATGTGACAAGAACAAGAATTGTCTAAAGAGCTTTCAGAAACAATCTAGAGAAGAGTGTTGGCAAAAATCCTAAATGAAGCTAGTGTATCATTAATTTGGCAATCAAGGGGACAAGTTATTTCAAAAGTATCACAGTTCAATGCTAACCAAACCACCCAATGCCCTACTTTGGAGCCCGAGCAAAAGTACAAATTGTCCTGGGACACGGCAGGTTTATTTTCAGATCACAAGTCAGACACCAGGACCAGGTAGACTTTGGTTTTTTAAAGCAATAACACAGACTAGAGTTTGTAGATTTGAGTTTTTTTAAATCAGTAACTCATTAGGAATTCTTTGAATATCTGTTGAACCATTCGTCATCCCTGATTCTCTCTTACTACTTCTGGCTGTTGTTTGACTTGCCCTTTTCTCTGTTTCCTTTCTCCTCTGCCTTCCAATGCCTCCTTGTTATTGTCCCTCACTGTGTAGTTTGTATAAAATCACTGCTGACATTAAAAGCCCCTGTAAAGTTCTGCTGATTATTTTACACCTCTAACTGTGGAAAGTATACAGATCACGTAAGCCCATGACAATGTGTCACGTTGCCTGTTTGTTTCTGCCATTACCTCTGTGTGGAAGATCTTTACCTGGCCAAACCTTATCCATCCTTCAAGGTCCAGCTCAAATATCCAACGTTAAACTTGCCACAACCCTAGAGACAGAGACAGAATATTCTATTCTCTATTCTGTACTCCAGAGACAAATTTATTTAGACATCTAGAATAGCTTTTGTAGTACTATTTGATACTTATTTGTTTGCATTACTATTTCCCCTATTAAACTATGAACTCCTGAGAAATACCAAACGTTATTCATTTCTGAATCCCTTGCAGTGATCAATACCTAAAACATTATAGACACACAAAAATATTGGTTGAAATATTCGGTAGTCTTATCAGCTCATTAAAGTGTCAAGGTCACACCTATAGTTAATAAGACCTAATCAAAGCTGGGTGACATACAAGGAGAAATTTGAAGGCTGCACAATGTGGATATTAAATATTCAATTATTCAAAAAATATTTATTTGGCTTCTACTATGGAGGCCACTGTACTTAGGAATTGGAGATACTGTAAGAAAAAAAGACCAGCTAGGTCTCATGGTCTCAGTCTATCAGAGAGGCTATTTTTAAACAAATAATTGTACAATTAATGATGCAATTTTAATATGAATATCAAAAGATAGCTAAATGGTACAGTGAGAGCATGTGATAAAGAGATCTGACTTAAACTGGAATAAGTCAAGGAAGGCTTCTTCCTTAAGTAAGTGATATTCAAGCTGAGAATAGAGTGAAGAGCGGATATTGCCTAGGTGAAGGGACGGGCATGGGAAAACAGAAGGAAACAGAATATGTGAGGTAAAGGTGACTTAGAAAAACCATACAGGGGCCCCCAGATATATTTGTCACACTCTTGCAACTTCCTTTGTCCCTAGAGAAGCTTGTCTGTGTGGACTATATCAATGGGCCCCCATGCCTTCTGGCTTCTCGTTGGGTTTGGCCAAGGAGAGGCACTAGCAGGAAAGCAGAGGGTGGAAGGAGAATGAAGTCAAAGAATTTATTCCCCCAACTTCCACCCTGACAAGGGCTGTGGTTGGCTTCAACCGTCTGCTCACAGCCCTGACTTCTGTCAGACTGCTCTCCATGGCGTTATTCTATCAGCTCTGAGATCACTCCCTCCACTTGTCCTTCATTCCTGGAGTTATCATGCCCAGAGGACTGCATTATCCTTTGTTAGTTTACTCCAGTCCTGCCCACACTCTTGTAAATAGCCTCTTCGTTAGACACTCATCAAATTACTAATTTTATTTATGCTATTTTCCTGCCAGAATGCTGACTGATATCGAGGGCAAATAAGAAGCTAAATCACACCGAGGGTTTTTTAACATGATAAGGGCTCTAGATTTCACCCCACCTTCTAAAGTCTCTACTGAATGCCCTACATGCAAAACTCTCCACCCTGGCCTGTGGGAACTCAATGATCCCAGTCCTATTTAAGCTCTAGAACTTTTCCAGACCAGATCTCGCCAGTCACTCTTTGCCCATACCTCCTAGGGTTTTACTCTACATATTCAAGTCTCTGTATTCAGCAAAGACTCAATCCCCCATGCAGATTTCTGGAGTCCTTTTTCTATATAGCTCTCTCCTCTTCAGAACTCCATCTGACAATTTCTAGCCATGTCAGACTATTTGAACTTCAGTCTCTATCTTTCCATCTGAGGGAGTCCACCATGCTTGAGATTCTTCCTCCTGCTCTGTGATCCAGAATGTGCCTCTAGGCAGAAAACCAGGGCAACTATAGAGTCACTTGATTTATTTTCCTTCTCTGAGTCTTGTGATGTTTATTGTTAGTGTCTAAAAATAGTTGATATTTGTTCAATTTAAGGTAAGTGGGTAAGTCCCTGACGACCAGAAACAAAAGTCCTTTTAGTTATTTTTAACTTTATAAAGAGAGTATCAAGCTGAAGGTAATCTTTGGTGCGTTACATTTTCACTCCATAATTTTATTGCTAAAACTCATCCATATTCTTATGTGTACCTGTGAGTCATTCTTTCAATGCCATATAATAGTACATTATGTGAATAAAACACATTATTTATCCATTCTCCTGTTGATGGGCATTTGTGTTGTTCCTAGCTTTCCATTATGAATCTTCTTATGTATGTTTTTAAATATATTTTTGTAAAAGTTTCTTTTATACATTCAATAGTTTAATTAAAGTTTTAATTAGAAATGACTACTGATTGTATCAAAACCTTTTCTGGCATTTAACAATCACATATTTTTTGCTTAAGTTGTTGCTGTAGGGAATTAAATTGTTAGATCTCCTAATGGCAAACCTTTCTAACATTCCTAAAATATACTTAGTTAGAGTCTATTATTCTTTCAAAACCAGTACTAGACTTATTACATTTTGTGAGTCCAGTTTATTGAGGTATAATTTAGAGATGGTAAAATTCGTCCTTCTAAAGTACATAATTTGATGGGTTTTGACAATATATTCAGTCATGTAATCATGACCATAACCAAGACATAAACATTTCCATTACATCCAAATGTTTCTGCATGCTCTTCTCCAGTCAATCCTCTGTCCTACCCCAAATTCCTAAAAACCACTGGTCTGATTTCACCTTTTCCAAAATGTCCTATTATAAATAAAGTCATACAGTGTGTAGGCTTTTGTGAATGATTTTATCCCTCTTCATCATGCTTTCAAAATTCATCCATGTTATTGCATGTATCAGCAGTTTATTCTCTTTTTTTATTATTGTGGAATAATATTCCATTGTATGAGTACGCCACAGTCTGTTTATCCATTCATCAGTAGATAGACTTTCAATCTTTTTTACCATATATTGGTTTTAGATATAGGCCTTTGTGGGAACAAATGCTTTGATTCCCTTGATTAAATACCTAGGTGTAAGATTGCTGGGCCATATGATAAATGTATGTTTAAGCCTTTAAAACTACCAAACTGTTTCCCAAAGCTTCTGTACTATTTTATATTCCTATCAGGAAGGTTTGAGAGCTCCAGCTGCTCTATATCTTTGCCAGCATTTGAAATTGTCAATAAGTTATTTGACTTCTTCTTGAGCTGTAAGAATTGTTTATATATTCTGGATACAGCTCCTTTATTAGATATATATTTCCCAAACATGTTTTTTTCCCCAGTGTATGTCCTGCTTTTCATTTACTTAACATTGCCTTTCAAAGAATAGAAGATTTATATTCTGAAAAAAATCCATTTTATCAATTTTTTTTCTTTTATGGTTCATATTTTTTAATGTCCGGTTTGAGAAGTTTTTGTTTAACCCAAGATTAAAAGAATTTCTCCTATGTTTTTATGTTTTCTTCTAAAAGTTTTTCAGTTTCAGCTCTTTATATGTATGTCTATAATTCACTTCAATTTAGTATTTTTATAGATGTGTGGTAAGGGTCAAGGTTTTATTGTTATAGTTATTTTTGTTACTCTTTTGTTTTTGTTTTCACATTTGGCTTCCAATTGTTCCAGCCCCATTTGTTTAAAAGACTAACTTTTTCCTCCATTAAATTATTTTTTGCACCTTTGTCAAAATTCAATTGATGTATATGTGTTTGGGTCTATTTCTGGAGTCTCTATTCTGTCTCATAGTTCTATAAGACTATTCCTTTGCCATTATCACACTATCTTGATTACTGTGATTTATGGTATATCCAAAATCAGATAGTGTGAATCTTCAACTTTGTTCTTACTTTTCAAATGAACTTGCTAAAGCTTTATTTAGAATTTTTTATGTGTGTTTTTAAGTTGAACTACAGAAGTGTTTTGTACTATATTAATCACGGTTTTCTAGAGTCTGAAATCATTTGATTAACATAGAAATTAACTCTTTCTTAAAGGTTAGATGAAATTCAGATGTAAAGCAATTAAGTGGGTTTTATTTTTCTTACAGGGAGGATTTAACAATTTTTCTATTTCTTTTAGTGCCTTTAGTTTTCTAATATTTCTTGCACCAATTGTGTTAATTTATATTTTTCTAGAAAATCTTATTGCTTAGACTTTCAGATTTACTAAAAATTTAAAATTTATTAATAAGCTTTGGATTTATAAATGTATTTATAAACATTGGAAACTGAGGTACAGAGTTATCAGATAACAAGTCCAAAATCATGCAGCTAATAAGTGGCGGAGACGGGATCTGAACTCAAGGTGTCCAGGCTCTAAAGTCCCTGGAATTACTCACTAGATTTCAGGAAATAGTGATACACAGTGAACTTTAAGTTCCAGAAATAATTTAATAAAGTCTTTCATGATATCTCTGTGAAGAAGATAAATAAATGATAGCTACAAAATTTGCTGAACAACCTTACCAAAAAGAGCTCTATTTTTGGCCTTTTTCTTTAAACCCATCAAGAAAGAAAATAAAGGACTTAATACAGAAATACAAAAACATGCATGAGAACATAACATGTGGTTCCTGAATTTGCTAATGATGCAAAAGTGCACGTGATAGCTTAATGGCAAAATGAAACTCAAAAAATCTTCACCACCACAACCTAGTCAATCGAACAAGTGTGAATTGAACAGATTGTAGGCCCCACAAAAGCAAAGCCAAAATACATGTTATTCATCCATGTACACAAAGCTCCCAGCAGAATTGTAGCTGCTTAGAAAATATTTTTGAACATTTATTAAAAGAAAAATATACACATTACTGAATTTCAACTACTATACTAGTTTAGGATAAGGATGAGCATGGTTAAACATTGAGGTTAGTGGGAAAAAAAATTTTTTGCTTTGCCATAAGTTCAGTATAAATTAATACTACAATGGTACAGGATTTGGTGTCAGAAAACTTAAAACTAGGTTTGGTTTTGGGACACATCACTTAAACTCACAGCAAAATAAAGTTAATAATTCATAATTTAAGAGATTATTTTGAGAGTATAATCATTCATGTGAAAAAAATTTTGCAACTACAAATGACCATTATTAAATATTATTGTTATTAGATTATAAATCCCTACAATAAGTTAGCAAGTATTTTGAGCTTATCTCAATTCTCAATTTTTTGTGGTGAAGATTAAGAGAGGGTAGATATGAAGTACCTAGTAGAATATGAAAAGCATATTAAACATTTAATAAATTTTAGCATAAATGGTTTGTCCTTTTATACACAGGATACTGTATATATAACTATACATGTAATCATATATATATAATCACATATATGGAAGGAAATATGTTAAAATGCAAATAGGGTTTCTCTATTTCCCCAGTCACTCTTCTAGATACTGAAGATACAATTAAGAATTGGACAAAATACCACCCTCAATTTTTTGTTATTTATTTCGTTTCTACTTCTCTCTCATGTACAAGAATCACTTTCTTTATTATAAAGAAAAACCAAACTATAAAAAGGTAGCAGTTGCCAGGGTTGAGGTGGAGAGTGGAGGGGAGAGGGATGAATAATTGGAGGCAGGGGGTTTTCAGAGCAATAAAGAATCTAGGTTTGATGGCGTGTTTGATGTCAGATAAAATCTATTTATCTCCCAAATTAGATAAGAACAACCTAAGTTGGGAAATAAAGAATAATTGACTAGTTAGAAGCAAAGTTCAACAGTGACTTCTGCAAAACTAAGCTTCAAGGAAAAGCTAACTTTCTAAGCAATATTCTCTCCTCTTGTATTACCTGAATTTATTTCCATTTTACTTCAAAGTCAATTTCTCATAGTCACAAAACATATTTGACAAAAGAGCTTATATCTAGAATATATAAAGAAATACTACATCTCAATAATAAAGACAAACAACCAAATTTTTAATTGGGTTAAGATTTTGAACAGACACTTTAGAAAGATACATGAAGGGCCAATAAACACATGAAAAAGTGTTCCACATTAAGTCAGCAGGGAAATGCAAAGTAGAACAACAAGATACTAAAACCATGATGTACTGAATTTTAACTTTAGAATGGCTAATATTAAAAAGACCAACGATACTAAATTTTGATGAAGATATAGAACAACTGGAACTCTTGTTGGTAGGAGTGTTAAAGGGCACAGTCACTTTGGAAAAGGTCTGACAATTTCTTTTAAAATTCATTATATTCCCTACCTTATTACCCAGAAATTTCACTCCTAAATATGTGTCAAAGACAAGTGAAATCCTGTGTCCACAAAAGGAAAAGAACGTAGATAGCAGTTTTATACTAAATGTCCCCAAACTGAAAGCAGCCTATGTGCTATCAATAGGAAAATGGATAAATAGTCTATAGTGTAATCATACAATGGAACACTTCTCAGCTATAAAAAAGAGTTCAATAGTGATGTACACACATGGATGAATCTCAAAAACATTATGTTAAGTGAATGAAGCTTTACATTTAACAAAACACACAGTATCATTCCATTTGAATGAAGTATGAAGTTCTAAAACAAGCAAAACTAATCCAGTAGTTACCTCTGGGTTGAAGGGCAGGTGGACAGGGATTAACTGGGAAGGAACAGGAGAGAAATTTCTGGAGTGAGGATAATATTCTACATCTTGGTAAAAATTTAGACTATACTGATGTATACATTTGTCAAAATTCATCCAATGTCACACTTAAGACTTGTGCATTTCACTGTTTGACAATTTTACTTATAAATTTTAAAAGAACCATACAGAAACATGGAACTCAAGTTAATGATATTCATGCTAATGCATCTAGGGATAAAGTGTGACGATATTTACAACTTACTTTGAAATTCTGCAAAATAAAAACAAAATGCAGTGATGGATAAGTGAGGGATGGATATGGGACAAAGCTAATATAGCAACATATCAATTTTGGAGTTTAGGCTATACATAAAATCTTTCAACTCTTCTGCATGTTGGGATTTTTTAGATTAAAATATTGATGGAGAAACCATCAATTTCTCCTATTTGAGTTTACCTCTTCAAGGGCAGGAATTGACTCTTCTTAGTCTATGCTAAGTAGTCAATTCATTTTTGGTGACTAGAGGAATGAATAAATGTGAACCCAAAGAAGCACTGTGAATGAATGATAAACCCCAGAGAAAATCTCAGAGTATTCGAGAACGTGGCTGGACAGTAAAAGAAACTACTCCGCAATGATCTTTCAGAATTGAGCTGCACATTGTTTAATACGTTTCAAACTCGTTTGTCTAATGATTAATTTCATTCATTTATTTTAAACTAAGAATAATGTTACATGTTTTATTAACAAAGGAGCCCCTCCTCCCAGGCATAGTTGCTTGTTAATTATAATGAGCCGGTAACTGAAATTTCAACTGGAAGTAAATTGGTCCTAAAAGAAAAGTCAGCGAGTTACCACTCGATGTTTCCCTCTTCTACTAAGGTTTTTACAGAAAAATTAAGGCTTAAGATACACTAATTTGATCTTCATTCCCCTTTGAAAATAGGCAACTTCCATTTTAAAGGGAGTGAGGCTGTTGTTCTCTACTCAAAGATAACATTGCTAACATTGTGAAGTTTCTTATTCCCAGATTTTTTTTTTTACACATGGTATAGAAGCTTTTTCAATGTGAAATAATATTATATTTTAATTTTATATGCATTTTCCACATACCTTCTGTACTTACTAATATATGGTAGGCATTATTTCTTTTCATTAAGGATTCTGCTAAAACACCATTTTTAATAACAGAAATATTTGAGGATCTACTTCTCCCCCCTCCTACATTGAATTTTATCTTTTCTTTTAAACCTTTGCTACTTTAAGGGATTAAAATATATCTCTTTTTAAAATATTTATTACTATAGTGAGGTTGAACTTTTTCATGTTAATTAGTCCTTTGTCTATTTTTAAATCTTTTTTACTGAAGTATTTTTATTGATTTATAAAAGCTATTTCTATATTAGATTTATCAATGTTTTTGTCATATGTATTACAAACAGAAATAAAAATATATATATTTGTTCCAGATTTTTAATGTTGTTAGTAGAATTTTTATTCACAAAAATTTAATATAAAATTTTTGGTCTTCTACCTATTGTTTGTTTCTTTACCATGCTGTCTTTAAAAGGACTTGGAGAGCTTGTGAGAGGAAAAAATAAAAAACTGCTTTGAGTGAAGAAGCTTGAGGAAGAGAAAGAAGTAAAAATATTAAAGCAAATGTTCCAAGAAGAATCTAATGTACCTAGTTTTAATTCCATCTTAGTCATTAACTAAATACTAATTGGGCAAGTAGTTAAGTCTCGCAGAACCAGTTTCCTCTTTCATGGATTGGAAATAATAATCCTTTCCCTGAAGAGCTGTTGGGAAGACTAGATTTAAAATAATAATAGTAAAATAATATCTCTTCCTTGAGAAATGGAGTAGGTACCCAACAAGTAAGTACTACAAGGAAGAAAGATGTCCTAAACCAGTGTTTCTCAAATGTTAATGCATATGAATCACCAGGGCACCTTGTTGAATGTGCACTCTGATTCAGTACAACCAAGGCACAGTCTGAGCTTCTGCATATCTAATGGGCTCCCAGATGATGCTGATGCAGATTGAGGGTCCTAGAGTCCTTTGACATGGGAATCCTTTACAGGGAATATTTAAGAACCAGTTAAGCAACAGATGTCTATTTTCAGAACTGTGACACAGAATTTGTAAGACAGAAGAGATAGATAGCCCTTAGAAGATGAAACTTGAATCTAAAATTATCTTAACTAGGTCAATGTTTCACCAGATGAAATTTAATTATAGTCACTGTTGCTAACCAGGGAAGCCAAACCTCAGATGGGGAGAAAATTGTGTATAAAGAATAAAGTAAAAGAACTAGTGGTCAAGACCTCTCAATGACCTCCTTCCCAAAGGCCCACCCAAAACATCCATCAAAAGGAAACACCCTATGAAAGAATCGAGTTGTTTAGAGGAAACTAATTGCAGTGCATCTTTCTCCTGGTGTAGCATTTCCTAGGCTCCACCAATCAGAAGCATTACTTGGCCATTTGCTCCCACTCCTAGAGCTTCAGAGTTCATGGATGTAGTTGGGAGAACCCCAAGCCTTGGTATTTCTAAACAAAAATGGCTTACTGTATTTATCTCCTTTCTTTTCAGTTTAGAATTGATAGCTAAAGTTATAGGGAGGAGTTAGCGAAACGTAATAGACAGAGGTTCTATTGGGAGAACTGGGTGACATTCTTTAGCTGTGCGACCTTGAGCAAGTTACTCATCCTCCTTGAGTCTGAGTGTTTTTTTTCACCTGTGAAGTAAGAAGAATAAAAACACCCACATAAGCTCACTATAGAGACTAGGTAATGTAATGGACATGATTACCACTTTAAACTGAATACAAATGATTTCCATAAATGTATTCATTATGTAAACTCTTCACCGAACAAAGCCGCTGAGATGTCCCTTGAGGTTTTTTTAGTGAGATTTTATCCACTGAGCAAGGAGGAGTTGGTAAACTAAAGATCAAGTTGACATAAAAACTGGCTATAAACCCTCTTTGCCTTCTCTTGTTTGAGTTACCTGGGGAAAGACGGCAACCTTCCCATCTGCTATCATCTCATTTGTAAAACATGATAATAACTCCTTGCTCCCCTTTCAGAGAGGTAGAGATGGTTTGTAATGATGAAAGCTGAAGGTACCTAATAAAACTACAAAATCTATACACATTGTTGGTGCTTATCTGTGTAAGAGCTGGAAAAGGCAAGTCATCATCTGCTCTTAGACCCAGTAATACCTTACCCCGATCCCACCTAGTCCCTGCCCTAAAGCGAAATATCCAATGATGGGAGGGGCCATATTGAAATCATGAACTTCTATCAGCAGTTCAAGAAATGCAAGAGTACTCAGAGTTTCCAGGATAAGGTCAGTGCCCTGGGGTGTATTTGAGCTGCTCAGCAAGCAAAGAGGTTGGCCAATTGTCGCGGTTGTCTGGCATCTTTGCATGTTCTCAAGAATTTAGTGATGGACGGTACTACATGTTCCCCCCATTGCTGCGGCTAAACCTGTCATGCATCAGATTTCAAGAGTAGAACTGTAGAATCTGTGCCTTGGGAGAACTGGGTTCAGATTTCTGTAGAGTTAAGCACAGATCTATTAAGGGATTAGAAATGTGGAAAGGCTTTACAGGGTGAAATTGCTCACAAAGATTAAAATTGGAGAAGTGAAAACAGATGTCTTGGAAAATAAAGTCACCACTTGGAGATGGAGACGGGGCTTGAGATGGGAAACAGACAGGAAGACCAGGCAACCAACAAAGCCAGCACGTGGAACGTGGGCCCATCAGCTTTCCCCAGCTCAGACCGCTTTCCTGGAGGAATTCTAGGAAACCAAGGAATGGGTCTCAGCAGTGACATTTGGAAAAAGTGAGCTAAGGAGACTCATATCCCAAACAACAGCCTCCAGCCTCTGATATTTTTTAAGGTTTTTTTTTTTTTTCAAAGTTCTTTTCTTGTCAAATTTACTAAGAAACCAGCAAGAAATGTGATAATCACATTTATTTACAGTCCAAAGGTAACAATTCTGCATATGTTCCCTTTCATTATATATTAGAATAAACAAGATGTACCTTTTTTAAAAAAAAAAAACTACATCTTGGGATAAAGATTTGTCATGATAACTATCACTTTAAACTAAAGGTTCTCAAACTTTAGCTAACAGCAGAATCATCTGAATGGCTTGCTAAAATACCACGTGCTGGGCGGCACCCCAGTTTCTGATTTATTAGGTCTGTGGTAAGGCCTGAGAATCTGCATTTCTGACAAGCTCCCAGGCGATACTGATGCGGCTGCTTCACAGCTCATATTTTGATAGCCACTGTCCTAGATAATGAGGGATGTTTGACAGGAGGAGAAATAAAGATGTAAAGACTCTCTGGTGGCAAATACATTTCATTTAGCATTCCGACCTTTCAAATTGAAGTTCAGAAATGTCACTCCTCCCAAGCAGATCACTTGGCTTACTAGTCAGTGTCTCACTGTGTGACAATAGTCATAGAAACACTAAGGGTAATCTAAAAATGGAATTGTGGAGTGGCTCATGGAACTAAAATCACAGCCTGAGGTGGAGGTCACGTGGGTGCTCTTAGGGTGCAGTGACATCCAGTTCTATCCCCATGGGGACAGGTCTGTCAAGGGAAAGGAACATAGAACCATCTCCCTTGGACAACACTTCAGGTTTGGTACTAGACCTCGCTCTCTGAATCCCAGTTAGAGAATTCATCGTTCATTTAGTCATTCAGGGAACAATCTCTTTCGGTACTATACAGTATCTCCTCTCTGAGGACACAGGCTTTATCAGATTTAGGACATTCTAGATCAGTGCTTCCAATAGAAAAATAATGCAGGCTACATATATAATTTTAAATTTCGAAAAACAAAGCAGATGAAATTAATTTTAAATACATTTTATTTAATTCAATACATGTAAAATATCATTTTAACATGTAGGCACTATTAAAAATTAATGACATTTTACATTCTTTTTTGTACTGTCTTCAAAATCTACTGTGTATATTATGGCACATCTCAATTTAGACTGGTCACATTTCCAGTACTTGATCATCACATGTAGTTAGTGACTACCTTATCAAACAGCAATTCTAAATACTTTCTTCATCAGATCAAAGACAAATCTAATTCACCAGCACCAAATATTTTTAATAATTATTTTCTCCTGTGCCATTAAGCTCCATCAGATTCCCCCACCACCTCTGACGTCCCCTGAGAGTGCATCTCTGTACCACAGAATGATAATTACCCCCAAATGTTCATTCTTCCCCTCTTACATAGTAATGGTGACTTTAGCTGGACATGTGGCTACATTTATCCTTGCAATTCGGTGAAGCCGTGGGATGACTTTTTGGTCAATGAGATATAAACAAACTCATCTTCCAGCATCTTCCAGGAACATTCTTTAAGAAACAGCTGGCATCCCCCTGTTCCTGTCTCAACCTCCTTCTTCCTTCCTGTTGGCTGGAAGAAAAACAGATGGCTGGAATTACAGCCACTATCTTGTACCATGAGCTGACCTTGGAAATGGAACCCAGTTCCTAGGGATTTTGTGGGGCAGAGCCAATGTCCTAGCTTCAAAATGAAAGAGAAATTAACTTCCGCTGTGTTGAAGCCAATGTTGTCTTTCCAGTTGTTACAGCTGAGCTTAACTTGTTATAACTAATTCATGTGTCCATCCTTTCATCCCTGGCTTGTAAACATGTCACCGGTGGAGATCCCTGGGAAAGAGGAACCAACAGATACATTCTTTATTTTTAGCACAAAATAAAGCTAATAATAGCTAACGATTACTGATGCTTACTTTAACAGGTCTTATGTTAAGTACTTACCTCTTTTAATGCCTCCAACAACCCTCATGTATAAATAAGGAAATTTGAAAGAGGTTAAGTGACTCGTCCAAGATCTATTGCTATAAAATGATGAAGCCAGAATTTGAACCCAGGTCTGGAAAGCTTTGTAATCCATGTACTTTGCTGGACGTATCCCCTGGGGGGAATCTGGGCCATAGCAGGAGAGAGAGTGGGGCCCCAGTCAAGTTTTGCTCTGTTAGCAGAAACTCTGAATTCAAACCCGAATTCACACCCTTATGATAGCAAGATTCAATCAATCAGTAAAAATGTGCGGGTCAGTGGTTCTCATCACTCTGTAAGGTGTTCTAGGGGAACAAGGTCACGTCACTTAAAGCTCTCCTAAAATTCAACTCCCTTTCGAGATCTGTTTTAACTGTCCAGGTGTTCTTTCTGTCATCTTTTTTGTACTCTAAGGACTTAAAAATTGACTTACCTAGAATAAAACACCTTATTGCATTTCTAATAAGTAAATATTAAGTATACATCATTTTAAGAATGATGGAATTGAGATTGCTTTTGGGTGGCAAGATGTTAGAGGAGACTTCTAAAAAAGAAATCTTGAGCCAGAAAGTTAGAAGAATTTCCTTTTCTATCAATATCATCTCTTCAGACTATGGAGAATACAAAAGACAAGGAGTGGACTCCACAGAGAAGTTGGGGGAAGAGTATGTGATTCTCAAAATCAAACCCACATCGGTGGAAATTGGAGAGGTTTAGCGAGCTCCGAAGCAAGCACATCAGTTTTACCAAGAACCTCAGCAAGCAGGATCAAACAAAAAAGGTCTGTGAAAAATTTCTGTCCTTAGGAGAAGACAAAATGCAAGAACAGCCTAAAATCTCAGAGGAAAATACCTATTCCTCTGTGACCCTCTAAACTGCCACCAACCTGCGTTACCAAGACATTGTGGGGGCCTGGAGCCATCAGTTAAAGCTGATGCATATAACTGCCTCTAGGAATTTGCTTACCTGTCATTGACAAGGAGGAAGTCAAAATCCAGACATGATCATTTAAAATAAATAAATAAATAAACAAGGGGGAAAGGTATCTGGAAAAATCTTAAAAAAGGATGTGGCTCCCCTCCCTGAGGAGGGGATGCCTACCCTGGAAGAGCCTACCACTCTCCCTGAGGGGGTTAACACTGTTGTAACAGGAGCTTCTGCCTGGAGTCTGTGTTGGCCTCCTGGACCAGAGTTGCAGCCAGGGCCCAAGATGAAAGCAGTGAAATTCCATTGGAAAAATCTCCCTAGGACACAGACAGTTGCCTTTTCATGCTGAACAAACCTGGGTTTCTGAAAAACAAAGGCAAGTCAGTCATTCTTCTTACTCCCTGCCTGCAACTTTCCAGTATGCTGTACCCCAAAGGTGCTTAGAGGATGTCAATGAAAAGCCTCCAATGAGGTTAGAAAACCAGAGAAAGAGCACATCTGTGATTGTAAGTAATGATGGAATGGTTACTGCCATTGGCTCCACCAACAGCTGAACTCCACATTCTCCTGCTTCCTGCTTACAGGTCTCATAGGCCGGTGGGTTGAAATGGTATCCACAGACCCCAAAGGAGTCTGCTTTGGGGTGGATATGTGGATTGAGATACAGAGAATCTTGTATTTTTAAAATAGAAAAACATCTCACAAATTACTGTATATTTTAGTAAGATGAAAAAACCATTCATACTACCAAATGCCTACCCTTTTGAAATAGAAATGACCTCAGCAGCTTCTAAGTGGGAATATCTTCAGCTGAACATTGTGCAGGAATTGAGTGAAGAAATAGCAGTAGTTTGCTTCCGTGCTGGATCTCCCTCTTTGGAAAACAGACTACCTTAGGTGCTACTCCCTTCTCATAGTAAATGTAATAATTGACTGCAAATTGTTGAGTATTTTAATCCAAAGAGAAAGCTATTATTCTCTCTCCCTCCCTCCCCAAAATACATGATTCTTAAAATACAAAATGGCATTTTCCAAGTTTTCTTAACAACCCGAGACTTCTATGTTTTGGCTCTGGGCTAAAACACAGGGTACTTTGCCAGTACTGTTTCCACTTGTACTTGTTTTGTATACTTCTGCTGCTTCAAAACATTTCAGGCTGCCTCTAAATTATACATATATAATATGTTGAATTTAAAATGCATTATGTAAAAGAATTCCTCAACCATCGTATGTAGTAGAATAACATATTCATTGCACGCAAAGTATTGCTGGCTAATGTTCTGAATTCAAAGGAGGATTAAGCCAAAAAGCATGATTTTCTTTCGCATGATTCCTTTTAATTTTGTGCACTTCTAAATTTATAGCCCCGCAAGTCTTAGAAAAGATTTGACATTTTTCACTTGTCTTGTGTTTTCATGGCAATTTCTAACATTGTTTTATTATGAGTAGAGGATTGTCTCCCCTACTGCTCAGCCCCTCCAGCGAAGACATGAAACTAATGCACTGGAAGGCATGGTGGAACTGGAGAGTTTATGACCACATATGTAGACTGGTTTGGGCAAGAATCCTCAATGAATGTTTAAGCTAAAGAGGAAGGTTTACTGAGGAGCAGGATACGTGGTCTCAATAGTCTCTCTCTACGGCTGTTTATTAGCACTCAGAATTTTTCAGTGTAATAAATAATAGACACATTTTATTCTTTTTAAAAGTGATAGAATTATTTGGGGTCTTGGCTTGTGATCAGGTCACCAACAGAGATCTCTAGGAACTAGACCAAGTGTGTTACCCACAAAGTGAAACTAACAGCTAATGACTATTGAGAGTTTACTGTATGTTAAGTAATTATCTCCTTTTAAGTTCCCACCCCAAAACAATGAGTTTCCTAAGAGTAGAGGTTGTGTTGCACTGTTGAATCACTGCTCTCTCTTATTACCACACCTGGCAAACAGCAGGTCTGCAATAACTCTTTCTTGAATGAAAATGTATCAGGTACTTCTTAGTGCCACTTCACCTTCTCTCAACCTCTCCTGTCTCTTGTTCCAGCTGCTGCAGACCGGTGCTCTGAGCAACTTCACACAGGCACAAAAGACATGCCTCCCCTGTACCCCATACTTCCTGCTTCTTGCCTTGGGGCTTCCCCTTCAACACAGGTCCAGGCGCTATGTAAACCCTACCGTGCATGTGTAACACGGAAATATGGGGGTGTTAATACCTCATGGAGTATAACTTTGACCAATGGGAGACAGGAATCATAAACAAATTCTTCTACCTTTCTTCTCTCCAATGGACTATTCTGATAGAATTTTTTTGGCTTTTTGCAGGACAATGATAATAGTCCTATGGGATCAAATAATTAGCAGAAACCAACTCAGTAACATACTCTTTTATCGGCACTCTCTCTCTCTCCCTACCTCACTTTCTTTGACTCTCCATCCTGCTCCCTGACCCCACAATCCCTAATTTAAAAAAATAGCACGTAAACCCTTCTTTCTGGAGAGCCAAGACGAAGACAAAGTAAATGAATCTATATATGAATACTTCGTCTAAAAGCATGCTGATGAATTTATTGTACACTGGATCATCTTATTTTAATTGCTAAATTCAAATCAAACAGAATGATGGATGTCATCTTCCAGAATCACATAACCTACCACCCTGGATACCAGTGGTAGCTCTTTATTTGAGCTGTGGGAGCAGGGCCCAAAGGCAGCTGGGCTCTATTCTAATTCCCCATAGTCTTATTTCTCCACAAGAAACACCATCTCCACAAGATTCCTTTAGGACAGGAAGATAATGTTATTGTGTCAGATTTCCTCTCAGAATGCTTAAAACAAATGTTTACAGTAAACAATGGCACAAGGATGCCTGTGGCTACTGTCTGAAAAATTATACCAATCCCTGGAAGTTTATTGATTCTACTAAAAAGCAGCAAACCTAAGAAGACAAGAGAGCTAATAACTAGCAGTAATAATAAAATAATTACTTTTTCTAGCATTTCCTGAAGGTTTACTCCGTGCCAGGCCAAGATTCATGATATTAGATCTTCACGGAAGCCTTATGATAACATTATTTTTAATTTACAGATATCTGAGGGGTTTATAAGTTATGAACTTACCCAAGTTCTCACTGCTAGGAAGTGGAAGATGCCAGCCAACTTCCAGTCTGTTTTTTTTTTTTTAATGTGAAAGAAGACTAAATCTCTACTTAAGCCAGTGTTGTATTTGTAGCTAAAATCGTAACTGTTACACGTACCTAATTATAAGGCATTTCCGATTTTACTTTTGGTTCAAATCCCAATCCAAAAACTAGGGAAACATAATACTTGGTAGACATCTTAAATAGCTGTCATTATAAGATATTCTTCCAAATGTGCCTCAGAGAAAAAAATCAATCATCTGATATACGAAAGGTATATCACAGAAAAAAAATCCCACAAGACAGTTTCTCAGTGTTCCAAGGCCTTATATAGGTATAATGACTCTATTTTGTTTCTTTGACCTCCAAAGAACACACAGGAAGTGATAAATATGAAAGTACTTACAGAGATTCTCAATGGTACGCTAGGGAAAAATTAGAATATTTCACTCATTTATTCATTAAGCTCAGGGAAGCTACAAAAATGAAAAGGTAAGACCTCCTCTCTAAGAGGCCCCAGGTCTACTGAAAGGTGCACACAGGAGACAACCTACCCATTTGAGTGTGGGAGTGCTGTGGCCCAGAGAGCACAGACTAGGGTGCCTGATCCAGTGCCGAAGGAGGAAGGAAGGCTTCCTGTAGGAGGTGATGCTCAAATGACTTCTAAAATTCAGAGGTGTCCCTGGGAAAATAAATCTGGGTAGGGGGTGGCAGGAGGGGCAGGGAGGGAGGCCAGGGTGTACAGTGCAGTGTGATGGGGAACATGAGGAAGACACAGGTCACTGTGCGTGCAGGAGCCGCATCAAGAGGATTCCGCATTAAGGTATCTAGGTCACCCGGAAACCAACAGGGAACACAGAAGCCTCTTAAAGGAGGAGCACAGTGAGAATTTTTGTAGTTCAGAAAGATCTATAAGGTGCTGTTCCCTGGGTGAGCTCTCTAACCTTTCCTGCTCTAACACTAAGAATCAAGTGTTAGATTTGGTGCAATATTTTTAATAACAATAACTTGTTTGAATTTAGGCTGATAGGAGCCTAAAAATAACTCTTGCCCTTATTTGGGAGGCTAACTTGGCTCATGAACATTCATGCCTGACATGTCTGATTCTGTCCTCTTGGGTCCTGTCTGGTGGACAAACCTAAGTCAGGAAAACATGCATCCAATTTGTTTTGGCTGCCAATTCAAGCAGAAGCCAGGAGCAAGCATTGGAGCAGAGAAAAGGTTAAGGCTCAGGATTCTGGGTTAGGGTTTCATGATACTGTGTTAGCTGCTAGATGGCAGGGACCAGGGATTGAGGACCCAACAGGTGCCAGTACTCACACACCTCGATGCTACCTCTAAGGGAATTTTCTTCATGTTTGAACATTATCTGCAGAGTCCAGGGGGATTTCCAGAGGATGGGACCTGGTTTGGACCCCCAGTGCTCCTGCACCCTTTTCTCACCACTTCCATACACATTGGCCAAGGTGGTGAGTCTCTCCTCAGCAATTCCATGCCTCTTTTTATGGAGTAAGAGCAATTCAATGCCTCCTTTTTCAGGAAGCTAGGTGCCAGGCAGAAACTAAGTCTGCTTTGTTTACAATTATACCCTCAACACCTACCTAGTCCTAAGCACTTGGTAGGTACTCAAGAAATACATGTGAAATAAACAAATATATCCATCAGTTGGGACTTCGCATGTGCTATAATAAAAATGGCAAACATATGTCATGTTTACCATCTGTTCTAAGAATTTTGCAAATATTTTATTCTCAAAACATTATAAAGGAAATGCTATTACCATCCCCTTACACACATGAGAAAAATTAGGCAAAGAGGTTAAGTGAGTTACCTAAGTTCACACAGCTATAAGGATAGACTCTGTATCAACAAAAATAAATTCATATTTGTTAAATGCATAATAGTATTTCTGGTACCTTGAGGCCCAGTTATTTTTTCAATTTGAGGTACGCATAGGTTTTGGTTGTTGATAAAGTAGCATTATTAACAGATAAAGATAACATTTCTCATCTTCTGGGTATGAATTGCATTTCAAACACTGGAAGAAGGGAATAAGACTTGAGTGGGAGAAATCCTTAAAATCCTTCACTACAGTCCCACTACTCTTAAAATGAAACACAAACATCATCCTTAGCCTATCTGATCAGGCCCCAAATCTTGTTCTCTCTGGTCACTGAGGTATCTGTCACATCGGCCAGCTTTCTGCTCTTGAAACAAGCAAACTGTATGCCTTTCTCATGAGCTATGGTCTTTCTGTTCCCATTGCTGGAAATACTCTTCCCCAGGTTTTCTCCTGGCTAGGCATCATCTCACCATCCAGGTCGCAGTTTAAATGTCACTCCCTGTTAAGGCCCTCCTCAAGCACCCAGTTTAAAGAACTATTACCCCATCCCCACCCCCACCTCTAGCTGACCAATCATTCTCTCTATCTTATTAACCTCCTTTATTTGCTTCATAGCACTTATCACTGGCAGAAATAATCATTTTTATTTGCTTGCTTGTTTCCTGATTTCATCTTCCCACTTGGGAAAATAAAATCCATGATACAGATCAGAGATGTTGGCAACACATAGAAGTTCAATTCATATTTGTTGAATGTCAAATAATTCAACAAATTAAAAATCTTTGCCAAGCACTGGCCGGCACCAAGTCACACGAGGAGAGGAAACTTGGGTCTCCATGTACCCATCTCTCAGCGCCCAAATCATGCAGGATAAAATACCCTCTGCATCAAAGGCTCACTGATAACACCCAATTGTCCCCATAGGCTCCCAAAGCCCCCCTCACAAATCTGAACAAAGGATGCTGGACATCTGCGGGGCTGCTTCTAAGGTTCCCAGGGGAAAAGGGTTGGTGACACCCCTAGTAATCAACAGGGAGGGGAGTTGTACTTGTCCCAGTTTTATACACGGGGGTGTAGCATAAGATTTCACATGAAAAAAAAAATGTTCCTTTGATTTAAGAAACATAGTTTGAAAAACATTTTTTTAGAGAATTTCTCCTTATTGTGTACAGAGTGAAAGGACTAGAGGAAAGCAAATTTTTTCTACTGAGGTCTTCTCAATATTCAGAATGAAAATGTTCAATATTGTCCTTCCCAGGTAGATTTCTGAAGACCTCAAGGCCAGTCACCCCTCCTGCGGGCCCAGGGGGTTGACCATGTTTACCCCTCCACTCATCCTTCTCTCCTGCTAGGTGCTAAGTAGTACTCATTGCCCACTCCAAGCAAAAACTATTGGAAATGTAGGGCACTCAAACGTGCTACGGACATGGGTAATTTTCTTCCTGCAGGAAAAGAAGTTAGGAAAACAATTGCCCTAGAAATAATGAAATCAATGGGCATCTTACGCCTGATCCCACCTCTGCTAGGTAGAAGTAATGGAACACTTGCTAGCAGCTAATGATGCACACCAGTGTCCCAGAAGGCTGTGGTAAAGTCTGCTCACAGCCATCAGAATGATTCGGAATGTTTAGCTCAAAATAAACTCCTTCCTCTCATTTGCACGTCATGCCTTTAAGCTCCCTGGGTGCCACTTCCCCTTCTGCTAGGTGGAGAGTGGCAGGGATTTTGCAGCAATGCTCTCCAGCAGCACAGACCCAGAAGCACAGAACAGCAGCCCCCACACCTCTGAGTTGTGACTGCCACCTCACTGCTGCTAGGTAAGAGATCATTGGTGGCATTGGAACACGGTCACGATTTGGCTGGAGGCAGAGCAGGCATCTAAACATAGGGCTTTGGTGCCAGCATTTGAGCTCTGACTGTTGGGTAGGTGCCAAGGTCACCACACAGCGCCGTGTGACCTCAGGCGTCAGGACGTCCTGCCTCTGCCTTAGCTCCCACTTGCTCAGCTTTCATGCCACTTTCACGCCACTCTTCTAGGGTAGCAACGAGAAGGTGTTAGGTGACATCTGAATCCTGTAAGGTATGCAGGTGGTGACTGCACACCACTCGCAGGCTGGATGGTGATAGTCGCAACTATATTTAGAAAAGAAGGTGAGCATGGCCCTCTGTGGGTACTGCAAGTACTGGCACAAGGGCTCTTCGCATTGTGCCAGGGAGCCTATTAGCAATTTGGAACTTGTTTCATGCCAACTGGAAACACAACCACTTTTAACTTAAGCCAGGGAGAGCACAGCATCTGAGATTTAAAGAGCCTCACCCTGTGGTCAGCCGGACAATTGATTAATTGAATCCGGCAACCTGTATGTTTGACCCTTTTGTTGGGGGTCACCCCACCACCTCACCCTGAGTCACTAACCTGTTATTACAGAAGCCCAGCTACTGCCCTAGTCCTGAGGCTGAGTGTGTGCCACTAGGGATGGGAAGGGACCTGTCCCTTGAATGGAAGGTTCTAAGTGAAGTAGGGACAGGCATCTCATTTCAGAAGAAGTGCCAAGAGACCTTCTGGCCAGAGCTCACTTCATGAAGGGCCTCCAATTTAGAATTTTGAAATGATCTACAAAAGAAATTATATATAGTCACTGAGATACCCTAGCAAGAGTGGAAGAAAATAATATTCAAGATAAAACTTTAAATTAGTATCCTCTTACCAGATGGGATGCATTAAAATAATAAGAACAATAATAATAATGGCTGACATTTATAACGTGCATACTGTTTTAAACGTCTAGGTATTCACCTAAGAATTGTATTTAGTCCTCACAAAAATCCTATAAAAAGGTACTACTATGCCCATTCCACAGATTAGAAACTGAGGCACAGAAAGACTAAATAACACACCCCAGATTACACAGCTCATAAATCACACAGGTGTTAAATGCTGGATCAGGATTTGAACTCAGGCTGTCTGGGCCCCAGAGTCCCTCTGCTTAACTACTATACTATGAAGTAATTATCTTTAAAAAGAAACCCTTGGTAACAGCACAATTACATTAGCATGTTATGGGTTAAAAGCATTCACTTCAGCATAGAAACTTGGCATCTCACCATTTTTTTAATATCTCCAGAGTCTCCAAAAAATGGAAGAACTCCAGGCTCTCTGAAAGGCCTCAGGTCAGACTAACGATAGCCTGTCTTCTTCACGCAGATTGCTCCTACTCTAGAGAAAAGTGATAGAAGTATTGGAGGAGGATGTTGGCGATCCCACAAGCGAGCCTTTCTTTATGCTGCAGAGTTACCCTTTATTTAGTCATGTCAGTTCCTCAACTCAAAGCGCTCACCTTAAGGATCAAGAGAGCTTCCCTGTCCCTAATAACTGGTGATGCCAAATCCCTTGAGGTTTCTGATTCTGCCCCAGCCCCTCCAAAGAAGTGGCAGCATCAGAGGGTGTTGTCAGGCACCCAGCCAAGGTGCCAGGAAGCATAGCCCAATGTGAGCTTAAACCAGCACACAAAAGAAAAATGTGGCTCTTCAAAGCTGGGAAATCTATCAGAAATAGAGCCCTGCGTATACTCAAGGGAAAACTGTGCATGATTAGTATTTGAGATAAGGACAGTAGGATATATTCACTCAAAACCCATCTGCTAACCCTACCTGGGAAGGCACTGGGCTAGGCACTGTGGGAGTGGATATGAATGAGGCAGGAGAGCCCAACGCAGGTGCAGTGAACGAACAAACAAATCTATTGTAGTGTGGTTGGTAAAGTAGACTGTGGCATGTATGAGTCCAGTGAGAGCCCAGAGAGGGAATTTTTCATTCTTTAGACAGACTTAGTGGAAGGCTTCATTATAGGAGCTGTCATTCACAAGCGGACCCTAAAGATGAGCAGGTGTTGACTTAGCAGAGCAGAGAAAGTTGAGTGAGGGACAGAGAAGTAGCAGGAACATAGGAGTAACAGCAAGGCCCGCAAATGCTAACCAACTTATTTTCTTTCTGCCTTTGAGCAAACTTCCTGTTAATTAGTTAATTTAATGAATATTTATCGAGCACCTACTACGTGACTCATAATGCTTGAAAATTTGGGGAACTACCTGAAAATTCTTCATAAATGTTTGAAAAAGATAAAGAACCAGGTGTTTCCCAACTAAATTCTTTCTAATGCATGTTCATCTTCAGAAACTGAAGTCAGCAGGGGTCATGAGACAAATGCAGAATTGCATGCACACACATGCGCACACACACACACACACACACACACCACCTCCTTGAGAATGGTGGCTGGGGAGGGTTTTTTAAAGCATTTCTATCTTTGAGCTTGATTCCCTTCTTCCTCTGATTCCTCAGATTATGCCTATTGGGTTGGCATCATTTTCAGGGACTCTTAGCAACAGATCATACTCCCAGCAGGGCATTGGGATGTGCCTGTTCCCCCTAAAGGTGGCTATGATCAGAGACAGATGCTTTCATGTGCAAGCACGGTGAGAATAACGGCATCTTTAGGGATGCTGGCTGCCAATCTGACTCTGTTCTCTATCTTTATTGCTCAAATACTTTAGAAAACATCTGCTTCCAAGAGGAAGCCAACCACACCCTACCTGCCACCAAATCTTCCAGGCCTGGAACGGGCTGGAGCAGCCAGAAAGAACTTTAAATGAAATGTAGAGCTTTGACTAACCACTATGCCTGTATACTTTTACTACTGAAATGGCATCATGTTTCCAATAGCAAGTAACTGGAAAACCTTAAATTATCCACAGGTGACTAGAAAAGTCAGGGGACCTGCCCTAAAGATACCTAGGGAGCAGAAGGGAACTAGCTCCACAGAACAATTGCAAGCAGGAGGTGGGGAAAAGAATTAAGCTGGGTTTTCCATACAATCTTTAGAATTCTCTCACAATGTAATTTATACCTAATCTCCCCAGGAATTTACTAGCCCAGTAGGTTGAAAGACATTCATCAGCACAGTGGCTGGGTTCAAATCCCATTTCTACACTTACAGATTTACAGTTTGTATAAAATTTGGCAGATGTTTATCCTCTATGTCTTGTTCACTTATCAGTGAAATGTGAATGTACATAGGACCAAGCTCATGGAGCTGTTATGAAGATTCATTATCTGCAAAGCACTTAGGATAGGGTATGGCACACAGTAAGGGTTCTATCAGTAATAGCCCATACCATCATCCTAATCATTAGACATCTTGAAATTAAAAGTTTGTTAATTAACCACTAAATAAAAAGAGAAGGAGGTTAGTGAGGATTTGGATCTTTCTCCAGCCAGAACAAGGCTGATGCCACTAGGTGTGAGTTCCTTACAGGGCAATGACATCTTTTTTCTAGATTTCTGCCTCCAGGACCCAGTTCAATGTCTGCTCATAGTCATTGCCAAAAGAAGTCTTTTTGAGCAAATGAATGAAAAAGTGAATGAATGAATGCCTACCCTGCCTATGTTCTGATCATCTCTATCTAGTTGTTCTGGGGCCAGGAAAGTGGTAGGAATCTCTCATCTTTCCTTACCCTCAAGAGGGGAGCTGCCGGAATCTACTGCAGCGCTTCAGAAACTCTTCCCAGCATGAGTCCCTCACTCCAACCTCTGTCAGCTGAAAGAGGATTGCCCTAATCAGTGAATCTCAAACTTTAGCATGCATTAGAATCACCGGAAGTACTTTCTAAAATACAGATTGCTGGGCCCACCCCAGAGTTTCTGGTTTACTTGATCTGGGCCAAGAATTTGCATTCTAACAATTTGCAAATGATGCCAATGCTGCTGGTCCTGGGATTACACCTTAAGAAACGTTGTTCTAAACCATGACTCTGATTGCATCACCCATAACAGAGTTTTCTTTAAAAGTTCCCAAACAAAACCTACTAAATAAAGTCCACACTCCTTTGTCTTGGGCCCTTCCAACTTAGCTCCAGTCTAACTTTCTAACCTTATTTCCTACCACTCCCCTTCATTCCCTTGCCACAGTGAGCTACTCTTTATGTTGTGAGCATTCCAGTGGCCCTGCCTCTGCACTATTCCCTCTCCCTGGAATGCCTTTCTCTGACAAAATCCAACTCATCCTTGAAGAGTGGGTACAAATGTCAGCCTCCATGTCACTCTCCGAGTCCCTCCAGGCATGCTGTGTGGCCATAGTGCACGACGTGTGGCCCTAGTGTCACCCACGTGCACTGTCTTTTAGGGATCTGTTATGTTACAGGACTGTCATGCCCCTCCATCCATGACCACGTATTATTCTATTCAGTGTTCAAAGCCAAGACAAAACTCTCCAAAAGGAACAGTTTCATACACGTAAGACAAATAAGTGAATTCCAGACTGTGGTTGCCCTAGTTGAAATCTTAGCCTGACCCACAGATGTTTACTGTATTAATCAGCTATTGCTTTAGTAATGCTGTACCACACACATACACACACACGCAATATCTCTAACAACAGCTCTTTATTTTTTCTTGATCAGCTAGGGCAGCTCGGATTCAGGAAGCAATTTGGCTGTAGGCTGCAGGTTGGGTTCAGGTTTCCTCTACACATTTCCTCATTCTGGAACCAGGAGGTACCAGAATGAGCTCATGCAAGCTCATTTATAGACTCTTGTCATATCACATATGCTAACATTGTATTGGCCAAAGCAAGTCATGTGACCAAGACCAACATCAATAGAGTCGGGGGAGTACTCTGTCTTACACAGCGTCAACTGTGGCAAAGTGGATGGAGGTATAATTCTAAAGCAGGGAGCCAATTAGGAATTGGGAAGGAAAACTGTACTTTCTCCCATTCTGGGGGTCTCAATCATTTATATTTATTCTGTATCTGTGACACCACAGAATTCCAGGCACCCAGCGAGTCTCTGCCGCTAACCCAAGACATTGGGTGAGCTGTCTCTGGACCTCAACTTCTGCATCCACCAAAGGGACTGGGTCAAGCAAGAGCCTGGAAACCAATGATATTTGGCCTTTTGATAAGAAACAGAAAATTTTCATCCCATGTATTTCCATTACCTTTCCTGAGGAAATGATTGCCACTGATCATACAAAGTTTTGTTTTTTTAATTTGATTTGTGTTTATATTGCTTCATGTTAAGATGTGGCTTCTTATTTTGAAATCTCACTTGATCCATGCCTGCAGTAGTTCAAGTACTTAAAAAGTCATCTAAAATAATAGATTATCTAATATAAAATGCTGTATTGTGGTTTAAGAATTATTCTAGGCAGTCTAATGGTTTATAGACTGTGGTATATTGAGGCCCAGCTGGAAGTGTCTATTAGGATGACAGAGAGAACAAAGAAATAAAAGCCTTCAGAAAAACACATATCATTCTCCCCAAAGTCAGGCAGGAAAAACTCTCCTATTACAGTACTATATACATAGTGCTTGTGTCCTCTGAAAATAAGAATATGTTTTTTTTACAGGGTGCTGGAGATTTAATATGGGACAGAGGACGCTGTGACCCACTCTCTGCTGGTAAATCAGCACAGACTTACCAACTTCCTGGGGTGGTAACTGGAACCAGTAAACTTATTCTTGCCTGACTGCTTTGTCCTTGAACTTTTGTCTGCCATAGGTCTTGGCTGGAAACCCCAGAAGGACTCAGCTGTTGCAGTTTTTTAAATTATCATTTGAAAAGTCATTATATTCATTAGAGGAAACCCCCATTGTTAGAAAAACACCACTTCAGCCTGTTGTGTTTAAAATATAATTTATTTTACAAAATGTTACCAGTTGTGAAATTTCTCTTTATTAGTACAATCCTTCTATTCATAATGGTACTTTCTTTGAGCTAGGCCTCATTCACTATGATTTTACCTAATCCTTAATCCAAAGGCTAACAAGCATTCTTGCCTAAACCAGCAGAAGGGGACCAGTTGAAGCGGGCCCTCAACACAGTCAGTGGCTATGGAGATGGGAGAAAAGGCAGCCATGACCATGCATTATTTCTATTCAATTCTCAAAGCTAGGACAATGCTTGCCAAAAAGAGCCCCTACACGCCCTCTACCCATCCACAATCATGTTCTGTTGCTATAACTTACAACACACTATAGGTCTTCTCCAGGACAGTTTGCCAAGTCCCTCCTCTGTGAGCTTTTCAGAGACATGTAGCAGCACATAGCTAATAAACCTCTCCTCTCCCCACTCCTCAGCCTCCCGTCAACTTTTGGAAACCGGCCAAGAAAACATCAGGTATCCATACAAGTTGCCAAAGCAGAAAAGGCAGATTCTACGTCAAAATAGACAATACTGAAGCATACTCTTGATCCCAGGAATTAGGAGACAGGAATCTGGCCCTGCTGTGATTGTTGAAGACCCTGGGCAGGCCCCTTCATCTTGCTGTGGCTCAATCCCTTTCCTGATTTTCCTGAAGAAAATTTTCCCCATACTTCTCTATTTCATCCCGTTGTTTGACTCTTTCATAACATAATTTGTAATTGTTTTACCTTTTCACTTGCTCTTAATCTGTGCTCTCTCCTGGACTGTAATCTCCTTTTGGTCATCTGAATCTTCACTGTATACCCAGCACAGGGCACACTGTCAGCACTCAATAAATATTCATTTAATTAATGAATGAATAAATAATATCAAATGATCTAGTTTTAATATTCTATGACTTTTCATCTAGTCAAAGCAAAAATAAAAACAAAAATAAATAACAATTACATATAAAAAGGATTACTTCTATAGTTTCTGGGGTGGGGGGAAACGAGATGAATGATTAAGTGAAAACCCCTTTTATCAGCCACTCATGATAATATTTTGTTTAGCAACATAGAAGACAATGTATTGTTTTATACATGTGTGTTTTTAGAATACCCTGGGTAATTGTTGTGCACACAGAAATTGGAAAGTCTTTCTTATCTTTCTGATACTTTCTTTCTATCATCACTCACCTGATCTGATAAATCTCTAACATTTAGGTACATGATCTAGCTTACTAACCAAGTCTAAGCTAGTTTCTCCACTTTTATCATAGATTTGTTCATCAAAATTTTTGCATAATTTCTGCCCAATGCAACTACCAACCCCAGAGATTTAAAAGTAAATCAAAACCTAAAAAGTATAGAAATGATTAAAATAGCCCTATAGACTAGATTAGTTTAATATTTCTTGTGTTAGCAGAAACCATCTAGGCAAAGTCACTATTCTTGACTGCCATTCACCACTGTTTTTCAATATGATATTTAATTAAGGCAGTGCTGATGGTTGGTCAATGATCCTGGTCTCCATCTTTTATCCAGGCCACTCCATAGCAGTTCAGCTTGCGTCAGATTGAACCATCCCACGCTAATGGATAAATTACAGATAATTGCAGCTTATCTTCACACACACACACACATACACACACTCACACACTCACTCATCTCTTCTTCTTCTTTTTTTTTTTTTTGGTGACTTTGGCAAGAGTTTTTATCTGCTCTTTTTTTATTTGCTTTCCAAATTGCCAGGATGGTATGCCTAGTATCTAGATGAGGCTCCTGACACAGAAATGGAGAGCCTGGTCTTCTTGAAATGTCTCCTCCAGAATGATATAGATTTGTTCTTCTGTGTTGACTTCCAGAGAACCTCTGGCCAGGTCAAATATGTTCATGCAATATTAGATATTTGCGGCAAACATCAAGGAAAATCATGGAGATTTTGTTTAGAGTTTTGTCCTATTTGTCCAATTTGTGAAATTGCTATCTTTTCAGATTTATTTCTCATTTTCCTTCACTTTAATCAAATCCACTCAAGCTTTGTGCTTTCCTGAATTCTTGCTTCCTAAATATTGATCACTTAAGATTTAACTCACCTATGGCCTCCTCCATGAAACTGTCCTCAACTGGAAATAATCTGAACTCCTGTGGGCCTTCTTTTTCTCTTACAGGACTTTTCTCTTTCTGCTCTACCTTATGGTTATTTACAAATTTCTTGTATCCTATACTGACAGTAAATTATTTATATGCAGAGACTCTTCTCATCTTTCTATCTCACGGTCAGTATTATTGCTTGATTAAATGAATAAATGTGTTTGCTACATATGTGGAGCTCAATAATAGATAATATTCTATCATTGATTCCAATGTCAGCAGGGAGCTAGGAAGCTACTTAATGAACTAGAACATGACACAGGGAAAGTTGTTTGACTCAGTGTACATTCAGGTGCACAGGGCTTAATCTATATACATCATAGTTTTATGGCAGGAATATTAATTCACACTGAGCTAAGTGATAAACTAAAGCTAAAAATAGAGGGCATCAGCACTCTTTTGATTTAAAAAATATATATGCTATCCCTGGCTATTATAAAGATGAGAATTCTTCCCCAACTTACAATCAAAACCCAATGGGAAATATTTTATTTTGACCAAATAAATTTAAATGTATATAAAACAATAGTAAATTTGGCTTTGAAACTTTTAAGATAAAAGTATTTAGAGAGAGTCTTGCCCTCCTAGCCATAAAAATATATTATAAAACTGACATAATAAAATCAATGTGGTCTTAGCACAGGAATTATCACAGATCAATTAAACAGAGTAAATAACCCAGAAACATGTGCTGACATCTAAAAAAATAATAATATATAATAAAGCATCACAAACAATGAAAAATGAATTATTAAATATAATATAGTCAAAAAATTAACAATTTAGGAACAAGTTAGCTTAGAGCCTCACCTCATACACAGATAAATTCTATATGGACTACAAAGATAAATGTAAAAATCAAAGAAAATATAGGCAAATTTTATCATATGCTAGATAGAGAACACTTTTCGAAACATAAAAACAGTGGGGAAAAAACATAAAGGAAAATATGGACAGATTTGTTTATACTGAATTTTTAAATTTCTATACTTCAAAACAATATCATTAACAAAATTAAATTACAAATTGGAAAACTATTTGCAATAATGACAATATTCTTAATACATAAAGATCTACAAATTAGTAAGAAAAAATACTAAAACTGTAAATATTGAAGTATGTAAAGAGTTAATGCACAAAAAGTAGATATTTCACTGAGTAATAAACATGAAAAATATTTAACCTCATTAATAATGAACTACAAATCAAAATAACGAAATATTTTCAGGTCAGGATTTTAAAATAATGTCTATGCTAATGAAGTATTTAGTAAGAAAAATGTTCTCATATACTACTGGCAAGAACATAGAACTTTTCTTTTCAGAAGTTTAGTGATAAATAACAAGAGCCTTAAAAATGTTGACATCCAGGCTGGGAACAGGTACCTTTAACATCCAGAAGCCCCAGGTGTGGCATCTGGAGCTGATTCGGCAGAAGGGTAGGGAAGTGTGGGATGCCCTGAAAGCAGCATCCCATAGTCTCCACATCTCTTGCCTATTCTCAATGGCCGGGAGTGGCCCCAACACTTCAGAACCACAGGACCTTCTGGTACATCTAGAGGGAAAGCATGTGCCCAGACACTCAGACTAGGCCTGCTAGAATGAATGTTTTTCTGAGTTCCTGAGAAGTTGATTATGTCCAAAATGGCAATTCATTCCAATAAAGAGGAAAAAGTGTGTAGGTTGGAGGAAGTAGGGTCCCAGTGGGGCCCTGACTAGGATATGTAGCGCAGTGGTAAAGAGCATGGGCTGTTTCTGTTCAAATTCTAGCTCAGATAGGAAATGTATGATAAATGTTCACCTTGTTATTATTTGTTGTTCCTTTTCTGGTTCTGGAGGTCGGGAAGACCATTTCTCATCAGGCAATGAAATATGTGGGTACCATGAAGAAGACAAGAGCACAGAGCTGGGCTGCCACCCACTTTATTTTCAAGGTGATTTTCTTTTCCCTGTCAAGTCCTTCACAGATGCAGCTTCTTGAAGCCCAGAGCCATTCAGTTTCCTAGAACTGCAGGAAGCAACCTGGCCTCCCAGCCTTGGCTGAAGACTTGTTACAGAGTACACTTTTTTGTCACCCCAAAAATTCCTGTGTTGAAATCCTAACCCCCAGTATGGTGGTTTTAGGAGATGGGGCCTTTGGGAGGTAAGTAGGTCCTGAGAGTAGAGCCCGTGAATGAGATTAGTGCCCGTATAAGAAGAGACGTGAGATTTTTGCTCTTCCCTCTGCTTCTACCATGCGAGGATACAACAAGGAGATGGCCATCTGCAAACCAGAAAGTGGGCCCTCGCCAGACATCGGACCTGTCAGCACCTTGATTGTGGATCTCCCTGCCTCCAGAGTGTGGGAAATACATGTTTGTTGTTTAAACCAGGGGTCCTCAATCCCCAGACCACAGACTGGTACTGCTCCATGTCCTGTTAGAAACTGGGCCACATAGCAGGAGGTGAGTGGCAGGCAAGCGAACGAAGCTTCATCTGTATTTGCAGCCCCTCCCCAGGCCTAGCATCACCACTTCAGCTGCACCTCAGATCATCAGGCATTAGATTCTCATGCAGGCACCAGTACCGGGTGCCAAAAAGTTTCGGACTGCTGGTTTAAGCCACCCAATCTGCAGAGCAAACCGACTAAGACAGGGCTGCTTAACGCTCTAGTGGAGGCAGGCAGCATTGCTGTGAGAATCGATGAGTAAATTCATATGGTGGCCAATCTCCTTTCCCATAAAAAAACCCCAAGGTCTAAGCCAGCTCATCCCAGAGAGGTTCTGCCAGGCCTTGATGGAACTAAGCAAAGGGCCAACTTGCTCTGGGCCAAGTTGTAGACCACCGGCCAGGCCCAGCCACCTTGAGACATTCAAATCGTGGAGGAGCCCTGCCCCCATTCGTGCCCCCTCCTATACTCCTTGTCAGGGCAGGCTTTTGCGGGAGCATGTTGGCCAGGAGCCTAGCATAGCTTTCACACGTGGGGCTCCTGCAGGAATCAACAATTACCAACTTCCTGGCTCCGTTACTGAGAACACTGAGAAGCTCTGTTCTCAGCCTCCCTGGGGCAATGGTGGTCCAAAGGCCTATAACAATTTCTAGCTTTCACAGGGATCCAGGCAAAGAAAAGGGAAGGGAAGGCTGTGCTTTGACTATAGCAGTGGTACAGGAAAAGAAAGGCTTGGCCCAGCACAGAGGTCAATTCTCCTATAAGCCCACCCCCACTCCGCCACTGCCTTATCAAGTGATCTGCCCTCAAGACAACTCCTCCTTCAGGCAAAGAAAAGGGACTGACTTCTCCTCTCCTCAATACCCTGGTGCCCCTGGGACATTGATCCTCAAGATAACATCCAGCCCCAAACCCCTGTTCCTCAAAGCCAGAGGGAAGCTAGCACCCCAAAACCTGGACTTGGGGCTGGAACAACTTGGGCTGCCCAAGAGAGAAACTTTCAAATAGCCAGGCCTAAATCAGGTGACTAACAAAGGAATCAAGGAGCTAGGCCATCGATTTAGAGAATTACCTGTGCTCATAAGTGGAAAACAGAAGCTTTACAACCACAAACGGGGCAAAAGAAAGCAAAAAACTGTAGGACAGTTAGAGTCAGGCATCGAGCAGACAGAGGCAGGCTGGCCTGAGTGGCTAGTGTGGATGGTTCACGGCAAACTTTGCAGAGGCCCTACATCTCTGTGTGAAATTCTGGAATACTTCCATTGGCTCCTGCCAGGGTCCTAAAGGGGCAGCTTCTCTCTTGGGAAAACAGCATTTAATTTATAGTACAGATTAAGCACCAATGTATGCTGGGAGCTGTGCCAGGTACTGGGGTACAGCTATGGATAAGATTGACTTATTCCTGTCCTCATAGAGCATCCACGTAGCAGGAATTATAGATTTCACACTAGTAGTTACAGGTACAAGGAAGGAAGTCCAGTTAGCAAGAAAAAGAACATTTTTAAATCATTTCTCCACTCAATTCTTTAACAAAGAGAATTTGAAAATAAGTGTCAGACTTAGGAGCTATCCAACCCTAGTCTCATGATAGTGAACTGCCCCTAAACATTTCCAAAGCTGCTCAATAAATCATTTCAATCTTATCATCCATGAATATCTAAATCCTTCTTGAACTTTACTACTTACTACTTAACCTTATTTTACCACTGCTGGTTATGAATACATTCGTAGTCTCTCTCTTGCTCTTTCTGTGTGTGAGAATCCTTATCTCTTCAATGTATCTTCTCCTAGAAGTCACTCCTTTCCCTTTATCACTTGTCCTACCTTGGATTTTTTCCAGCCCTATTAGATCATTCTTGAGAGGGATGGTCAGAAATAGTAGAAAATCCAGTTTTACTGCCAATGTCCTTGGCCAGAATATATGCCCACATACCCCACTGGCCAGGAATAGCCCCTTTCCTGCTTGCCCCTGCAGGCCCAGGAAAGCTATGGCGGGTACCTGCCCCTGCAGGATATGACCACTCATTAGTAATGCCTTTCTTGTGCTCAGATGTCTTATTTTGTAAGGTTCTTTCATAGGCATTTTCTCATTTGCTACAACAATCATGAGAGATAGGCAAGGTAGATACTAGCATCCCTATGGTGGGGGGGAACCTAAAGGTTCAAAAGGTTAAATTAATTGCCCAATATCATAAAACTACCAGTGGCAGATGCAGAAACTGAACTTGGTCCTCCTGCGTTGTACCTGCCCCATCCACCCTCATTCTTCAGCCACAAGGCTACATGTCCAACTCCAAATATCTGTCTCAGATCCCCTCATTTTTTTGCGTGCAAACATTGGATTTGGAGCACATGAAGCTCCAGGTAGGAACCAATCCCTCCAGCAGCCATGGCCCCTGTGACCCGTGCATGGAAGGCTGACCCTCGCAGCGCCTCTTCTGCCCTTGGTCCCCAGCTTCTCAAGGAGAAGATGGGGGTCACACTATTTCTAGCCAGCTGTGGATGTTCTAAATAGTGGCATCTCAGTACAGGTCTCAATTTCTGCCTAGCACTGAGCCATGCCCACAAAACTCAATATATGTTAGACCACTTGCTAGAAGCTCTGCTATCCGCTTGTTTTCTAGCTCACTGTCTCATTTGCCCTCTGGCTCATATGCTCTTTAAGACTTGATTTTAGACTGAATTTCCAACAAATAATTCCACCCTTTCCAATTTAGAGACCCTGATATGATCTATTTCTTACTACTCTCAGCATTGTTTCCAAAAAGTATTCAGCGTGTACAAACAATACCAGAGTCCTCCTTTATCCACGCATATGAGTAAGGCTTTGGTACAGTTAAGGGGACCCACAGTGCTTAACCCAAAAGGGAGTGAGGGTGGAGGGGAAGAGAGATGGTTCAGGTTAGGCTTCCAAGAAAAAAAAAAAAAAAACCATTGCCTGGGCCAGTCTTTAAACATGAGTAGCCAGGAAGGCAGAGAAGAGAGAGTGTTGTAGGCAGGAAGTGTGGTACATATGAAAACGCAGAGTGTGAGAGTTTATGGTGCTTTGGAAACTCTGAGAAGGTTAGCATGGCCAGAGGACAGGTTGGATGGGGCCATTCTGAGGGATGAGTTGGAGAAGGGCATGGCCAGGTAAGGAAGGACAGTGTATGACATGCAAAGGTGATTAGGCTCTACACTGAAGGAGATGGGCAGTCCCTGAAGAATTTTAATGTAATGTGATTAGATTTGTAGAAACACTCTGGATGCTTCCGGAGAATGGATCAGAAGGGATCTAAATCTATTAAGAGGCTGTTGTTTTAATCTGGGTGAGAAATCGTGAATGATGCACAGAATCTTGGAATATCAACACTGAAAGAGATCTTGCAGATGGATCATCTCATCCAAATGCTCTGTTTTAGAGATGAAGTAGGGGTGGAGGAGGGGATGGGCATCACTCTGCTGCCATTAATGCCTCACTTGAGCCATTTATTAGTCCTTTCTCCCACAAGCATATTAGTTTGCTAGTGCTGCGGTAACAAAATACCACACACTGGGTGGCTTAAAAACAGAAATTTATTTTCTCACAGTTCTGGAGGCTAGAAGTCCAAGATCAATGTATCAACAGGTTGGTTTCTCCTGAGGCCTCTCTCTTTGGCTTGCAGAGGGCCACTTTCTCACTAGGTCCTCACATGGTCATCCTTCTGTCTATGTTGTCTGTGCCCTAATAATCTCTTCTTAGAAGGACACCAGTCATATTGAATTAGGACCTATGCTAATGGCTCCATTTTAATAATTACAGCTTTAAAGTTCTTATCTCCAAATACACTCACATTCTAAGGTACTAGGGGTTAGAGTTTTAATAAACGAAGTGAGGGGAGAGGGGGACACAATTCAGCCGTAACTATGAGTAACCAGAAAGTGTATTTACAGATGCACAGAGGAAGGAATGTTATGACAGGCATCTGGTGTTAGGATGAATTCACAGCAGAAATAGTGAGAAAGGTTAATCCAGGCAGAGGGGAAAATGAGCAGTGTCCCTCCTGGAAAGTCAATCATGTGACGAAGTCCCTTGGTCATGGAACCCACATCATGAGCAGAGTCTTACGTCCATGCTAACACTCACTCACTGTGCCACCCAGGTAAACAGTTTGCCAGAAGCCTCTTCAGTGGATCACCTGTGGCTTGTTATTCATACAGCATCCCCATGCAGTAGGTGAAAAACAGAAGTAAGGGCCTCTTCCATATCACTGAGGAATGTTAAATTGTCTCATCAGTAAAAGAATCCCAATAGTAAATGAATATTCTGCAACTGTCCCCTGGTGAAATATCATGCAGTTGTTATTTGTGATCATCCCATGACAATAGGGAAAGACTTGCATTATTAAGAGATGCAATGCAAAATTGCATTATAATTTTCATTCTGAAGAAAAAAGTGGAAGGCATTTCAAGAAGATGCCAGTAACAATAATCTATTAAATCAAAAGGACTAACATATCTAGTTTCCTGATTTTCTATAAAATTATGTAAGAAGATACGTTTATCAAAGTTTTAATCCTCCATCCATAATAGAGTCACTTTTTAAAATACCCTTTGTTTCCTAGTACAGTGTAAACAAATACCGTGGGTACTTAAATCTCTGATGAAGTTCACTACTAAAATAAAACATGTCTTCTATTCCATAGTTATCAATTTCAAAATAATCAGTTGCTGAGTTTTTAAAAATAGAAATAAAGGCAAGTGTTGTAACATATATTTATATTCACCTATTTACAAAATCACCTAATCTAACTCTCATAACATCTTGGTGACTTACTTTATTATGAATAACTATTGAACGGGATCAAACTACTTTATAATTTGCTTTTTACTTATCAATAAATCATAGACATTTCCCCATCTATTCATTATTCTGCACATCATTTTTATTACTGCCCACTATACCATTATACAGACATATTTCACTTTACCTAGCCAAGTCCTTTTTGATGGAAATGTAGTATTTTTTACCTTTCAGTTATAAATTAGACTGTAATGAACCATGATGGTAAATCAAAGCATGTATCCATGATTATTTCCATTAAATAAATTCCTAGCAGTAAAAATTCTGAGTCAGACACATTCAAGACATAAGTTATATATTGACTAATTACCTTCCAGAAATTTACCCTCGGGGGTGCCTATTTTTCTCTCCAGTATTGAATACCATGATATTAAAATTTCTTTTCTAATTTGAATAGAGCAAAATGGTATCTTAAGACTTGATGTCAAGGCTTTTTGAATGTCTAAATCGTACATATGCTCATTCACAGATTTACCTCCTCGAAAAACACATTTCTCCAACATTTAATACCTGTTTTTTTAGGGTCTATTACATGTAAAGTTCTGTACTAAGTACCTTTTCGCAATGGGTTATATTTATTTTATGCTTACTAGCCCTATACTTTATCTTTTATTCTACTGTATTGCCAAGAATTACAGTGAGAACAACTTACCAGCCTGTTAATTCCCATGGCTGCCTCTGAAACTTCCTAAAAGATGTATGTTGCTAATCCACCAGTTAGCTGACAACCATTAGTAATTTTAAGGTTCATATTTTAGCCAGTGGTTATACAGTTTTACCTCCGGAAACAGCTAGGTGGATGCTATATGCTCAAATGGTTTATTTATATCTAAGTTATCATTTTGTTCTGGAACATTTTGTGCATGTATCATCATTTAACGTACACCATCCAGCATGACAGCTACCAAAAGTAATTTTAAAATCCAGCAACTTGTCTGAAGTGTTATTGCTAAAATGTCTCAGAGGCACTAGATAGTAATAATGTATAGGGGAAGATGCCACTAAAGGAAGGAAAATCAAATTGAAGTTAAAAAATTAGTAATGATAATATGGAATCTTCCTATAATTCAGTACCATTTTCATTTACTAGTCAGAAGTCAATGGACTTAATTCAGTGACAGGAAAGTGTCTTCAGTGTTTAGAGTGTATTTTCCTCAGCATTCTCTCAGGAAAATGAAGCTCATGGCTAGATGTTTCCATGGAGATGATTAAATACAGGAAACCAGTTATAAAGGTGATGGAAAAGTTGAGAAGCTAAACAAAGGATAATGAAATAACCCAGAGATTCACAGCAGCAGGAAGTTGTTACATCATATTATCAAAACCCAGAAGCCAGTGCAACAGAGCAGAAACTGGAAGCTCGAGATAGCCCCGAAGCAGAGAAAGGAGGGATAAAATATCCTGGCTTTTCCTTTTCTTTTTTTTCCTTTTTTTCCAATCTCCCTCCTAGGCTCATTGGTGAAATGTAGACAAAAGCCACTTAGCCAGGAAGCTTAGCAAAGGCAGTCTACAGGAGCAGTCCTGCTGAGATTTAGAGCAGAGTAGAAGAGATAGATATGGGATCTCCGATCAAATAAGCAAACGAGAGGCACAGCACACCAGCAAAGAGCTAGAATTTTGCCATTTGTTCATGGAAGAGAACTCAGTGTCTCAGTCTCTCCAGATGTTCAGAATTACTGCCCTTAAACTCCAGTCTCCCTGTGAATAGGTCTCCACACCAGCCCCACATCCACTTGTACTATTAACCTGTTTGCACCTTGGCCAATGGTACTCACATTTCATCATCTTTGTCCATGAAGGCTGATCTAGGCTTCGACCAGCATTGAATTCTGTGTGCCTCTTCGAAGACTCTGGACTTTGGGCCCACATCCAGGCTTCTGACCTCTGCTCAATCCCATGGATCTGTCTGCACTTCCAGTTTTCTTCCCCCAAATCAATGGAACCATAAATAGAGTCTTAAATATATTAAAGTTATGATAGAAACTAATGTCATGACTGAATAATCATATATATCTATTAATATTGGGAGGAGCAGAAGGGAATGTGTGATAGTGTAAATTAAAGCCTCATCTGATGCTGGAGGTTAATAGATAACATCAAGTTGATAAATCAAGATGGAGTTATATGAGCATAGTAATTAGCGACCTGGAAGTAACCAACAGAATTTAAAAACAGAAACAATCAAAAAGAAATAAGATAGTTGCCTTTGAGCTGGGGCTGCAGGGTGAAACAAGAGTCCATTGCTTTTCATTAGAAACGCTTCTATTGTCCTTAATTTTTTTAACCATCATAGATTCCATACTCATATTTTGCACTTGCTGTTCCCTCTACCTGCAATACACTTTCCCTAGACGTACTCATGGTCGACTCTCTCATTTCCTTCGGGCCTTCCCCGAGCACCTTTTTTAAAAACAGCAAACCTCTCCCCATCCTATGCTTTATTTCTCTCCATACCACTTATCACCTTTAACATTCAGTGTAATTTTTCTTATTCTTTTCTGTCTTCTCCAATGACCATGTAATTGCCGTAGGAGCAGAGCCCTTGTTTTGTTCATTGGTAAATGCTAGCTCCTGTAACAGTGTCTGGGACTGCTGATAACTAAATGAACAAATTGTGTGTGTTGTGTGTGTGTGTGTGTGTGTTGTGTGTGTGTGTGTAAAATTAATGACCAATAATTGTTTTAGGAAAATTTTTTGCCTGTTTGGTTTTTTGTTTCGTTTTGTTTCACATTGAGCTAGTTCTTGGAAGATTAACTATGCCTGAAGTTTTCCAAATGGGTTACTCATTTGTGCACTTTGTCCTTCAAAGATTCCTTTGAGTTCAGCCTAATAAAGCATCAGTCTGGTAGAACCACAGGGAATCAATGTCTCTAGGAAAAGGGAAAAGAAGTTCCCTGGCAAAACACTTTTTTACCCAATAGGTCAAAGTTTCCCCAGTGTGTCACCCAAGAAAAGAACCTTTAAAATGAGGGCAAGCTCCAGTGAGAAATGACATAACTGAAATACTACATCTTAGCAAGTGATAAATGTTGTTTATTTTCTTACAATAAATCTTTAAATTATTTAAATCTAAAAGCTAAAGAATTAAAGGTTAGACAGGCTTATTAATGTACAGGTCTTTTAGATAAGAGAGTCTAAAAACTGCATCTTTCAGGGAACTTCATTATACTCAATGTGCTCTTATCCAATTTCTTCTGAAAAGACAAGTAATTCTTCGCAAAGGAATCCACAGATATTATCCGCATCAAAAATACCCACCCACTCTCTTCAGTCTCTCTAAAGACTTCATCTGCAACTTTACCTGTGAGTCCTCCCACCAATGGGACTAAATCACTGACGCAGTTGAGTAGGTAGGATGCAGAATGCAGGGTAAGACACCTCAGTCTGAGTTCAAGACCAAGCCCAACACTTACTATGATGTGACCTTGGAAAGACCTCCCTGCTCTGAGGACTGGTCCCTTCAAGCTGCAATTTCTTCATCTCTATGACATGAATAATGGAACCTACTGCAAGGGGTTATAAGGATTTAGATGGAATAAGGCATGTAAAATGCTTGCCACAGCTTAGTAAGCATTCAATAAGAAATGGGAATTTTTATGATTGTTACTTTTATTTGGAAGTGATATTTTGAAAAGTTAAGAAATGTCTCAAACAAATAAATATTAGATTCTAATTTGATGTCATACATTCCCTGCAAATTACCAGTCCTTAGAACCCTTTTAGTGAACATGTTTAAGCTTTAATTATTTCTCTTCCAGAATAGAAGACATACCCTTACCTTTGACTCAAACAATTTTGCCCAGTATTAGTAGACTTGTACTTTGTTGGAAAAACAAGTGTTATGGTCCCATGTGTTCTACTGCCAGTTCTCATGCTGTATCCTTTACAATTTATACTTAGAATAATTAACAGATCTCTATCTATTGACTACCAATTTCTGGGTAATGATTCGATTCTAAGATGACCAACATCTATGTTTGGATTTCATCAAGCAGGTCAAACATTACTCAGGAGCTTGAATTGACCAGAAATATCTAAGAGAAAAAGGCCACCTCTTGCTTTCTCTTTCTGGGAGCAAACAATTCATGTTACCGGCCAACTCACTGACTAGACAGAGACTCAGATACCCTTTGAATTAGAGTTACCAGATAAAATAAGAATGTCCAGTTAAATCTGAATTTCAGAAAAACAAGAAATAATTTTAGTATAAATATATCCCAAATATTGCATCATTATCTGAAACTCAAATCTAATAGGTGTCCTATATTTTTAGTTGCTGAATCTGGCAACCATGCCTAGAGTATAGAGATAATCACTAACCTCCCCCCTCTCCATCCCCCATGGTGCTATCTTCCCTACAAAATTTTGATTTTCTTGAGGTGAGCCCTGCATCTTTTGGTCCCTGTGCCTGGCACAGCATAGTTGTGTCCCAATGACTGTGTCCCAAATGAAGGAATGATGCATTAAATCTTTGCGGATTCAGTGGTGGGTCAGGCTGTCAGACTGTAATACCTGTGCCACTGCCCTGAGCCCAGCAGCAGCTTTATCCCAGCTTTTAATCAGGTATTTGTCCTGACTCGAGCATCCCTGTGGACCGAACAAGAAAAGGCAGGTGATCTGAATTGTACAATCTAACACTCCAAAGGCGATAATAAACAACACTGATACTGGTCCCAGTGCTAGAGACTCAATAGGGAATAGAAAGGTCTGGATAGAACTGGAGAAGGGGCCATTTGTTGCTTAGTTCCATTGTTGTCAACTGAAAGTATCCATTCTCAACATGGCCAGATAATCCAGCTTTTCAAGTGAAGACGAATTTGTGTATTTATGTGAAATCCCCCAGGTTTTAACAACAAACAACTAATTCAGAAATTATTTTATTAATACTCTATGGCCAAATAAAACACATCTGCAGGCTGGATTTGGCCCCCCCCCACACACACACACAGCTCTCACTTTATATCTCTGGACTGTGTAACTCAAATTTTCTGTCTCTCCAGAGTTTCCGCTCAGTTTATAAACTATTTGATTGAAGTTATTGCTGTACTAAATAATAACTTGAAGGCATCACACCACTTTTGTGGCTATTTAATCAAACTAGTTTTATTTATATTATTTGTTTTGTTTGTGAAATTTTTTTATGGTGACAGGTTAACAAAATCCAATAAGTTTCAGCTGCACACTTAAACAGTAAGGCATATCTATGTTTACACTTGTGTTCATCTGCCATAGTTAGATTTCTTCATCTCACCACATTATTGACCCCTGTTACCCTGTCTACCTCCCCCCTCCTTCCACCCCGTCCCCTCTGGGAACCACTGGTCTATAGTCCATGTTCACGAGTCTCTGTTTGTCAAACTAGTTTTAAAATAGTGCCGAAAAGAGATCAAGGACAGAGGGCAACCATCCTATTTTTAAAACAGAACATTTCACTCTCAGTATCGACCAGTCTTCCCTGCAAACTCATGTCATTGGTTACATAAAGATAAGAAAGGAGGCGGGGAGGGGGGAAGAGTATAGATGTACAACATAAACCATCTCAGCTCCTGGAAAGCCCACTCAGAATACGATCTTTGAATATCGTGAAATCATCTGTGTTGTTCCCTAGAACATAAAGTTTTAAAAATATTTGAACTACCCCAATGAACCATTTCAAATCCAAAAGTTCTTTCTCCAAACTGTGCTGTCCTTTCATTGTGGTTTTTATTATTCTCTATTGTCTATTTTCTAATTGTAAAAATACTTTCATAGTATCCTTCAGCTTGTTGAGCTCAAATATGTGGGTTGCCAATTCTAGGTTTTAGTCTGTTGACTCTCCCTCATAGAGTAATTCTTCCTTATAAATTTGTGTTTTTCACTGTGAGCATTTTTTAATAGGATTCTTTTTGGTGGCGGGGAGGGGAATACCTATGGAAATCCCATCTATCCTGTTAAAGAAGTGTTGCTACAGAGAGATTTGCTCCTACAAGTTTCACTGAGTTGTTACCTTTTTTACATCCTTAGATTGAAGATTCTGAGACTACTTGGGTAAATATACACTTGAACTCCACCTATATAAGTCACAAAACTGAGTCTCTAATTTCTCAAGGACAGAGATCACTTCCCTAGGTGAGCAGACAAACTCATTTCACTAAAGGTACAGCCCTTTAGTATTCTCTGTGGAGGGGTCTCAGGGATCTTCCTATGTTACTAGAGTCCAGGGCCATACCTTCTGTCCTCAGATGAACATAAATATTAAATCCCCAGCTACTAGCCCCTTCAATCTGTTTCCAGACCTGTATCTTCTTGAGCCATTGTGACATGAGATTATGAAGTTACACATCTGGCTTCACATTCACTCATTGCTTTTGGCACCCAGGAAATTCTCTTTCTTTATTTTTAGCTTGGCTATTGCATTTAAAGTTTTTATTACAATATTTTGTCCTGCATTTACATGTTCTTGGAGTGAGGAAAGAAGGTAACACAGGGTAGGTCAGTAAGCCAAATTACCAAAACCCAGGCAAAAAATATTTTTATAAATTTTCCTATTAAGTGTAAGGCATATATTATCTTGGCAAAATTCTTACTAGAAAATTTATGGAATTTTGTAAATGGTATTTCCATTTCCCAAATCACTTTGGCTCATTTTCTCAGAGGAAATTCCTTTGTTAAAAGTAAGTAGTGGATCCAAAATTAGGCACAATTTGTATATACAAACTGCTCTTTTTATATATGGTTTTTATCTTGAAACTTTAGACAATTACTACTTCCTGTATCATTAAAAATTCATCCAAAAATTAATTTTTAGGACCTGTTTATCACTGAAGTGTAGCAATTTATTTAACAATTACTCTATATTGAACATGGACATGTTTTCCAATGTTTTATATAACTAATACTATGATGATCATCACCATACTTAAATATCTGTTCACAGTTCTTATTATTTCCTTAAGATACATTCATAAAATGTCTTTTTGGGGGAGTTGCATAACTCGTTTAAGCCAGTGTACTACATAGGAAAGGATTATTTAAATAGTATCCCTGCCAAGAACCTAACTGGCTACTATGCTAGCAGGAAGAGAATGATTAGCAACTACCCTCCAGCAAACCACAATTTCGTAAGATTACTGTTTGTTTTACTAAAAATCATCCCTTGATTGCAAGTTTAGGAGCCAATGATAATGAAAACCCTACATGGGTCTCACAAGTGAAATTAAATTTTACAAGCTTTGCATATCCCACCAGAAAAGCCCAATTTAGTTAGGTGGTTTCATACATTCTTCCAACCTTGCTTTTCAAAGACTGCCCTTCATTTCCTTCTCTACACTTCCAAATGTCACCGGTCTGTAAAGATCCAAATCAAATGCCATTTCCTTTAGGATCTCACCGCAATAGGAGAAAAATATAGCAAATCTTGCCCTTCTCTGTTCTTCTATAGCTCTTACTGTGTAATCTTGTATCAAGCACTTTTCACTGTGTCTTACAGTAATGTGCCCATGTTTGATTCCTCATACTCGACTATCTACTTGGAGAACAGAATCTGTTCTTTACAGCTTTATTGAGAAATAATTGGCATACATCACTGGATAATTTTAACGTGTATATCATGATGTTTTGATTTACATTTGTTGTGAAATTATTATCATAATAGTTTTAGTTGACATCCATCACCTCATGTAAATACGATAAAAAGAAAAAATTTTTCTCATTGTGATGAGAACTCAGGAAGTACTCTTTTAACTTCCCTATGTACCATACAGCAGTGTAAACTATCGTCATCATGTTGCATATCATATCCCTAGTGCTCATTTATCTTATAACTGGAGGATTGTACCTTTTGACTGCTTTCCTCCAACTCCCCTTCCTCCCATCCCCCTACCCTTGGTAACTACAAATCTGATCTCTTTTTCTATGAGTTTGTTGGGTGTTTGTTTGTTTGTTTACATTTTATGTATAAATAAGATCATACAGTATTTGTTTTTCTCTATCTGACTTATTTCATTTAGTATAATGTCTTCAAGGTCTATCCATGTCTATCCATTTCCTCATTTTTATGGCTAAATAATATTTTATATATGTATGTATATATATACACAGACACATATGTATATATATATAAATACATGTGAATATAGATAATGCATACACATGTGCGCACACACACCCCCCACACACGCACCACTACTTCTTTATACATTCTTCCATCAATGGACTTTTAGGTTGTTTCCATGTCTTGGCTATTGTAAATGATGCTACTTTGAACATGGGGGTTTCAGATATCTTTTCGAGTTGGTGTTTTCGTTGAGGGCAGAATCTTTGATTCACTTTCACATCCCCAAACACCTAAATTCTAACTTTGTCTAAGGCATAGAGAAGACTCAATAAACAGTTCTTGTGGACTTTAATGCACAAATAATAACAATCCTAACTATATACAACTTCATTAACAACTAACGAACAATATATAGTTAAATACTATTAAAGAGTGAAAAATTGATTTATATTCAACTATATTAAGGAAGTTTGTCTCTCAGAATATAAGTACTGCCTTGATAAAAGCTACCTAGTACTAGATTTGGATACATCAAAACCTAAACAAATCAGTGTGATTCAAGAAGAAATAAACTAAAATTCAAAACTTCAGCTAATCTAATTTTTGCATTTGACATTTTAACTAATTTTATCTACATGATAGCTGAGAATAAGCCTAATTATAATGCAAATAGCAAAGTTAATTGATTTTTTTTGCCTTTTTGAATTATCTCTCTCTTTTGCAAATTTTAGTGATAATTTAAGATTATTTGAGAAATAAATCTGACCACCAAATGACTATTTTGGTTTTTTTCCTGTTAACACTAAGTTTGTAATGGATCGATTAATAGATAGATATCTGATAAGACAAATACAGCAACAATTTTAGCAATTGTATCACTTAAACTAAAGGTTGAAAAACTTTTTCGTTGTAACTACTCAACTCTGCTGTTGTAATTAATGCAAGACAGCCAAAAACAATACAGGAACTAATAGGCATAGTTGTGTTCCAATAAAATTTTATTTACAAAAATGAATTTAGCCCATAGACTGTACTTTGTCAACCCCTGATCAAAATGATGAGTATACGGATGTTTGCTATACAATTCCTTCAATTTTTCTATGTGTTTTAAAGCTTTCATAATAAAATGCTAGAAAAAATGTCTATGAATAATCCAAAGGTTTTAACTATTATGCAAATGTTTAAATATTAAAATCTTATAAATTGTCCCTAAGTTTTTGTTTTTACCTATGCTCTTTGATATAGCCTTCAGATGGTAAAAGTTCAATATCAAATTTTCTGAAACGTCCTTAAGTTTGAGCAATAAAATTATCCCGACTAGGAATGATTCATTCAAAATGATTAGTACTTGACAATACAGTAAAAAGAAAAATTTCCTCCTACTTTTCTCCCCCAATGCCTGGCAGAGACTTTCAGTTCATTGTGACCTTTTCTTTCCTGTCAGGGAAAGAAAGGTGCACGTTTCCATGACACTATTATTTTGTATACAGTGTATGCGCCTTTTTTCCATGCATTTTTAAACTTTCCACATTTAAAGCTGACATTAGCAGTAACTTTTTAAAGTTATGTTATTTCCCATTAACTATTTCCATCTACATGGTACTTAATGTAATTTAACTTTTTTCTCTTCACAATTTAGATTTTTTTAAACTACTTTTTCGGCCGTTGTGACACTGGCTACTTTAAAATATTAAAAAGAATCTAAAATTGTAAACGTTTATAATATCAGCCTACTGGCAGAGCAAGATGACTATCACGCCATAGGATACCTTTGAGGATCTGTATAGCCTTCTTGAATTGCAACAGAAAAAAAAAAAAATTCTGTTTTATAGTCACTGGCTTAATTTGTAATCCAAACCAGACATTAGGAGACAATCATAGTGTTTTTGTCCCTGAAAGAATTTTTCTCTCAGGCCTTTGAAGTCCTTCTGGTCTTAGGGCCAACCGTTCTCCATAGAAAACAAACAATGAGAGCAGCAAGAAAAACAGTCTATGTCGTAGAATCACGCCAGCCACCACAGTCATAAGTGCGTCCCTTGTGACTCCCAGCTCTTCCAGACGCTGAACGCTACCTGTCTGCCAAAACTGAGGGGACTGCCCAGCCTTCCTGCCTCTAGGCTCTTTTCTGGAGACTCCTGATGTGAGACCCAAGGGATCTCCCCAGAGGAACTGGCTCTCTTCCTGTGCTGCAGTCACCTGCACTAAGCATCCACAGCCACCCACCTGGTTCTGCAGTCATCTTTTTAAATGAAGAAACTGAGGCTGAGAGAAGTTAGATTACCACACTGTCTTCCATCCTGCTGCCATGAATCCCCACTTCAGAACTCTGCCCCGTTACCACCATTTCCTGACAAGATAGCTATCCTGAAAAGGCCTGCTTTGTGAAATAGTGCAAAGAGTACAAACATTGAAGTCGAGTCGATCAGGAATCAGCTCTCATGACTGCTACTTGTAAGTTATGGATTCTTGTCAAGTTACTTAACCCTGCTGTGGTGGATGGATCATGGATCCTAAGATATGTCTGCATCCTAATACCTGGGGCCTATGATTGTTACCTTACTTGGTAAAGTTTTTGCAGGTATGATTAAGGATCTTAAAGTGAGGAGTTTATCCTGATTATCCAAGCAGGCCCTAAATGCCATCACAAGTTTCCTTAGAAGAGACGGACAGATGGAAATTAGCCACCACACACACAGAGAAGAAAGCAATATGAAGATGAAGGTAGAGGCTGGAGTGATACAGCCACAAGCCAAAGAACACAACAGCCACCAAAAGCTGAAAGAGGCAAGGGATGAATGGTCTCACAAAGCCTCTAAAAAGAAGCCTCCTGCTGACATCTTGATTCTAGGCTCTGGACTTTAGAATTGTGAGAGAATGAATCACTGTTGCTTTGAGCCATCAACTTTGTGATACTTTGTTACAGCTGCCACAAGAAACCAAAACCTCAGTTTCCTTATCTTTTAAACAGAAATAATAATATATGCCTTTCTGGGCTATGTTGATAACTAAAATTAACAAATGTGAAATACTAGTTCAATCTCTAGCACATGGTAGGCATACAGTACATAGCAGCTATTCTTTCTACTATAATTATCTTCATTATTTTTTAATATGGATAAAAGAATATGGGCTGCTTATCCTTAACCCATCACCATTGTTTTAAAAATCGGTCAAATCAAATTCCTAGTGGTATTCTTTGTATAGGAAGAACTGTGTATTTATGTATAGTTTTGTATCAAAGTATGCCTTTCATCAAAAAGCTGTCCTCTATACTGTTGCTAAACTATGAAGTGCCAGATCTATGAATGCCAATAATTAAATAAGCCATGTTGCATTTTTCCAAGTATTTAATTATACGTTTTGTTATAAATTACATGTTTAAAATGGAAAATAAACATTTTCAGCTGCATTGACAGATATATATATTTCTGGGTTAGAAAACTCAGTGTAGTTAAGATAGTAATTTTTCCCAAACTAATCTGTAGATTTAATACAATTCCAATCGAAATCTCAGTAGTTGTATTGATTTATTTATTTGTTTGTTTATTTTTAAATAAAAGAACAAGTTAATTCTAAAATTCATATGGAAATGTAAAGGACCTAGAATAACCAAAACAACTCTGAAAAAGAACAAAGTTGGAAGACTAACACTAACTGATTTGAAGACTTACTAAAGCGCTACAATAATCAAGACAGTGTAGTATTGACTTAAAGATGAATAAATTGATCAATGAAACAGAAGAGAAAGTCCAGAAGGACAAAAAAAATGCACATATGTGGACAACTTATTTTTGACAAAGGTGCAAAGGTAAAAATTCTACCAAAAAAAAAAAAGTTTTTTTTTTTTTTTTTTTGACAAATGATGCTGGGAAACTTAAATATCTCTACATAAAAAACCAGCAACAATTAATCTATACCGTGCACCACATACGAAGATTAACTCAAGTGGATCATAGACCTAAATGTAACACCTAAATGTATATAAAACTTTTAGAATAAAACACAGGAGACTATCTTTGCAACCTTGGGTTGAGCATAGATTTCTTAAGTATGACAATGAAAGTACAATCTATAAAAGAAAAAAATAGATAAATTGCACTTCATTGAAATTAAAAACTTTTCTTCTGCAAAAGACACTTAAGAAATAAAAAGACAAGCTGCAGAAAGAAAATATTTTCAAAGCATATACCTAATAAAAGACATATCCAGGATATAGAACGAACTCTCAAAATTCAATAATAAGAAAACAAAGAACCCAATTTTTTTTAATAGGCAAAAATATTTCAACAGACACTCACCAAAAAAGGTATATGGATGGCAAATAAGCACATAAAAAGATGTTCAACATTACTGGTCATTATAAAAATGCAAATTAAAACCACAATGTAATACCACTACAGACCTTTTACAATAGCTGAAATTCAAAAGACTGACCATAGCCAGTGTTGGCAGGGATATGAAGAAACTGAAACTTTCATACAATGCTGAAGGAACGTTACATGGTAACACCATTTTTGAAAAATAGGTTGTTTCTTAGAAACAAATACTCTTCTCAGTTTTTCCACCATTGATTGTTTTGCCCATTCTAGAACTTCATCTAAATGGAATTATACACTGTGTATCATTTTGTGGAACGCTTCTTTTACTCATTAGAATGTGTTTGAAATGATCTGTGTTTGCTTTCATGATATATTCCAAATCCAAATATTTCTCACCACTTTTACCACTACTCTGTTGGTCTAAGTCAGCATTATCTATTGCCTAGGTCACTGCAATAGTCTCCTATGTGGTGTCTCTGCTTTTATCCTTGCCTCCTCAACCTGTTTTCCAAAGAACAGCTGAAGTTACCTTTTTAAAAATGCAAACCTCATCATATTACTGCTTTCCTCAGAAGCTTCCAATGTCTTTAAATAAAATAAAGTACAAATTCCTTACCATAATCTGCAAGCCTTTTCATGATCTGACTTCCAGCTACCTGGTCAACATCCATGTCCTCTACTTCCCTGCTTGCTCATTCTGCTCAGCATTGCTGGCCTCCTTGGTATTATTCAAATGTGCCAAAATGTTCCTCATCAGGGCCTTTCTTTTTGCTGTTCCCTCTACATAAAACTCTTCCTCCAGATACTTTCCCCCTCATTTGTTCAGCATCCTATCAGAGGCGACTTCCTCAACACTGTGTCTAAAATAGCATGCTGCCCATCATTTGGGCAGTATTTCATTTCTTCTTTTAAGGAGAAATGTAAAACATTTTCTCAGGAAACTTCTATTCTGGAAGGTTGCACACTCAAATTATGTCACATTATGATAAAGTAACAAAATTGAACTATTATAAACTTTTTTCTACTGGATTTAATAACATTAATTTAATAGGCAATCCAGAGCTACAGCTATAACTTTAATCAGTTCCAATGTCAAATCTCTGATTATTATATGCTCTACTTAATGAGTAACTAGCTGGAGAGGAAGATCTCAGTTTGATTGCAGCATGATATATACAAACCAGACCACTGGTTTTTCTATTTTTAACACAGTTAAAGAGTAAAAAATGTTTTAAAAGGCCATGGAAAAATATCACATAGTTAGGAGAATTGAAAAAATAAATGCTTCTAATTACAGGTTAAATTACTCTCATATTCTGGGCTTGATTTTTCCTTAGAATCTCAAGAGGATATAATATGACATTGAACTACAGGAACAATAAATAATTTCCACTATCCTTTATATTATTTAAGCATTGGTTGTTTAATGTGAAGACTAGGTCAAACAGATTCAAGCAAATCCATGTTCTGTTATTAACCTTTTCCTAAGAATGAATCAATATTTAAGTCCCAATTCTACTGTCAAGAGCTATGTGACATTAAAAATACGATTAGCTTTTTTGGGTCCCAGTTTTCTCATTTGTAAAATAGAGATAATAACCCACCTCACAAGGCCGTTGTAAGGATTAAATGAGAGAATATATATGAAATACCTAGAGTTAGAACCTAGGGAACTTCCTTCAAACCCCTCCCCATCTCTAAACTTCCATTCTTACTGTTATGAGCCAGTAGGGATATATGTGAGCATCCCTTTCATCCTCTGTAGAAGTAAGTTAAATGAGAATCTGTTTGTTTATAGATGTACTTGCAAAAATATCATGTGCATGTAATTCTAATTTGCATTAATAGCATTATATATTTCATTTTATTTCTTAGTCTTTTTTTTTTTTTTTTTTTTTGGTTTGAGGCTTGGAATTCTTTATTGTTTATTATTGTGGTTTGGGAAAAATATAAAATCTGTTATAGTTCTTCATAGCCCCTTTTCAAAGGCAAATTCAAAAATGAGATTTTTTTTTAAGTCAGGTATGCCCAGACTTGCTTGGAACAATTTTATCTGAAGAGATTAGACGTACATGAAAAGCAAATACACGATGAAAGAGTTCAGGAGCTTTTTTTGTTTGTTTGTTTTTTGAATCTTTTTTTTTTTTTTTTTGGCAGAAGTTAGGTGGGTGGAGTGGATGCCCAAGTGCACAGGGTTGAGTTAATCGTACTCTCCACTTCATGGCCCATTATCATTGTTTTTGTGCAAGGCCTCACCCTCATTTTATGTATTTATTCCCATTAGTTCCTATTTCTCATGCTTTCTCCTTCATCCCCGCATAGGCAACCATGCTCATGAGTAGAATGGGTATCTTTTGGCTTATTAGTGGTACTTTGTAAACACGATTGTTTTATGTAAAGATAATTTTAATTTACTTAAATGGTATTATGCTACATCTTTCCATTATGTTTTCACTCTACACTATGGTTTTAAGTTCATCTGTATTGCCACTGTAAATCTACTTAGCTATTTCTAATTCTTGCCTTGTTTTCATGGTCTGCAACCACATTTTACCCAGCCACTTTCCCAGTAATAGACACTCAAGAGAGCATCCAACCACCTATCTTACAAATAATGCTGAAATGAAAATTCTTATATGAGTTCCCACATTTACCTGTGTGAAATTTCTTTGGTATACATATCCAGGAGCAATTTTGCTACATATATATATAGCAAAGATATATGTCCCTTTATCGAGTACAGCTGAATTACACCTGCCACCAGTACCTGAGAGTTCCTATAACTTTAAACTTGCCCTGATATAGCTTTCTAATAAATGGCAAATGGTATTTCATTGTTTTAACTTGCACTTCTCTGATAATTGATCAGTTGAATGTCTCTTAGTTTGCTTATTGGAGTTTCCTGTACTGTAGATTAGACAATTCATGTTCATATCCTTTGCACATTTTCCTATTAGAATTGTCTGTTTTTTGTTGACTTGTAGGAGTTCCTTGGATATATTAGATATTAATTCTTTGTCAGTTTTTAATTTTGAAAATATATTCTCATTTTATCATCTACTATTTTTGTCCATAGTTTCCTTTTGAAATCCTTAATTTTGATGTAATATCATTGTCTTATACTTTATGCTTTTGGAGTTTTGTCGTCTTCCTTTGCCCCTGGGTTGCAAAAAAAAAAAAAAATTATCCTAATTTTTCTTCTACTAGTTTTATGGTTTACCTTTCTCATTTTAGTCTTTCAACCATCAGGAATTCTACCTTAGGTAGGGATCCAGTTTTATTTTTCTTCATATATGGAGCCAGTTTTCCCAACAACATTGCTAATAAACCAATCACTTTCATTGTATATTAAATTCTCAGTATACATGGGTCTGTCTCTGAGCTTTTAGTTATGTTCCTGAGATCTGTCTATTCTTGTACCAATACCACACTGTTTTATTATTATGGTTTATAATCTCAAAGGATGAGTCCTTTTTTTTTTACTTTTCTTTTTGATTATTGTCTTAGCTACTTATGGACCTTTATTCTTCCAAATAAACCTCAGACATTTATCAAATTCTTCAAAATATTCAACTGGAATTTTTATTGGGATTACATTGGATTGGACTTATATATTAATTTTTGTATTATTGACATTACTATAATACTAAATCATTCAATCAAGGAGACATACTCAGGACAACTTTACCTAAAGAAGACTGTAGATGTCCATGACAAGCAAACAGTCAAAGAAAGAGAGCAAAAGTAAAGTATTTTATTATCTAGTTTTCTTTAAAGCTTGAAAAATTGTTTCCTGAATTGATGAAGAAAAAAAAACTGTAGAAATATTTTATGGGGCTATAAGCTCTTTTTTAGTTTCTGCCTCAAGAGGGAAGCTAAGAGCTACTCTCTGAAAAACCAATCTACAAAATACCTGTGTAATTGCAAAATAAGAAGAATTATGATGTATATTATAGCCAAAAAGCTATGAAGAAAGGTATATATACACAGGATGTTGATATGAGACTACTCAGCCATGAGCAAACCTAGAGAATCTAGAGTGGCTAGGTAATTGATATGGTTAGGGAAATGAGCTTAGAGATCACAACCTTTGTGTTTGTTTGTTTGTTTGTTTTTAAATGTAAGATTTAAAATGTTACTTTAAAAAAAATTGACTGCATCATAGTGAAATGGTGTTTAGAAAGGGTTCACTTACCTGTTTTAATAAAGCTATGTTTTTTTTAAAGCAAAACTACTACATCAAAAGCCATTTCTGATGCAAAATTAACAAGCTGAAATTTTGTGATTTAACATAAAAGCTCTTAAAAATTAATTTTTGTAAAGTAAAATTTACCCTCCAAAACTACTAATGCTGTTTTATATTTTTACTATATACAGCTTGCCCATAGTGGAAAGGAAATTCATTTTTTAAACAAACATGGAGCAAATTATCTTTAAATCTCATTCCTAAATAAAGAAGGTTCTATTAAAATTCATGCTATTATAAAAACAACTGAAAATAAGAGAAATTGTGTGCTATTAAAAATAACCATTCCTTTGATACTCCCACAGGCACATATGCTGACTCCATTAAAATTACATTTATCCTTGAGAATTAACATTTTAGTGCTAACCTATATAGCTATGTAAATATATAATTTTGTTATAAAATATACATGTATATATCCTAAAAACTAAAATTAGTTCCAACAATAATCAGGTTATATCTAGGAATAAAGCAATTAATAGGTCAAAATATTGCATTTGTATAACCAGGGTGTCTTATAATTCAAAAATGAATGCACACACACACAAAACGAATGTACAAACAAATATAAATGCAACATTTAAAAATATTTTAAATATATTTTATTTAAATATATATATTTATATATATATATTACATATTCACAAGAATGGCTAAAATAAAAAGAAAACTGACCATATCAAGTGTTAGAGAGGATGCAGAGCAACTAGAAGTCTTATACACTGCTAGTTGGGAATGTAGTACAACCACTTTGAAAAATTGGCAGTTTCTAATAACATTTATCATATACATCCTATGACACAGCAATTCTACTTTTAGGCGTCTAACCAAGAAAAACTTAAATATAAGTCCACTCAAAGACTTGTGCACATGTCTTCAAAGCAGTTTTATTCATAATAGCAAAACTATTGGAAACAGCCCACATGTCCATCAATGAGAAGGTAAACAAATTGTGGTATGTACCATGGAATACCACCCACAATAAGAAGAAATGAACTACTGATGCTCCAAACAACATGGGTGATCTACAGACATTATGCTGAGTAGAAGAAGCAAGACACAATAATCTAAGATGGTTACTGTTGATGCAGCGAGGTGGCGGTGAGGGGAAGAATAACTGAGAAGGACTGTGAGGGAACTTTCTAGGAGAATGAAAATGTTTTAGATCTTGATTTGAGTGGTGTTCACAAAAGTACACATTGGTAAAGTCATTGATCTGTATACTTAAAATTTATTTATTTTATTATATGTAAATTTACCTCAATAAACAACTGAAAAAATGTAAACACACAGGCATGACTGTGCACACACACACATACGCACACACGCACACACACCTCCATTCTTAGAAGTTCCTTTCTAAGGATTGCTATAATTGTTTTAAATTACTCTCACTTCTCCCATAAAAGTGAGTATTTGGGTTTCTAATACCACCTATGTTGTCTAATCCTTCTTGGAGAAAAGCAACTGAATTGCTCCAAGGGACACATCTCAATGTCAATGGTTCCCATTCAGTGTTTTCCAGTTGTCTTCAAAAACCAACACTGTTAATGTTCCTTTTCTCCAAAAACAATGAAGTTAAAATTATCAAAATCGGTGACAGCAGTTTTCAAAGCACACGCAAGAGGCAGTTTGGCAGTTTCAGAGGGGGAAAAAAAAAAACAATGAAAGTATTTTGTTCACACAATAAATTTGAAGTTTAGATTATATTTTTCACAGTGAGCCAACTCCAGTCTTAAAAACTATTCTATTCTTAAAAGTTTCCTATGCTTTAAGGATGACATGTGTTAATACATCTCAGGTAAAATTCAGTAAATGGGTAAAGTTCATCTGAACTTACTTTTTTTTCATCATTTGGCATCAATTTTCATGTTGGTAAAATTTGTAATTTTTTACCATTATGTTGAGTTATATCTATGATTCAAAATATATATCTGTCAAACAAATTTCAAGAAAGTTGGAAATATTATATACATATGTATATATCAAAGCTCAATAGTGATTCATAAAGGAATATGAATAGTGGTAAAAATTATAACAGAAATGTTATCATTAAGAATTATATCACAAGTCTACAGGGTGAATACAGAACTTGAGATGGTTTAGGGACATCTCTGAATATGATTATTCCATACAAAAACTGCAAAAGAAAAGTATAACTAAGTATGATGATTGATATCTGAATATAAGACTTTTAGGACAACCTATTTTTCTCTCAGTGTCCAGAGCATTATCTGTTATGGAAATTTGTCAAATACTTCATGCCATTGAAACACTAGGGTTATTTTTAATTAAAGTACCATAATTTCTTCAGTAAGCCAGATATGCACAAAATAATGCTTTCCATTCTTAAAGTGAGGAATTTTGGTTGCTAAAGGCAAAAAAAAAAAAAAAAAAAAAAAAAGTTAACATTACAGAAGCATTGCTCAGGGTTTCATTCCTTGTAGTAAAAGCAGGTGTTGGAGTGTAATAAGAGCCAAAATCAATAAAATTGATGCCTTTCTCTTTGAAAGAAAGCATAATGAGCTACTAAGCAAACTCCTTTATCAAATAACACATTGAACTCTGAATATCTGGAATATAGCTATGGAAGGCAATTACGGTCATATATCCACGCTGAAAAATACTTTACTGAATAGTTGCTCAAAACCACTGAAATTATGAATCAACTCAACATTATTTTAGATGATTATATGCATAATTAAATACATTATACATTATATATATTTACCTACATTTCTATTCAATGATAGAGATGCACCTAATGGCTTTATAGGTTTATCATTGAAAATACATGCTATAAAAAGAGACTATGGTTAACAATGATTTCGTGAGTTCGTGATGTTAACTGGAAAATGTATGGAGGATTTAGTAATAATGGAATACCACTATATATTAGAGCAAGGGATGTGCTGCTAAGCACATAAAGGTTGTGGCACCTAAACGCCAATCCACAGGCTGCTATGGTCAGTTACAGAGCACAGGAGGCTATCTCCATATAGCAACTGGTCCTTACTCCATGTGAAAGACTAGCGACAGTTGTGACAATGATCGATGTTAAATATTTTAAATTTGCAAGGAGAAGTAATTTCAAAAAGACTAAAACTGTATTTTTTCACACTGAAGTGTGCCAGGTGATCACACGAGTGTGTAAAATGAAGACTGAGAAGAAAATGTTGTTCCATCAATTCTGAGTAGGATGATCTATTCTGATCATGATGTGAAGACATTTAAAATTTTTCAAATGGCTCCCTTGAGCTGCATATCTCAGATATATATCTAGTATCTTGACTAACCAGAACCTCTTGTTTAAGGTAAAAATATGATGTTTATAATGCTGAAATTAAAGTATTAAGATTTCATAAGAAAACTAGATTGTAGTAAAAATGATTCAATAGTCAAGATATCATTCTGACAACGCTTGATCTCATTAGTCTTCTAAAAAAAAGAACTAGAATGCTGCAACAGAAAGCAAGAAATATTTCTTAGAGCCACACACAACCAAAGAGTGTGTCATTAGACATCCAAATGTTTGAAACATTTGAAACATTAGCATCTGAACGAGAAGAGAACCAAATGTGTTGTTCAGAGAAAAATCTTCTGACACTTTTGGATCTGTATTCAATCCAAACATCCAAAACTATCTGACAAAGTCTGCAAACATTCACTCTCACTTCTAATGACTTATAATTGTGAATTAGCATTTTCTAATTTAGAAGAAAATAAATAGTAAAGGAAAAAATTTGCATAAAGTCTGACATACAGGTCAGGTCATCCATGATCAAACCTGTCAGAGATTATTATTAATAATTTTTGAATATGCTTTATTTTTTTAATGCCAATAGAATTTTAAACCTAAAATTGGTGATTTGCATATGCCCTATAAATCCATTAAGTGGTCTATGGACATCAAAAGTTAAGGAAACTCAGATTGATGATAAGTGTGATGACAAGGTATTTTTCTCTGTGCTTTTGGGTAACACTGATTCACAAGTAGCATACAAGGTTTTAGGTATGAAGTAAAAGAAAAGAGTCATTCTCTTCTTAGATGAGTCAAGGAAATGGGTATTATTACTGTATTATACTATTTTTATAAACAACAACAAAAAAAACCTGTCATTTGGGTAAGTAAAATGAACAGTCACATAAACTGTACACACCAGAAGCTGACCTAACTCAGGTCTTCTCATCCCTAATTCAGACTCTGCTTTACGCCATTCTTTCTCAGGATTGGAGCCTTTTGGGTGCATCTGGTATAGCACAATGCTTTAATCATTTAAACCATCAACTTAGAGAAATACTTTTCCTGGAATTCTAACTGGATTGATGGCTACTAACTGAACTTCCTATATCACAACTAGGTGCTAGGTGTTCAGCTGTCACTGAAAAACTACCTTATACCCCACAACATTGTCTTCTTCCTGCCGCCTTGAGAGAGCGTTCAATGTAGCTCAAAGCAATGCCCTTTTGAGTCCAGAGCTCTCTTATTTTAATAGCACTGTATTCCCTGGACTGCGTAGAAAGCACCAATTTTTCTCACTACCCCACAATGTTCCCCTTCCCACTCCCCCATTTTACTTCCAGACCTTGACATAAGATAAGGAAGTATCTAAATACTGGATACTTTTTTAAAAACATTTCTTTTAAAGGCTTAAACCAGCATTGCAGTTTGCGGTTGAACTGCAGGTTCCTACTCAATTTGCCAGTCTCTAAAAATCAGAACTGTTTCCACTAGATGGCTGTCTTTACCAAGAACTGTAAGAACTATGCCAGCTGGGGTAATTTGCAAGTTTTAAAGCCTATCTTTTACAGAGGTAAGTAAGTATATATTGTGGCCATTTAGTAGACTTACACAAAGTATCTATCATTCCATTTTTTAGGTTCCACTTCAGAAAAAGTCAATAAATATTAAAAGTGTAATGGGCTTTTAAAAAATAGAAGAGAAATTTTAATTTGGGTTGAAATTCTTCTTTTTTCTTTTTTAATTAAAATACATTTGATCTATCACATTGTGTAAATTAAAGTGTTAAACATTAATTTCTTACATTTATATATGGTAATGTGATTGCCAATGTAGTGATAATTAGCACCGCTATCACATTACATAATTATCATTTATTTTCGGTAACTGGCATAATTAAGTTCTAGCCTCTTAGCAAGTTTGATGATTATAATACAATATTGTTGTTTATATTTACAATACTGTGCATTAGATTAATAGGACTTATTTACAACTCGTTGCAAGTTTGTAGCCTTAAACAACATCTGAAAATTTTCTTAAAGAAATCAGGATGTTCACCCAGAAGAAAGTCTGAAAGACATATATGAAAATTATTTCTTGTAATTATTGTTCATATTCTCAGGTCAAAAAGTACTTGCTGATTATAAAAATTAAGTGTTCAATATTTGGGGAAAGAGATTGGCTATTTCTATTTAGTGTTGGCGTTTGTTTTGCATCTTTTCTCCAGATGATAAAGGTATTTTTAAGTTAAAATATAATCTATTGAGTAGAATTTATCATATCCAACAATTCCTACTCTGATCATCAATGAAATTTTTTCCTCCCCTCACATGCCTGGTTATTTATTAGTTTTCACTGTGACTCGTCATTTGAGTGATGACTTATTTAGAGTTATGTTACTTTATTTCCTAACACTTTAGGCTTTTCTAGTTAACAGTTTTATTTATTTATTTATTTGTTAGGCGAGGCAACCCTTTGTTGACTTCACAGATTGCAAGGACCTTGTCAGCTTACGATCCTATATATATATATATATATATATTTTTAGTTTTTACACCTACAGCACCTGGGCTTCCAGGTGTCTCTCATCCAAGTACTAACCAGGGCCGCCCCTGCTTAGCTTTCGGGATAGAAGGGATCAGGCTTGTTCAGGTAGTATGGCTGTAGACTAGTTAACAGTTTTTGATTTCTAACTGCATTCAAGATGGTCAGAGAACACATTCTGTATGATTTCAAGCCTTTGAAAATTTGATGAGGCATGCATTATGACCCAGCATATGGTCAATTCTGATAAACGTTCCACATGTACTTGAAGTGAATGTGCGTTCTGTTGGTATGCGTAATGATCTATGTATGTCAGTTAGGTTGTTTTGTTAATTATGTTGTCCAGTCCTTTATATTTACTGATATTTTGTCTGCTTGTTCTATCAGCTATTGAGAGAGCCATGTTAAAATGTCCCACTATGACTGTGGATTTCTCTATTTCTCCTTTTAGTTCTGTCAAATTTTGCTTCAAATATTTTGAAGCCATCTTATTAGATGTAAATAGGTATAAAATTGTTATAGCTTCCTGAAGGATTCACCTCTGTAAAATTATTAAATATTTCTTTTTATTCCTAGTAATTTTTTGCCTTAAAGTGTTCTTATCTGATACTGATATAGATGCATCAGTTTTCTTTTGATTAGCATTTGCACAATATACTTTTTAATTCTTTTACTTTCAAATGTTCTATGTTCTTACATAAAGGCATGTTTCTTATAAGCAGTATTTAGTAGGGTTTTGTTGTATCCAATCTGATGGGTTTTTAATTGGAATATTTCATCCATTTACATGTAGTATAATTAAGTGTACATTTAATGTAATTATTACTATATAATGATAATGTCTACTATCTTATTACTTGTTTTATATCTCACCCAGATGGTTTTTATATTTTATTGCTTATCTTTTTGAGGTTAATTAAATAATGCTATATTATTCTTGTTTCCTATCTATTAGCTATTTATACTTTTTTAGCTATTCTTTTAGAAGTTAACCCAATACTATAATTTATTACAGTCTGTAAATTTTTTAGGGCTGCCATAAAAAGTACTACAAACTAGATGGCTTAAAACTACAGAAATGTATTCTGTCATAGTTCTGGAGGCTAGAAGTCTTAATATCAAGGTATCAGCAAGGTTGGTTCTTTCTGAAGGCTTTGAGAAAGAACTATTATATGCCTCTCTCATAGCTTCTAGTGATAGCCAGCAATTCTTGGCATCCTTCGGCTTATAGATGTATCATTCAATCTCTATCTACATCTTCATATGTCATTCTTTCTATGTTTCTGTGTCCTCACAAGGTTGTTTTCTTATAAGGACACCATTTTGGATTATGGTCCCATCCTACTACGGTATGACTTCATCTCTACTTCACCAACTCCATCTGCAATGACCATATTTCCAAATAAGGTCACATTCTGACTGTAGGGGGTTAGAATTTCAACATACCCTTTGGAGAAACACAACTTAACACACAACACAGCCTAGAATTAATGATTACTTTTACTACTTCCCTGACAATGTTGAGAATTGAAAACACTAACTGTATTTACCTTTTCCTGCCATTTGTGGTATTGTTCTTGTGCATTTAATTCTACATATTTTAAATTGTAAAGAACATTAGTGTTCTTTTATACAATCAAAATCCATTCATATTTACCCTTATGTTTAGCTTTTTCATTGTCCTTCACTTTTTTCTGCATGTCTTTTTCAAAACATCTTGCAGCATTTGCTCCTTCTTTTTCTCCTTATGTACTGGAAATTTTATTAAATGTGTGTTAGACCTATTGGCTAGGCTCCATTTGTCTCTGGTGAAATTTTGTTTTTCTTAATCTATTTTCTCCTTTTTCTCTATTTTCTTGAATATATTTGTCATAATTATATTTAAAAATCTGACATTTATATTTCTGAATCACCTCCTATATTTGTGATTATTTTATCCTATTTCTTGGTATGCCTGATACTCTTTGATTGACATTTAGATATTCTATTGAAAATTGTAGCAGCTCTGAATGATGAAGGAATCTCCAGAGAGGATTCACCATTTCCTGTGCTAGGCAGGTAGAGTTAGAGCTGATAACCTTAATCCAATTGGGGACTGAGCTGACTCAAGATTAGGGCACAGTTTTCCTAAAGTTCTTTCTGCCTCTTCAGAACTCATACACCATACAACATAGCCTGCAGAGTTTCAACTAAAAGCCTGGGTAGTTCCCTAGTCTCGCTTTCCATGACTCATCTTGAACTCTAATCCTTAACTCCTCAGTAGCCTGGGACAGCCAGAAACTCCACTCTGCTTTTCAGAAACTTTCTGCCTAGCTTCTTAGCCTCCTGCCCTTCACAGCTTCAGAATTCAGCAAAATGATTCAGAAAAAAACCTGACCAATGAGGTTGTTTTCTTCTGCATCTCCAGTCTTCAATTTGTGTCTCTTTAGATCCACAGGATTGCCAAATGTTCTGATAGTTTCTCTGCTTCCAGCAGCAGCCTTTTACCCAAGATTTTAACTGGGTTTTCAGCCACATTCCTTGAGCACAGAATTGTGAAATTCCCTACGGAAAACCATGGCTGCAGAATGCTAGTTCAGCTCTTTATGGTTTTCCCCTCTCCAGAATCTTGACGTCTCAAATTTGAAGTTGCCAAAAATGATTAAAGATATTTTTTAATCCAACTTCTGAAGTTATTCTTAAAGTATGCATTTTTCTCTAAGTTACCCTATCATGCTAAAAGTGGAAGTCCTAACCACAAAGTTTTGGAACTTCCTCTTCAGTGAAACTATTGGTTTTGCTTCGAGAAGTTAGATTGCTGAATAAGAGAGTTTCTCATTTTTTAAATCAGGAATATAATGGTCTCTAAATCTCAACTGTATAGTAATTAGTGCACCCTATGGCAAAATGTGAATTAAATTAATGAAGGAACTTGTCTTAGAGTTATTTTGTAAGAAAACAAATTAGAAAAATAAATATACAAAATTTAAAAACAAATATACAATTAATAAAACGAATTTTATTTACGATCGAAGTAAAAAAACTTGATAAACTTTTCATAAAAATAGAAATGCTCTTATTATGTAAACGTATGGTCCATTAACCTAATAAAATAATTTGAAATTTAAAAAATTGAAGCAAAATGTTAAATTTATTTCATTTATTTCACATTGGTATAGATAACCTAACTAGAATATTTACAAAATAAAAATATAATTCTTTCAGAAGATGTTATTATTATCCATCCAGGTTAAGCCCTACCAAAAATTTTCTTTAATGTATTTATTATCTTTTTTTCTTTATCTCTATCCCCAGTCCCCAATTCCATTTTCTTTCTGCATCCCATCAAAAGCTCTCTCTCTCACGTTTTTAATGTATGTTCCTTTATCTACCTCTCAAACATACATACATTTGTCCTTGAAAATATGTGGTACTATTTTGTATACTTCTTAATTTGCATACAGGAAACTTTGCTATCAATTGCATTCTTTTTTTTCTGTAAAATCTTGCTTATAAGGTCTATTCATATTGCTCTATGAAAATCCAGCTCATCTACTGCCATGCCATCCTAAACAAGTACAATCCTGTCTGATCTTGAAAGCTAAGCAGGGTCAAGCCTGGTTAGTACTTGGATGGGAGACCACCTAGGAAGACCAGGTACTGTAGGCATAAAAAAAATAAAAAAATAAGGGATTGTAAACTGACAAGATCCTTGCCATCTGTGAAGTCAACTAAGGGTTGCCTTGCCTAAAAAAAAGAAAAAGAAAAAGAAAAAAAGAAAATCCAGCTCATTTCTTCTAATCATTATACCATATTTAATCATATGCTTATATATTTTCTTCATTCTTTTATGAAGGACATGTAAGTTGTCTCCAACTCTTGGCTACCATAAGCAACTGCAATAAACATCTTGTGCATGTCTCCTTGTACATCCGTGCAGTTTCTCTGAGGTAAAATTCCTGAGAGGAAAAATAACAAACATTTTGTGAAAAGGAAAGATATAAAAGTTTTTATTACAAAATAAGATGAGAATGTATTTCTTTCAGTTTAGCAATAACAAAACATGCCAAATTTTGTCATAAACATAAAATAGCTGAAAGTATGATAGAAATTGAAAAGCCAAAATACCATCCTTATTCATGTACGTTCAAAGGGATACAAAAGATGAACTATGAATAGGCATATGACCAGTTCCCATTAGGTGGTAAGTTAAACACTGAGCCAAAGCTTCCTCACTATATCATTTTGCAGTTTTCTTATTCTCAAGCTCCTGCACCATCACACTTGAGCAAAGGCCACTTAGTAACCCTTTTTTATTCCGTATTCCTTCATCACTTGTTAATTTAATCCACTTGCCCAGTCTGCCATGTTCTTGTGAGCTTTCAATCCTACACACTTATGTTTGACAAGCATTTCTCACAATTATTAAGGGGCTCTGTGTATTAACTTCCTAGTGCTGCTGTAACTAAGTACCACAAAGTGGGTGGCTTAAAATAACAGAAATTTATTCTCTCACAATTCTGGAAGCCAGAAGTCTAAAATCAAAGTGTCAGCAAGGCTATGCTTTCTCTGAAACATTCTATGGAGGATCTTTCCTTGCCTCTTCTAGCTACTGGTGGTTGCCAGGAATCCTCATAGGACCTATTTTCCTATGTGTCTGTATCTGTGTCTGTGTGTCCTTCTTTATCTCTTCTTGTAAAGACTCCAGTGATTATGTTTAGGGCCCATTCTAATCTAATATGACCTCAACTTAATTACATTAGCAAAGACCGCATTGTCAAATAAGGTCACATTCTGAGGCTCCAACTGAGCATGATTTTAAGAGGGGACACTATTCAACTCAGTACAGTCTGCCTTCTGCCTCCCCAAAACTCATATCCATTCCTTGCACAAAAGACACTCCATCCCCAGAATCCCCCCAACAAGTTGAACTCATTCCAGCATTAAATCTAAATCCAAAACATTATCAACTCAAAAAAAGTTCCAAATCCTATCATTTAAATCAGAAATTCTAGGTATGGTCCATTGTGAGGCAAAATTCTCTGGGATTACGTTTCTAAAGCAAGTTCACAAACCAGCAGGGCAAACTCTATTAGATTTCAATGCTTAGTAGGAATCCTTTGTGGCTTTACTACTCAGTCCCCTCTGTCCTCTGAGGTGGCAGCACTACCTTCTCTGGCTTCTGCATCAATGGCTCTGCCCTTAAAGTCATTCTTGCTTCATTTCATTCTGTCTCTGTCTCCTTCATCCAGGCTACCTGTGTTTCTGCTGATATAAAATTCTTAAAAATCTTGTCAGTCTTCTGTCAAGATTGATATAATAGAATTAGAATCACAATAAAACTAGAATATGAAAGACCTATAAAACTACAAAACTTTATTGAAATTCATGAAAGAAGACCCATATAGAGAGATATGCCATGTTCAAGGATAAGAGAACTCAATATTCTTAATATAGCAATTCTCTATATTACATATAGATATAGGTATAACAATTGAGCTATAAATTCAGTGCAAGTCTCATCAAAATCCCAATGGGGTTTTCAAGAAATTTGAAATTCTGATTCCAAAATTTATATGGGAGAGCAAAGTCTTGAAAAAAGCAAAGAAAAAGGTTTGAGATTTGCCCTACTAGCTATCAAAAATTATCACAAAATTGTACTAAGATAGAACTGAAGGATGTATTGAGACATATTGGAGGAAGAATATATAAGTCAATCAATGGAATGACACAGAGTCCAGAAACAGACCCATGAATACATGAAAGCTTGAAGTGGCACTGAAAGAAAGGAGTTCTCGATAAACAGTGATGGGACAATTTGTTATCTGCATGGAAAAAAAGAAAAAGAGAGTGAACACTTATCTCATACTGTACTCTAAAGTCAAGTCCAGAAAAATTAAGGACTTAAGTGTAAAAGGCAAAAATTTTAACTTTTAGAAGAAAATAAGAATATCTTTACCACCTTAGGGTTAGGGAGAATTTCTTAAACACACACAGAGACATAAATTCTAGATAAAAATACTTATAAATTTAACTATATTAAAACCGAAACATCTTTCCATTGAGAAAGTAAAAAAGCGAACTATAATCTTGTATATTTTCAACACATATAACAAACAAAGGATTAGAATCTAGAATATATAAAGAATGCACACAAACAACTTAGAACCCAATAGAAAAATGGGAAAAAAGACATAAGTAGGCATGTCACTGAAGAGAAAATAAAAAAAGATCATAAACATATGAAAAGATACTCAACTTTATTTGCACTTTTTACACCATCTTAACCATTTTTACAGTAGTGTTAAGTATATTCCCGTTGTTGTGCAACAGACTTCCAGAACTCTTTCATCTTGCAAAACTAAACATCTATATCCATTCAACAACAAACTCCTCATTTCCTTTTCTCCTCAACTCCTGGTAACCATCATTCTGCCTTCTCTTTCTATATCTCTACATTAGATGCCTAAAGTTATGAACTGAACTGCACCTCCTACCCCCAAAGTCATATAGATCAATTGCTGTATATATAATATAGAGAATTGCTATCTTAAGGGTATTGAGTTCTCCTATTCTTGTACCTCTGAATGTGACTGTATTTGGAGATAATGCCTTTAAAGAGGAAATTAAGGTTAAATAAGGCCATAGAATGGGCCCTCATCCAATCTGTCTCATGCCCTTTTATAAGAAAAAGAAATTTGAGTGGGTCCTAATCCAATTTGTCTCAAGAAGAAGAAATGTGGACACATAGAAGAAGAAATATCCTTTTACAAGAAGAAGAAATGTGAACACATAGACACCACAGATGCATACAAAGAGGGGAAAGGCCATGTGAAGACAATGAGAAGATGGCTATCTACAAGTCAATGAGAGAGGCCTCGGGAGAAATCGAACCTGCCAATACCCTCATCTTGAATTTCTTGCCTGAAAAACTGTAGAAAATTAATTTTTGTTGTTTAAGCCACCCATTCTGTGACATCTTATCATGGCAGCCTTAACAAACTGATACACTTCATATAAGGGGAATCATATACTATCTGTCTTTTTGGGACTGGCTTATTTCACTTAGCATAATGTCCTCAAGTTTCATCCATGTTGTAGCATATGATGGGATTTTCTTCCTTCTAAAGCTGAATAATGTTCTGTTGTATGTATATACCACATTTTGTTTATCCAATCATCTATTCATGGACATTTGGGTTGCTTCCATCTCTTGGCTATTGTGAATAATGCTGCTATGCACATGAGTGTGCAAATATCTCTTCAAAACCATGCTTTCAATTCTTTTGTGTATATGCCCAGAAGTGGGACTACTGGATCTTATAGTAGTTCTATTTTAAATTTTTTGAGTAAACACCATACTGTTTTCCACAGCTGTTGCACCATTTTACAGTCCCACCAGCAGTGCACAAGGGTTCTAATTTCTCCACAACCTCACCAACACTTAACATTTTCTGCTTTTTTGATAGTAGTCATCCTAATAGATGTGCAATAATGTTTCATTGTGGTTTTGATCTGCATTTCTCTAAGGATCATTTGGCATTTTTCAAAATTCAGACCAAGACCTCTTTAAGATACCATAGAGACCCACTATATTGGAAAAATTAATCTGCTAATATGAAGGATTGATAGAGACTAAGATTTTTTTTAAAAAATTACATGCTGCGTTGAGCATGTACATTATTAACAAACTCTTCGAAAAACAATATGTCATTTCCTTGTAAAATGACCATTCACATTCCTTATGACTCAGCTATTCCACTCCTAGGTAGTCCATTCTTGCAGTGTTTTCCAAACCGGATTCACCACTCATTTATGAGTTCTGTAATCCATTTATCCAGAGTCACAATTAGCATTTTTTTAAAACATTCATTATTTCATGAAACTTTTGTTGTATATATGTGAGTGTGTTTACCAGTTGAAGACACAATTGCATTTCTTAACATTAATAGTGGTCATACATGTGCCTGTTGAGAAGGGCTCCTGGTGGTTAACTGGACACAAATTTATATACAGAGCCTAGCAGCCATTGCTAAACAGGGGTCTCTCATGCAAGCCGTGTTTCAAGTCGTGCTTACTTTCCACATAATTGCCTGCCTGCACTGTGTTCCTGTCATCTGAGCCAACTGTTACAGAGGAATTCCTGGAATCGCATTTCAACCAATAGGGCTAAGACTTTCCCTGTCTAATCTGAGCTGCACAGCTATATCCCCATTAGCATCTTCACCAATTAATCAGAGCAACTCCATTGCAATCAATCAAGACATTGCTTTTTGGACCAATCAAACTGTGAGGATTTAGAGTCCTCATTTGCATGAAGATGGATTTAGGGACCAGGAATGGGCACTTCTCTACATGTCAGCTCCCCTCTGGTTCAAAAAGCACACTTTCCCTTTCTTTTCTCTAAAGACTGCACTTCCTAGCTGGAGGTGAAATATCCAAGACCAGAGCAAAGTAATGCAGGACAGAACAGAGCGAACTGGAGTGGACCAGAGTGGACGAGAGCCAGTGGTGCAGACCAGGGCAGAGCAGACCAGAACTGTCTAGATAGAGGGATCTTGCCCCAGGGCCATCTTGCTGCCCCAGGGCCACCTCATAACCATGCTGCTTCATAATCGAGCTGTAACACTATTGAGCTGTTCCACAGCCATGCTGTATCATGAATGAGCTGTTTGCACTGAATAGTTTCTTTCTTCACAGCACCTCAAGTTGGGGATTCATTTTGGCATTATTTGCCACCACCAACCACCGATTGACTCTCCTATTAAATGTTTGCACATTGGCATCAGGAAAATGCATTAAAATGTTCGTAGTAATGTAGGAAAGAGGCATAAAAACTCAATACTAAATCAAGCTGTTTTCAGAGCTTGCAATATGCTGCCAGGAACCTACAGAATAAAGGAAGATTCCTGCTTGGAATTGCTAACAAACCATTTACCCATACCATACCAAAAAACAGTCTTCAAGTCTTTAAGACACACTCTGCACAAAATAAACCCAACCATTCATTCTCTGTGCCCAGACCTAGGGAACCTATAGATGAAAGGATGGCCTCGATAGCATGCCTTTGACCTGTATACCCATGCCTTTCATGCCACATGCCCGTATCATCAAAGGAAAACAAGTAAACAAACTCTTTAAACTGTAATTCATAGAAACTAAGAAGGACATATAAACTGAATTCCTCGAACACTCAGGGTCTCTTTCTCTCTCTCTGTCGTCCCGTCTCACTGTCCTTCTCAGTCCTCCTCAGCTCTCATTCCCTGTCTCAGAGGGGACCATGCTCTGTGGAGCATTTTCCTTTCTCTAATAAATTTTCCTTTTGTCTCTTAATTTGGTGTGCCCTTGAGTTATTTCCTGTGCGCACTATTGTTCCTAACAACAAAAAAAATTGAAAACAAATCAAATGGCCAGTAGAATTGTAAATTTATGGTATATTTGTGGTAATGTGGCAACTCTATAAACCAATGAAAATAAATGCATGTCTTACAAACATCTGAAGTAAAAAATCACAAAGACCGATATTTTTATAAAATGCAAAAACAAAACTGTTATTAAGGGCTACACACATGGAAAGTGATCGAAGTACAAATTAGTAAGCAGGGAATAGTAAATTTGGAATACATCTGGAAGTGGATGAAACAAGGAAGAAAAAAGATGCAATAGCATTGGTTCTAGTTCTTAGGTGCGTTCATGGACATTCATTAACATGCCACATAATTTAAATTATGCTAAATATACTATTATGTACATATATTCATAATTTACGTATTTATTAAAATGCTCCCGAAAGTGTACTTCCTCCGCCTTTTAGCAGAGTAGTGAGTCAACATTTCCAAACAAAAACCGATTTTCCTGAAAGACAGGTTAAGAAGTTTAGGCAATAGGGGGAAAATGCTTGTCAGCTTGCCAAAGGTCAGCATGTATCATTTTAATCAGTTTCTTGAGGCCAGGGAGTGGAGTAAGGAATGTTAATAAACAGCTATATCACTACCTTAAATGGGAGAATTTTGTTTTTCTTACATCAATGGTCAAAAAATTTTTTTTCTGCAACTCATTAAAGTTTGTCTCATGTAGCTATACCTCAAAAGTCAGTAAAATATTGATTTACGTATAGGCCCTTTAGTTAGCCCTGGACTCATAACTATGGAAAGTGTAATTAATCAGAACCATCCCTCTCAATTATTGAGAATTGGAACAAACTTTCATGTCTTCCCTAATTTCCTTTCAATGATCTTGGAGCAGTTTATCCAAACTTCCCATCAAGTGGAGAGCAGTTCATTCATTTCTGAGAAGTAGCTTACAAGAAACAAAATAATCATTGTGGGGGAAGGGAAGAGAGTAGAGATGTCAGAAATCGCCCAAGAGAAAGGGATTGTGCAAGCTGAAAATATGGGAAATTTCCACACTAAAATTCCAAAATAAAATGCAAGATCGGGGAAAACTTTCAAGGGCTCTTTTCGGTTTAATAACAGTAAAGAAGTTCAGCTCCGGAAATCTTTTTTAAAAGACAATAAACACCACCCCGCACCCCCGCCGGACTTCAGAAAAACCCACCACAAAGATGGCGGTGGGACGCAACCCATTCTCCAGCAGTCCAAGGCTCTCGCTTCACATTTCCCACAAACCCCTCCGCACCGCCACGCTCGTGGAAACCCGCCCGCGGGTCTCCGTCCACCGCGCACGCGCGGTGCGTTGTCACGTGTGCTCCCAGGTCTCCGCGGAACTGGCAGGAGGGGCCTTGCCAGCTTCCGCCGCCGCGTCGCTTCGGGGCTCGAACGGCGGGTTCGCGCTGCTTCTGCCGCCGCGGGGGTCGTGGAGCCGAGCGAGGAGCGCGCGGCGGCGCGGCCATGGGACTACGACAAGCCCGGTGACAGTAGGGAGCCGAGCGGCCCGGGCCCTGAGCTCGTCTCTTCCCGGGGGCCTCGCCCTCCTGCTCGCGGGGCCGGGGCTCCTACTGCCGTTGCTGGCGCTGCTGCTGGCGGCGGCGGCCAGGATCATGTCGGGCCGCCGCTGCGCCGGTGGGGGCGCGGGCGCGGCGGCCGAGGCAGTGGAACCGGCCGCCCGCGAGCTATTCGAGGCGTGCCGCAATGGGGACGTGGAGCGAGTCAAGAGGCTGGTGACGCCTGAGAAGGTGAACAGCCGCGACACAGCGGGCAGGAAATCTACCCCGCTCCACTTCGCCGCAGGTAACTGGGACAGCGCGTATCAACTCGCGCCAGACCCCACCTGCGCCCACGGGTTCGTAGGCTCGAAGCCAAACACAGTGCTCCTCTGCTCCGGCCTTTCCCCTGGGACTCCTGTCCTGGTCGGCTCGCTTTCGTCAAGTGGATAATTGAGATTAGGTTAGGGGCTAGGGGGCGGCATGCCACACTCACTAGAAGGTCTTTTTGCTGAGGAGGGAGGGGCTTTGTTTTATCAACAATACCTGTATCAACTTCCGGTCCTGCTACCCTGCGAGGCCTCTACACAGAAAAAAAGTAGGAAATGTAGTGTGATGTGAAAGGCCAGTCATCTCCAAAATCTGTCGTTCTTACAGGTTCCCCTGTAACTCATAAATCCTTTAGATTGAGCTTTTAAGGCCTTTGAAAATGCAAAGGCCTTTGACACATTTGCGTTAATTTATTTAGGTGGTAGTCATTAGCAAGTTTCTGGAGAGACTAAAACTGGAAATTGTCAATTTTAGGAGAACAGATCTGAATTAAGCTAGGTGCGGGTTTGTAGTCTCTGGCACACACATAAGTTGGGGTGGAAAGTAGTAGGAAGAGAGGAAAAATAGTACAAGTATTTTGGCTTGGATCTAGAATTTAAAATGGTAATCTCGCCTCATTCTGAGATTTAGATAGTTTGGATTACTTTTTAAAAATATATGCTAAGTTTTCTTTATGATATAAGCATATTAAATTTTATTGAAGAATTTGAAAGAACTAGAAATGAGACTCGGCTTATTTCTATAAAGTATATACTTTTCACTTTGAAGGGAGATCATGACTATCCTCAACTTAGCCTTGCATGATTGAAAATGGGAGAAGGTTCTCATATTTCGGATAATCATGGTTTTTTATTTAGTGTATTACATGATTGTTTAATTTTTTGAAAAAGCAAAAGGATGTTTTTAAAGCACTTCATTCCTTTGGAGTAGAAATGATGAGCAGAGGAGGAGCTGTAAGAAAGATTTCCTTGTTCAGACATTGCTTTTACACCAACAGGAGATGTGTTTGCTTTATTTAACCTCTCTTTTTAAATGTAATTACTATTAAATATGCTTTCTTGATCAATTACAGCTTTGTTGGCTTCCCATTGGGTGCCTTTTTAAAGGGACCTTTGGTGGACAAATCAGAAACCTCCTGTGGGCAGCAGAAAAGGGAGAATATTGAAGTCAAATCTCACCTGCTTAGTAGCCATTTTGCCTAAAATTTTGATGTTGGTGCTGCCTTTCCTCAGCTAATTTTGATTGTCTTATTTGACCATGTAGTCAACATTTAATTGATTTGGCAAATCGTCATACACAACTGATATGTAATCTAAAGGGTAGTGTTACTTAGATTCTGTTGGCTTGATCTGTGGGATAAAAATAACCAAGGAAGATCTTAGTTGCTACATTTGAAGAATCTGGTGTATTAATGAGTTCATATCTGAAAATAGTAATTTTTAGAGGTTTAAAGTTATGGAATTAGCATCTTATTGGTTTTATTCCCCCATTATACCACCCTCAGTTCTGTCCAAACATTTCAAAGTACTTTCTACATAGATTTCATGTGGTTCATTCAGACTAAAATGGACAGCTTATTTTAGGAACAAACACACCCCTCACAATTTACCTATATTTTCAAGTAAAAGTTATAAGATTAAGGTATAAAATGAGTAATGAAATAAAAATTACTAATGGTCTATATTTAAAGACCTGCTTTTAAACCTAGGCATGTTACTTTTATAAGTTATGTAAATGTCTAATCACTGTGTTGTACACCTAAAACTAATGTCAGCCATTACTGACATTTTTTAATGTAATTTTTTTAATGTTTAAAAGTCACAAAGACTAAAATTATGTAGAAGTTGCACATGCCAAATTATAAAAACTTATTTTTAATTGGCTTTGTAAATTATATCTACATTGTTAGAGAACTTGTTCTCTTAATTTTTTTTATTATTAGCTAAAGTCTTTACTTCATTGAGATTTTCTTCATTTTTTAAAATTAATTCATTTATATGGTGACATTGGTTAAATCCAGTAAGTTTTAGCTGTACATTTTCACAGTAAGCATATATTTATTAACATTGTGTGTCACCTCCCATAGATAGATTTCTTTCTGTCACCATCCTTAATTTTTAAATAAATGCATCCTCCTGTATTTTCTCTTAGTATATAGAGAATACGTTTTTTGTTATATCTTTTGTAGATGGTGAGTCATGTTCATGTGCATGAAACATGCCATTGGAAGGTCAGCATACGTGGTGGGACTCTGCAGCTGCCTGACCTAGCAGTTCTTGCATTTGTATACTGTAGAATAAGCTAGGGGCAAAACATTTTTAAGCCAATTAAAGTTTGGAGGTTTTATTGGAGAAGGGGGCATGTCTTTGTCTTTTTGTTTTGATTTCTAAGAAACAGAAATGAGAGATCTGTGCAGACCAAGGAAAGTGGATTATGATAGAACACTTTATAAAAAAATTTTTTTTGTCTTTTCATCTAAAATATTTAGTTCAATTTAAAAGAACGATCATTCAGTTGCCAGTCCCAAAGGAGTTCTCTTGTTAATGAAGAAAAGTAACCAACATAAATTGGAACTTTTATTCTATTAAGTGTTTATTTTTAATTAGATTACATTTCTTCTAGATACGTATGCTTTAAAGAAATCATTTCTTTTGAGAAAGATTGTTTCCTCTTCAGTCCCCCCCACTGCCAGCTCCCCATTTCTCCCTACCTTCCTCCCCACCACAACGGGATATGAATGATTTTTTTGTGACACATCACAAAACTCGTAGAGGCAAGTTGGTGGTAGGGAGGCTGCAGCTCTGATTTCACTAAAAGCAATAGCATCTAAAATTCTCGACAGTGTAATCCCCTAGAAAACAGATTTCAGTAAAGGAGATTGCTTCTCTGAACTTGTTTCTGAAAAATGAAGATGAGGGATAGAAACTTTGGGAGAAAGTCATCTTATTGTCCATCATAGCCAAAGAAAGAAATATATAGCATTCTAGAATCTTAGAACTGGGGTGAGGGTGTGGAATAGGATTCCATGGCTTGAGAATCTTAAATATTGTGGGACGGGGGAGTGTCAGATCATTCAGTAGAGAAGTATGTAAAATCATTTGTTAGGTTCAAGGAATTCAGATGTGGAGATAGTGGAAAGAGATGGCTGATCTGTGTGTGTGTGTGTATATATATGTGTATATATGTTATTGAAGAATGACAAATTGAGAAGAGCTTGTAGAGTTTTAGCTAAACAAGATAACCCTTGTTTTGTATTTGTAGTGTGTTATGTTACTGTTCTGTATTTGTAGTATGCTGCTCAGCCATGTACATTGATTGGACCAGTCAGAGTGAACTTTGATTATTATATTCAATTGTGTACATTGCATGTAAAAGAGATTTTCTTTTATTCAGAGGGTGGAAGTGGGATTAGATCATCTGAAATTTATTATACAAGTAACATGTGAAAACTAGAGTTACTTATTCTAGAAATGAAAGAAGACTAAAGTTAAACATTGTTGTTGTCTTCACTTATGTGGATCACAGTCAGTAAAAAAGAAAGTAGATATTACTTGTGTGGCTCCAGTAGTCAAAACTAAATAGTGCAGTAAATAGAAGGTTACAAGGAATCAGACTACCGTTAACCATCTATTCAGCTGTGGAATTGACTGGAAGTATCCAAGCAGTGGCTGGATCGGCATCTTTCAGAGATGTTGTAGAAAAGATTTCTGCATAGGATGGGCAGTTGGACCAACAGGTCAAAATCTGACTGTATAAAAAGTGGAATGCTTCCCCCAATTGAAGGTTTTAACAACTCAGCTACTATAGATATAATAGCTTTTGTGATTTCCATTCTGCCCTTTCCCAAAATGCTATTTTAAAGACCTCCAATAATGTTTCAAGAACATTTTCTTCTTTTGGTTATAGGCCAACATCATAATTATGGGAGATACACAAAATGTACTCACACTCCTTACCTAGGACTAGAACTCCAGGTTATTGATTCCAGGTTGGCATTTGCTGTGAGGGTGATTAAATTCAACATCAGAAAACCCCAATATCAAACAAACAGTATATTTAAGAGTTCAGAATCTTTCTGACTTAGCATATCAAAACTTGAGCTATACTCTTGCCGAACTTAGAGGTAGGCGATCAGCTTCAGTAACAAGTAGTTTGTAGTTCTGTTTTTGTACTTCCCCATTCAGATTGTCAGAATTTCATTACCCCAAACGTCATGGCACCCTTTTCCAAGTTTCTCCTAGTCTGGCCAGACAGATAATGTATCTGTCCCAACTTGAATTGAGCAAAATCTTTCCTTTGTATTCCTCATTCTAAAGAAATATATGTGGGAAATACCTTTTCTGGATATTTGTTAACTAAGTTACTGGTAAGTGAGAAGTTTTCAATGACATCTCTCAGAAAAATCTGACAGTCCTGGCTACATGAGTCAAAGCTAAAGGCTGCTCGATTATACATCCGTCTCCCAGACTATAGGAGCCTTCTCTGTTTCATGGCATTTATTGAATTTTTTTTTTGTTTCTGAAAGTTTTCTTCGGACAAAGCACATAACACCGGCTTACCTTTAGATTGGCAAGACATCACTGTCATTTCATATTGGACCAGTTGTATCATCAATGGCCCAGTTGGTTTCTCTGTAGTGACTTCCACTGCTTTATAGCTTTTTGGAAGCCATTCAGGTGAAAGGATGTTTCCAATATAGCAGCTAAATTTGATACTCTTAACAATTGTCATGGGTGGCAAGACAGTCCTAGAACTGCTGAAACCGATGGCATCTAGATAGTAATGAAACTTGACAAGAGAGAAATCAACTAGACTGCTTTTTGTAGTTGTCACAAATAATTAATTCCATATTCTATGTGAGGGTCATATGCTTACTATTCCAACAAAGTATTAGATATGCACTAAACAAATGTTTATTAAGTTCTATATGCTAGATCCTGGTCTTGGCCAATGAACACAATGGCAGGACACAATCTCTGCCATTAAGTGACACAGTTTATTGATAAGCAAATTTACTTTTCAGATACGCCTATTTTGTTTCACTTTGTAGTCAGTGTTTATAGTGTACTCAAACTCAGTGTTTCATACAGATTTTCACACACATAGCAGTGTTTGAAGATATGTGCTCTTCCATAATTATAAAATAAACCACAATATATCCTCAGCAGCCTAACTACTAACTTTAGGCTTCTGATTCCTTTTTAAAGAGATCCTTAGAATATGGAGATTGGCATTGACTCTCTGGATAGGCCTGTTTATGTTCTACCTGGCCAGTGAGAACATGATCAGAATATATTCTGCAAAGCTATTTTTTTATTCAAGAAATGAGTACTTAACAGATGCTTTGAACTATTCTTTAGAGCATAAGAATGGGGATTTCGTCAGGGATTAGCCCTGAGTTTGGGAAGCATCTCGAATCTAAAGGTTTCACCAAGCCACTAATAGAAGATTTTTAGATTTTAAATAGCTACGTACTGACCCCCCTCTAAATAATTTCCTTTTATGCCAACAGTTTGCTTCAGACATTCAGAATCTCAGACTCTTAATCTCTTCTCTCAGGATGGCAACATGACCTCTGCTCATGTGTTGTAGTCTTTACAATGTGACTGTGAAAACATGCTGATCTCTGCTGTCAGTCTCCAGACAGGTTTCAGACATCTTAATGGCTAGGGAATCATGTTAATACAAAATCAGAATAGATGTTAGCTGTGTCTTGTACTTTTGGTATATCTGTATATAGATATAGTCTCTTCTCCCTTCACCCATACCTCCTCCCAGCTCAAACGTCAATTTCAGTATTTAGTTGTACATTATGTATTGAGTCTCTCTCTTTCTTTAACTTTGGTTTTACACAACTCTGTTCTCTTCGCATGACATTTTGACAAAAGACTACTTGACCTTCGTCTAGATTGCCAATCTTTTGGAACAGATATTTTCCTAATTGACGCTATCACTTGTAACAACTAAATGTTCTACTACAGTTGTTTCTGTGCCCACTTCACTCTCCTTTTTTGAGAAGTTAGCCTGCGAGTCACCATTTTGATTACTTCAGATGTATTGATCACCACTGAAGATCCTTCTTAATGAAAAGTGCTTGAGTACATCAAGTAACTTTCCAAAGGAAGAGGTACCTTTACTAATTTTTTTCCCTTTGTTCTGATTCCTTTCTTCTTGCTCTCTAACTTAAGTTTTTTCTAAAAGCATTTCCTTCAGATAAGTGCTGAACAGCTGGGTTAGCAAAACCATTGATTGGGGCAACATGAATGGCTTGCTTAGGGACAACAATATGATCAACACTGCCCAGGCAATGAAAAGAAAGGCTCAGGTCAGAGAATGGTGACAACAGATTTGGCCTTTCCCTTTTGAAATTTTACTTTTTATGCAGTGCCATTCTTTTCCAGTTTTACTTCTTAGTCTCCTTTTCTCATACCATGATGTATTTGTTCAGAAAATATCAACATATTGCTACATGCCACACAGTGTGAAGGACACTAGAGAAGTAATGTTGAACTAAGGTAGAAATATAAGTGCCAGAGGATACTGCTTTGAAAAACGAGGACTCAAATCTCTGTTTTAGGACTTGCATTCTAATGGAGAAGAGAGGAAAACAATAAATAGAATGTTAAGACAGGAAATAATGTGGGTGGGCAGAATAGATTGGTTTAGATAGTATAATCAGGGATGGCTGTCTTGATCAGGTGACAAGGTGGTAACATTTAAATAGGTTAGACAATGAGTAGGAGAGATGCAAAGAACGATGTAGGAGCTGTCCAGGCAGAAGGGCAACATGTACCAAGTCCCAGGAGTAAGGTGGTCATACTTGATGAACAGAAAGAAAGCTGGATCATACTTCAGATAGGGGAGAGTGGTAGGGAATGCAGTTAGAGAAGTAGGTAAGGACCACTCCGTGCAGTGAGCCTTGTAGGCCATAGTAGACTGAGTGAATTTTCTTCTAAGAACATCAGTGGGAGGCCAGTGAATTTTTTAAAATAGGTATGATATGATGATTTTTTTAAAAAGGTCACTGAGGACAGAAGTGGAAATGGGAGGTCCAGTTAGGAGACTATTGCAAATAGTTCAGGCTGGATACATGGTGATTGAGTTAGAGAAATGTCAGTGAAAATGTAAAGAAGTTGGGGAAACATGTTGTGTTTGAAGTGGTTTTCAAATACCCAGGTGGAGAGATATTCAGTGAACAGTCTAGAATTCAGTTGAAAAGTCTAGACTTAAATTTGCAGATTGTATATCTAGATGGTATTTAAACCCATAGGAGTAAATAAGATCATCTAAGGAGGGAAAAGAGAATAGTGAACTGAGTCTTGAGGAATTCCGGCATTTAGAAATTGGATGGAGGAAACAGGAAACCCTCAGAGAGATAGGACATGTCCAAAACTTGAACTCTTCACCTTCTGTCACAAACCTATTTTTTTTTTTTTGTAACCTTCCCTATCTGAATTGATGCCAACTCCACCCCTCTATTTCTCAGTCCAAAAACTTTGGGATCATCCATGACTCCTCTCCCATCTCACCTTACCCTTACTCCACATTCAGTCTATGAGGAAACTATGCCGGATCTACCTTCAGAGTTATCTAGAATCTGCCACTTATTATTCTGACAAGTATCACCAGATTATGGTCCAGACCATCGCAATCTGTCATCTATTTTTAACCCCCTTAAGTCTAGTCTCAACACAACAGCCAGACGTAAGTCATGTCATGTAATTTCTCAGTGTAAAACCCTTCAGTGGCTCTCCATTTTCCTCAGAGTAAAAAAAAACTGAGTCTTACAGTGGTCTTCAGTCTTCTCTTTCTGGCCCTTGTCACTTATAACCACATTTTATACTATGCTCCCTCTTTCTCACTCAGCTCCAGTCACTCTGGCCTCCTCACTGTTGACCATTAAGGCTAATTCCCACTCTTTCAAGTCTTTGATCAAATGTCTATGTCAACAAGGTCTACGGTGACCTCCCTGTTCAACTTTACAGTGCCGCCTCTATGTACACACTCTGATCAATCCTTATTCTGCTCTTTTTCCTAATTACCTTCTGACATATTTTTTGCACATATTACTCATCTCCCCCACCTCCATAGAAGTTCCTCAAAGGCAAGGATTTGGTTATCTTGTTCATTAGTATGTTCTAGGCAAGCACCCAGAAAAGTGTCATATAGTAAATATTCCCTGATCATTTGTTAAATGAATGGATGAGACAGGGAAAACTAGGAGTATGTGATGTCATGGAAACTTTGGAGAGGATATTTCAAGAAAGAGGAGATGAGTTAGTTGTTGAATGTTGCTGAGAGATCTAGTCAAATGAGGACAGGCATGTATCCTTTGGATTTGTCAACATGGAGATTGTAAGTGACCTAAATTAAAGCAGTTGTAGGGAAGAAACAGACACCAGATTGAATTTGGAAGAAGAGTGAATAGGAGATAAAAAATTGCAGACAACCCTTAGAGGTTTGGTTATGCAGGGGAACAGTCTGGTAGAGAGGAGAGAGATTGATAGGGTTGTGAAAAGGACAAAGACCTTGAAAGTGAGAAAGAACTACAGTGTAAGGTGAGAAGGAATTGCTCTTTGATAGTACACTTCCTTCAACAAAACAGGTAGAAAACTAGTGCTCTCTAGACAAATTTATTTGTTTTCACACATGGCTTTAAATGCCATCTTTATGGTCACAACTCTAAAATGTCAGCCTCTACTTCATACTGGTTTACTGAGTTCAAAATCCACAGAACCTTCTACTTGGCATTTGTTCCACAAGCACCTTAAACTAAGCATTTTCAAAAAAAAAATCACCTTATCCCACGAAACTTCTGTTTTATATCTCAGAAATCTAATAGTCATTCCCATTCCTTTTCTCCTTTCTCCAAATTCATTAAGCTACCAGATGCTTTCAGTTTTCTCTCTCTTTAGTTAGTCCTAGCAACATTGTGTGCAGTGACAAAAGATTAGAAACAACTTTAGTATCATGAAAAAAAAATTAAATTATGATACTTCCAACAAATAAAACTTGTATGATAGGAGTTGATTTCTAAGATACTTACTATTAGATTTTTAAAAAGGGAATTGTAGGACAGCGTGTGTTTTTAATATTAGATATTTGCTTGCCCTTTAATGACCACTGACATGTTGTAGCAGTATTATCTATACTGTTTCTAAGAAGTGCCTCAGGAATACAAGGATAATTTCCTTTTGGTCTTTGAGAGGGGGAAAAAGAGGGATTTAAATTGAATAGTTTCATTAAGCTGAATTCATTTAATTTGCAACTTTATGAGTGCCAACCATGTACCCAGTATTGGGTATTTTTGTAGTGAACATGACATATATTGGGATTTTATATAAGATTTCTGTATAAGATTTCATTAGGAAATGCTAACTTGAGAAGTATCTGCACCTCCATGTTTATTGCAGCATTATCTAAAATATAAATAGCCACGACATGGAAACAACCTAAGTGTCCATTGATGAATGAATGGAAAAGAAAATTTAATATATACACACAAGGGAATATAATTCAGCCATAAAAAAGAATGAAATCTTGCCCTTTGCGGCAACGTGGGTGGACCCAGAAGGCATTATGCTAAATGAAATAAGTCAGAGAAAGACGAGTACTCTATGATCTCTCACTTATATGTGCAATCTTAAAAAAAAACAAACAAAACAACAAAAAAAAACTGAACTCATAGATACAGAGAACATGTGGCATCTGCCTTCTTGGGCATTCTGTATCCTGGCTATCATGAAGGATTTGCTTTTTCATGCTTCTGTGCCTGTGTACATTTTGTTTCTTCTGCTTTGATTCCAGTACTCATCCCTTGCTCCTTCACACCCCCACTTTTCCTCTCATTCTCTATGATCCATTTATTTTTCTGTAAGCCTTCAGCTCAGATGTCATCACTGAAATGTCCTCTGGAATAGGCCTTCCCATTCTCTGCTTTCCTCCAATTTAGGTATTCTCTTCTTTGAGTACTAATAGCATTTTTATATATACCCCTATTATGGCAGTTATACTGTGTTGAAATTATTGGTTCTTATTGTTTCTCCCCATCTTAAACTGTGAGTTGTTTGAAAATAGAATCAAAGATACAAAGATCCTGTCTTTGTGACATAAAGCCTAGCAATATTAAAAACTAATAAATCAGTTAATCTCTTCAACCTGCTTAACTCCACAAGGTGGGAAATATTGAATTTTAGGCTTTCAGTGACTTATGACCTTTCTCTAAGACATTAGAAGACCCTTTGGCTTTCTCATCAAGAATAAATTAGTAATCAGTTTCAGATCAACCTTTTTTACCAGTGAATTTTTTGATTTGTTGAATCTCTTATTTTCCATTCAGAAAACATTTTAGACATAGCTTCTACATTACTGATTTTAATTGAGGTATTTGGAGGACTTAAATGTGATAATTTGTTTTTCTTTCTAGGTTTTGGGCGGAAAGATGTAGTTGAATATTTGCCTTCAGAATGGTGCAAATGTCCAAGCACGTGATGATGGGGGCCTGATTCCTCTTCATAACGCATGCTCTTTTGGTCATGCTGAAGTAGTCAATCTCCTTTTGCGACATGGTGCAGACCCAAATGCTCGTGATAATTGGAATTACACCCCTCTCCATGAAGCCGCAATTAAAGGAAAGATTGATGTTTGCATCGGTAAGACTGTTTACTTTGCATTATTTTCCCAAAATGGTTCGTAACTATTCTGAATCTGAATTGACTTCATTTGTTAATACGATCAAATTCTGCCTGGCTGAATTTAAATAGTGCTTAAGAATATTTCATATTTAATCTAATCACTATTTACTGAGTATTTTTTTGTGTATTGTTCTGGGCTTAAGTTCTTTAGAGAATACAGTACAAGATTCCTGTTGCCTAGAAATTTGGATTCTCTTGGGAGCTAGGATACGCAAAAAGAACCAGAATAAAGCATGGAAGAAGTGAACAGCTGTGTTAGAAGATAATGAGCACAATGAGTTAACTGGAGTCAAGTCACTCCTTCCAGGAGTCTTTCCAGGAAGTAGTGGGAGAAAAGTTTTTGTAAAGGTTGCCAGGGACTTTCTTATAAAGAGCTTTGAATTCCAGGTTAAGAAGCTTGATACTGTTATGTAAGTCATGTGGAATTATTGAAGACTTTTAAGGATATATTTTAGAAAGAGTGATCTGGTAGGAGGCTGGTGGAATGGATGGCATCAGGGAGATTAACTAGGAAACAGTAGAATAACCCAGATGAGAACTGATGAGGGCAGGAACTAGGGTTGTTGTAGAAGAATAGAAATGACAGGATAAGTAAAGAAGCATTTGAAGGAAAAAATATCAACCATTTAGAATACTTTAATGAATGTGATAGGATTTGCCTGACATTGATCATTGACAGGAAATTTTACGTGAGAAGGCTACTTATCTGAGAGTTTTCATTAACCTGGTGCTGACTTTTCTGAGCCTCACAGAGATTTTGGACTCTGCTACCTTAGTTTCATTTCCTAATGCAAAACAGGGTAAGTTGAGGCAGAAAGAAAGCCAGTTCTGTGTACTAGGAAAAGTCCAGGGGCTTTATGCTAGACTTATATTGTTTTCCTTGCCTCTAAAACCCCAAATCACTATTTATACAAAAATCACCATCTTAGTTTAAATTAGATGTAAAATACATTACCTAGTAACCTCTGCCCAATACTCCTTTCCTATATGTTTTATTTTGTTACTGCCTTCTGCTCATAATCCTTTTCTGGTTTCTGAGTTTCAGACATATAAATAATTAGCTTTAATAATATAGGTTTTTCCAAATATAGTTATAGATCTGCACTATCCAGTGTGATAGCTGATGAATTGTAATGTGGCTAGTCCAAATTGACGTGTAGTATAAGGAGAAAATACACCAAATTTCAAAGACTTAATATGAAAACAAGGAATGCAAAATATCTAATTTTATATAGGTTAAAATGTAAATATAAATATTGAAATGGTAATATTTTGGGTATATTGGGTTAAATAAAATATTAAAATTAATTTAACCTGTTTTTTTTTTTTAATGTGGGTAGAAGAAAATTTTAAATTACATATGTGGGTCACATTAATGCTTCACTTTTACTTCTATTGGATTGTGTTGATACAGTTTAGAAGTAGAGTAAAATGAACGTTAACCCTGTCAAAGAACAGGAGCTGGGCCTCACATTCTGCATGTATTTGCCCATCTTTCCCCATCTCCTTATTTAGAGTATGCTGGAACACCTTTATATGTAACAAATAGCAATACAGAGTATAGCACAGGTGTTTTCCTTTTATATGCTTTGGATTATAATGTAGCAGTTTTGGGATTTGTTAATGCTAGAGTATTTTTCTTTTTTTTTTTTTTTTTAAGAATTTACCTCGTGATTTTTTTTTTTTTTTAATTCCACAGATCCCTATTTCTGGGCCATCCACAGTTTTAGAAATTTCATTTCTGTTATGATAGAACAATCTTTCTAATGTTGGCAGTATTCATTTGAAATGAGAAAACAAGCTTTTAAGCACACTTTCCTTTTATTCCCTTATACACTTATCTGTCCTTAGTCACTTGTCTGGCAAAATAAAATCTGACCTTGACCTTAGAGGACATTTATTTAATGTGTATAATACGTTAAATAACGGAATGTTTTATATTTTTTTATATTTAAAATATATTTACTATACTATCAGGATATGAAAGTCCTTAAATAACCTTGAGACTTCTGAAATGGAATTTTTGAGAAAATTATTTACTAAAATCAATCGTTATGATTACCATCTTAAAAAAGGTAATGTTGCTATTTTTCAGTGCTGTTACAGCATGGAGCTGAGCCAACCATCCGAAATACAGATGGAAGGACAGCATTGGATCTAGCAGACCCATCTGCCAAAGCAGTACTCACTGGTAAGTCTATGTACTCTCTAGGTATTCCAGGAAGAATATAAAGAATGAGCTTGCTATGTAGTCAGCTTCCTGCAGTTAATGACCTTAAACTAGGTAAATAGTGTTAGTTCAGTTGATATTTTTTTCTATAACTGGATAGTTGGCATTTGATTCTTATTTAAAAAAGCTTTTGTTTTTTCTTTTTAAATTGGTGCTCCTCCTTTACTATTTCATGCTTTTTCCTGCTTTTATCTTTTCAAAAACTCTTCGGAGCTCAAAGAAGCCTTACAGTAGCAGTCAGTACACAATTCATATTGTGGGCAGCAGTTTGGATTTCATTTTAGCAAATCAAACACTACCCGTATGTTATATTATGTTAATTTAAATTGCATTAATTTTGAAGGGGTTTATTTTGTATTCATTGTAAATATAAAAGCTACAGGCTTAAAAAGTTTATATTTATAGTCATTTTTATTTGTATATAGTGGTGTGCCTTGATATCTAAGGTTCCAGGATCTCCAAGGAGTGAAAAAATCTGTGAATGCTCAAGTTCCTTATATACAGTGGCCATAAAACAATGCATACAGTCAGCCTGCTGCATCCACATATTCCCAAATGTAGACTGAAAATACTGTTTTCAGTCTGAGGTTGGTTGAATTCGTGGATGCAAAGACTACAGATATGATGGAGGGCTGACTATATTTAAAATAACATTATAATAAAAACAATTTTAATGTTGAAAAAGTATAGATTCACAGGAATGTTAATAATTATGTTTAGTTGGTGATGCTATAGATTATCTTTTGTCATTTTTGAATGTTGTTATGTTGGATTTTGGTTTTTCTTTGGCTTTTGAATGAAGTTATGGATGCATTTTGTATGTTACGCAAATAGCATATTGATTTTAGAAAATTTAAGGAGTAAAAAGAAAAGGCTCACCCATAACTACCACCTAAGACAAACTTTATTCAAATTGTGGTGTATTTCCTTCTTGGTTTTCTTTTTCTATGCATACTGTTTCTGTATAATTGTGGTCACACTTCAATATATAACACTGAATTTTTTTTTCACTTTTATAACAGGTAATTTGTTACGTAAATATTTTTAAACAGCACAATATTCTGTTGATTAACCATTTTCCATTTACTGGGAATTTATTTCCAAATTTATCTACTTAAATACATTTCAGTAAGCATCTTTATGCATAAATTTGTCATTACTTTTGTAATTAAATTTTTTAAATTTCTGCCTTTTTTCCCCTAATTCACAGGTGAATATAAGAAAGATGAACTCTTGGAAAGTGCCAGGTGTGTTATAAATATGTACCATGAATACTTCACCATTTAAATGTTTTTTTACAATAAGCAAACTTGAAAAGAATGAATTTTTTAATGTTCACATAAATGTCTTCAAATAGGATCTGATAAAGAATAGAAATTGCTAATACATTTTTTGTGTATTTGTTAGGAGTGGCAATGAGGAAAAGATGATGGCTCTGCTCACACCATTAAATGTCAACTGCCATGCAAGTGATGGTAGAAAGGTATTTCTCTTTGCAACTAAGTTGGTATTCATCTCTTGGAAACATGAAAATACATTTTTCCTCTTATAAATTAACACATTTAATGAGAATGCTGATATTTTCTTTTGGATAAAGTTAAACTTAGTAAAACTTTATCGATAATAACATTAGTTGTTGCTTCCTATTTGCAATAATGAACTTATAAACTTTTATACTATGCCTTGAGTGTATATGCTGGATTTTATAAAACCAAACTGGTAACTATTTAACAGTGAATTATAAAGTATTTTCTGGATCTCTGGTTTTATATTTGGAATTTTTGCTTTCTGCACTTTTTTTTAAGCCAGTATTTGAATTTCATTCATTTTTCTGATTAATATTTCAGTCAACTCCATTGCATTTGGCAGCAGGATACAATAGGGTAAAGATTGTACAGCTGTTATTGCAACATGGAGCTGATGTCCATGCTAAAGATAAAGGGTAAGTATCTGAACAAAAATGAGGGTTTCTTAAATGTTACTGTCTTTATAATAATTTCTGTAACCTTATAAAATTCATATTTTTTTGCTAAACAGCATAAACATTTATCAAGCTTTTACAATATGCAGATTGCTTCAAGGACATGGCAAGTTAAAAAACATTAAGGCAACACTCTTAGAGAGCTTACGCTACTCTTTAGGGAGCATGAAAAGATAGCTAACAAAAATCAGGTTCTCTGCTGAGTGTGTAGTGATAGAGAGAGATACCCACGCGGAGTTCTCAGTGATGGCTGTAGTGACTGGGAAATCCTTCAGAAGGAGATATTAATACTTGACCTGAACTCAGTTCAAGAAAGAGAGTTTAGAAAACATCACTGCTTTGTGCAAGAGAATTGGTGTGAAGAGGTGCTTAAGCAGATATTATAACTTATTTAAGAAAACAATGACTAGATCAGCTTGGCTGAAACAGATTTTCAATCAGAAGAGAAATGAAGGTTGGAGTTGGAGAAATGGGTAAGAACCAGGTTTTAGAGGACTTGATATTTTATACTAAGTAATTCAAACTTCATTTTTTGAGCCACTATAGCCATTGAAGGACCTTAAGCAAAGAGGATGATGGTTCTAAAAGGAGTTTGAGGAGGCATTTTCTCGCAGTAATGTGTAGGGTAGATTGGAGAGGGAGACTAGAGACAAAAAGAGCAGTTAGGAAAGTGAGTTTTAGGGGTTTAGGCATAATGAAGATCTGTAGCGGTGGCAGAGGAAATGGAATTGAAAAGACAATGGAAGAGATTACAGAGTAAGAATGATAAGATTCATTAAATGTCTAGATGTGATGAGAGAGAAAGGAATAAAAAGATAACTACATTTCAAATTTCAAAGCTGAGTGAGTGAGAGCCAACGATACACATACTAAAATCCGGGGTTGGGAATGGGATGCTTTTAGGGGGAAACATTGAGTTCACTTTTAGAACTCTTGGTTTTATGAGATGATGGTGGGAACTCAGGTGGAGGTAGCTAATAGATAGTTGGAAGTGAAATTAGTGCTCTCAGGTAAGTAAATCATAAAACCAGAAATGGTAAGAAAGTCATGAGCCTTTAAAGAGAGGACAAATAGAACTAAAGAGTAAGTGATGGGTGGCCATCACTCACTAGAGGCCATCATAATGTGTGTGGTCCCCAAGAAGGAACAGCTTAAAAGATAAGCCAAGATTTTAAGGTTCTACTGTACCTTCTTATATAGAAAGTTTTTTTCCATTGCCATTCTGAAGGAATTAAGTTTCAGTTTTATTAAGAATAAAGCAATTTACCTCACAGAATCTCAAAAAATGTTTCAAAGAAGAGCCAGTGTTTGAGTTCTGAGTTTGGAAAAGATGTGTAGAAGTAAGCCAAGAGGAAAGGAAATATTTCCTAAACCCAGGGGATAATGTGTATAAAGGCATTCAGGGAACTGCAAATGGTTTGGCATACTATTATTGAGACTAGAGAGGATCAGATCATTATATGCCAGGCTAAGCAATAGACACTGTCTTTCAAAGGCAAGGAAGAACCAGTGAAGGACATTGAAACAAGGAGTAACCAGACCAGATTCTCTTTTTGAAAAATTGGGCTGCAGCTTGGAGGACAAATTGAAGTGAGGGATTATTTCAGTAGTACAGGGAGAAATAGTAGAGGCCTAAAACTAAGGCAGTGGTAGAAACAGTAGTGGGGGAAAAAAAAGATGTGAAAAAGACTTGGGAGTTAGAATAGTTAGGACTTAGGGTTCAAATAGATGCTATTTTATGCATTTTTATTAGAAAGTTACATAAGCCACTTGCTATTTAAATCTAAGTTTAAATTAATTAAAATTCAATAAACAATCATAGGGAATCTGTAATAACAGACTTTCTTCCACCCCCCTCCCCTTCATATTGTAGTGATCTGGTACCCTTACACAATGCCTGTTCTTATGGTCATTATGAAGTAACTGAACTTCTGGTCAAGGTTAGTTCTCTTATACTTTTTTAATAATTATATAAATTATTTAAATACATAGTATATCTGTTTTCTATGTGTTTTTAGTGCTTGGTGGATAGAAGAATATATATAATTATTATAAAATATAGATGATTGATGATAGGTCAGCATCTGACTGTTTGAGATTTTTGAGATACCATAAGATTTTAAATGTAAAGTAGCCTACCATCTTGTGAATAGCAGATTAAGTGATTCTGTAATTTGTGGATAGGGGTGAAGGTTCAAAACTTGAAAATATTAGAAAGCAATTTTTAGTGAATCATATATTATTAAAACCACCAGATACATTTGCAGGACTTATCCAGTTGTACTTTGAGTTGGAACAGGCTCACTTGGTAAGCTTTACATCTTCTAGTATGCTAGGTGGCTATTGTTTAACAAACAGGTTCCCAGCAAGAAATTCCTTGTTCTGCTCCCTATTGGATGAGAATAGAATATATATGTTTGCCTTAGAGTGGATCCAAGAATGTTACCCATCCCCATTTCCTTTTGTCCTCTAGCCTCTATTTGTGTATTTGACCATACTTTTTAGATTTCTCTTAACTCTGCATCCATTCTGTCTCTTCAGTATTTTTCCTCATTCTATCAGCAGCTATCATGGGAAAAGAAAGAGAACAGTTATTTCCAACGCTCCTGTGCTTCCTGTGGAGCATGTGCTACCACAGAATACATTTTCCCACAGAAACAACTTTGTTATGATTAGGTACTCTGAGTAGCCCATAAGCCTTTTTAAATTTATAATATAGGTGTAATGTTATACATTTATAGCAGTAATGCTTTTGCTTGTTATAAAACAATCTTGAATTCAGCAGGCTATTTGAAATGTTATGTAAATGAAAGTGAAACATCAGACAGGTTGCAGTGGTACCTTTACAGACAACTGAATGGTGTTTTCCTAAGACCTAGTGTTTTACTAAATGAGAATGGGACGCTGACTAGACATCATATGTAGAGAGAAAGATAGCAAAGGTGAGGGTGCAAACAGGTACCAGAGTAGTCAAGTTCAGGAGAGTCAGGAGAAAGCAAGTAGATGGTGAAGGGAATACAGGCAGAGGTCCTGGGCAATACTTAGTCTGTTGGCCACCTTTGCTAAAGGGTCTGGCTAGGAGAAGCTGGCACTTACCAGCAAACATGCAGCAGCTTCTTTTCATGACCAGGATACAATATAGATTGTGATGCGACTGCTTGTAAAGCTAACATAATTTTATGCCAGTAGTAGAAGTATGGTGTCAGGAGTAAATGTAATAGCAGATGCATTGTACTTTCACAGTCAAATCACATTGAGAATCTATTGCTATTCTAGCGCGCTCAGTACTTTTTAAATGAATTTTTAAACTGAAGCATATTTAGTTGAGGTCCACTAGGGTGATAGGAAGTCTAGAAACCATTTGATAAGAAGGATGAGTAAAAAAGCTGAAAGTGTTTAGACTGGAACAGAAAAACATAAGAGTTGCCTTCAAATAATTGCAATGAAGAATACTGATCTTTTTTGCTCCAAAGAATAGTAGGTCAAAGTTTAAAGTACGTATTTAACTTAATGAACTAGTTATCAACAGTTATCTAGTAAGAATAAAAAGGTTACTTGAGAATTAGTTTCCCATAACTGAAAGTACTAAAAGAATAAGTTGCAGGCTCATCTTCTCCAGGTATTACTGTGGAAGGGATTTTGTGTTTGATGCAAGGTTGAACTAGAGGGACTTTTGTGGTCCATCCAACTCCAATATTTGGAAATGGCTAAAATTAAAAAGATGGATAACAAGTGGAGCCACTGAAACTCAAACATGGAAGCAATGCAAAAATAACACAGCCATTTTAGAAAAGTGTTTGACAGTTTCTAATAAAACTAAACATATATCTATTATATGACCCAACAATTCCACTTTTAGTAATATATGCAAATGACAGCATGTGTCTATAAAGAGACTTGTACATTAATATTCATAACAGCTTATTCGTAATAGTTAAAAACTAGGAATAGTCCAAATACCCATCAACAGGGTGATGAATAAGTAAATTATGGTATTTTGTATACAATGGAATGCTACTCAGCAATAAAAATGAATTATTGATACAACAACATGAATGACTCTTGGAAACATGTGAAAGAAGGTAGACAAGTACATACTGTGTTCTTCCATTTTTATGAAATTCAAGAACAGGTAGATCTAATTTATGGTGCTAACATCAGAATAGGGCAGAATTGTCTATAAAAAGCATGAGGGAACATTCTGGTTAATGTAAGAGTCCTATATCTTGAATTGGGTGATAGTATCATAAATATGTACATTTATCAAAACTCAGCAAACTACAGTAGTCCCCACCCACCACCCACAGTTTTGCGAATTTCTGCACTTACAGTTACCCAGAGTCATCTGTGGTCCAAAATGGAAAATTCCACATAAACAGTTGATAAGTTTTAAATTGTTTGCCATTCTGAGTAGTGTGATTAAATGTTGCCCTGTCCCACCTGGAACATGAATCAGCCCTTTATCTAGTATAGCCATGCTGTAAATGCTACCTGCAAATTAGTCATTTTGTAACTATCTCTGTTATCAGCTTGCTGTGCTGATATTATGGTGATTGTATTTAACCATTATTTTACTTAGTAAAGAGCAAAAATAGTGATGCTGGCAGTTCAGACATGCCAAAGAGAAGCCATAAAGTGCTGCTTTTAAGTGAAAAGATGAGTACAGTACAGTAAGATAGTTTTTTCCTCCTCTTTAATTTCACCCCTTGCCCCCCACTTCCACCCCTGACCTAGGTTGTTGCCGTTTCCCCTTAAGAACTGGATCTCTGAAGGCGGGGCGTCCCCACCCACGGGGTTATGTCCTGCACCTGGAGCCTGGTGCACCTGGGGCGTGGTCTCCACCTGGGGCACGAACCCAGGACCTTCTGTGTGCAAAGCAGATGTGCTAACCACTACACTATGGAGCCACCCCACAATAAGTTATTTTGAGAGACCACTTCATATAACTTTTATTACAGTATATTGTATGATGAATCGATTTTATTATTAGTTATTGTTACACTGTGCCTAATTTATAAATTCAACTTTATCACATGTATGTATGTATGTATAGGAAAAACATAGTGTGGTTTGGTACTATCCATGGTTTCAGGCATCCACAGGGGGTTGGAACATATCCCCATGGATGAGTGCGGACTACTGTATATACTTAAAAACGACATTTTACCACATGTAAATTATACCTCAAAAAAGGAAAAGATGCATTTTAAATCTAAAGCTTCATACTTAACTGTTTTTAACAATAAAAGAGTTAAATAGGCCTTTGTGGGTAGACCTAGCAACCAGCTACTGTTTCTTTTATGGAGAAAAAGTCTTTCTGAAATATTGGTTTAAAAAGTGAAACTTTGGAAAATATAACCTGTTTAAGCTTGCTTAATGTTAAATTACAGAGTATTAATAATTCTAAATTCTCTTAAAAATTAAACTAAATATGTGCTTTCCTCCCCCAGCATGGAGCCTGTGTAAATGCAATGGACTTGTGGCAATTCACGCCTCTTCATGAGGCAGCTTCTAAGAACAGGGTTGAAGTGTGTTCTCTTCTCCTAAGTTATGGTGCAGATCCAACACTGCTGAATTGTCACAATAAAAGTGCTATAGACTTGGCTCCCACACCACAGTTAAAGGAAAGATTAGCATGTGAGTATGAAATGATGAATATTTAGCTAGGATATTATGATATCAATAAACGAAAATTTTCTTGTTTGTAGAAATTTTTAAATAAAAAGTATTTTCTTTAGCCATGGGTATCTGTTGTTGCTCAGATAGCATATTTAATCATTTGGAAATTCACTCATTCTGTTCTTCAGATGCTATGAAAAGAAAATGTATTTGTTTTTTCAAGCCAAGTTAAATGCTTTTTGTATGTATTGGTCTTATTGATGGTATGCTTTTGGGAAAAAAAAGAATTGGGGTTTTGTTCCTATCTTTGATGAGACCCTCTAGGTAATCTGCCATGAACTTAGTGTTATTTGGAGGATTACCATATCGTAAACCTATTTCCCAGATTTACCATTTAATATTCTTTGGTATTTGGACAGTTCTATGGTTTCCCGTTTGTAGCTGAAGTAGATGTACTGAGAAATAGTCACCTAGTTCAGATACAGTATTGTTATACATAAATAGGAAACTTGTATTATTCTGTAATAATAAAGGTTAATGGATCATTTCACAAATCTGATGAATAAGAGTGAGGAATCTTGAGAAAATACCCTCTTTCATTTGTTCATCAGCAGGTGCCTCGAAAATTTCCAACTTGTCTAGTCCCCAATTCTCTGATGTGTGAGCACAACTACCTGTTTCCATAGTATCAATATAGGGACTGTGATCATCTTTTATTTCTTTACTGAGGAAAGTTCTGTGCTTTGGAAAATTCTCAGAACTCTCGTCTGGGAATATATTGCAGAACTCCATATACCTCCAGACTAAAATAGATCTTGAGTTGGCCATGGGCTAAATTCGTATGTAAAGTTGAGGATGAATTGGGTCATAACTGAGGAGAACTAGAATACCACTATCTCCCTTTTCAGGGGTTAAATTTGAAGAATATCTTCACAGCCTTAATTTGACTATTTTGGTAGATAATTCTGAAAATAATTTCACGGAAAATAGTAAGTGTCTTTTACTAAGTCCCATCCATTCAATAATTCTCATGCAGATTTAAATGCTTGTTCTTTATCTAGATGAATTTAAAGGCCATTCTTTGCTGCAAGCTGCACGGGAAGCTGATGTTACACGAATCAAAAAACATCTCTCTCTGGAAATGGTGAATTTTAAGCATCCCCAAACACATGAAACAGCATTGGTAATGTTTCAGACTTAAGTTTTTAAAATACAATAACCAAAAAATGAAAAAAAAAATAACCAAAAACATGCTAAACTAATCATAATGTCCTACTTCTTTTGATGATACAGAATAACTGCTTTATGTCCTACTTTCAGTGATACCGTTATTTTAAAATGTGCTTTTTAAAAATTAATGCCTGTACATATGTAAAGAAAAAATGTCAATATAGAAAAATAGACAGTCTGACCCCACAAAAGGCAATACTGTTATTCATATGAGTATCCATCCATAAAAAAGTTTTATTTATATACTGGCATATATTATGTGTAATTTTTATTATCACAAATGGTATATATTAATTGCTTTTTTATTATAAAAATTATAAATCTTTATGATTGAAATCTTGGAACCCAGTGAAAATAATGAAAAAGAAGAATTCTGCCATCAAGATAAAAATTACTTGGTTTTCCTTCTAGTATTATAATATTTTTCAAAATTAGATCTAAAATCTATATATCTCCCCTCTATGTTGTGTGAATAAAGTGTCTGTGTAAGCAGAGACTGCTTCCCTAAGAGAGGTAATGACAGCTCTGTGGAACTGTAACAAACTAAATGAGAGCCAGACAGTCTATGGAAAAACAGTCAGAAAAGAATGGGAGCTAGTAAGGGTAAACTAATGGAAAATAGGAAAGAGAATGATATAATCAGAGGCTACCTTAGATGTAGAAATGTAAAAGGAACAAAGTTCAGCTATATGAATTGTTAAATGTACTTTGGGTGAGGGAAGATAACTCTAAGTAAATTAATGTGTTTAGGGGCAAATGTAACTCACAGTAGCCTTAACTTTCCTAATATCTTTTATGGTTGATTTCTTTCTTTATGCAATGATGTAAACTATGCAAAAGTCATGTAGAAACCTATCTATAAAACGTTTTAGACCTTTTTGCTACTTAACTTGTAAAAAGTATCCAAGTGAAAAAAAAATAGCAAAGCTGCAGACTAATAAATGCTAATGCAAAAATTAAAATCATAATATTAAAGTAATACAGAGAAACTTGGAAAGACTGACACGGAAAAATTTCTGGCCTGAAGAGTTAATACTACATGTTGTTTTCCCTGAAATATCCTGCTAAAACAACTTATTTTTGTTTTTAACCTTAAAATATACTAGAGCTAAGTATTGGATAGTTGTGGTCCAGGGGAAATATCTTCCAGGTTTCCAGAGATTGCAGGCCCTGTCCCAGGATGGAGCAGAGGAGTAAGGGTGCAATTTGAAATGGATGTGATCAAGAATTCTTAGCAATAGTTTATTTCCATCCTGGTAGATGTCGGGGATGATTACTTATAACATACCAAAGGAGTTATGTTTACCTATTAGAAATGGTTTTATTGAGGGCAAAGGGATTATTTTAGTGACAACATTAAAGAATGAATGAAGCAAAGTCTCAAAGATCATACAAGCTTTATTTTTAGCAGGTCAAAATCAGAGAACAAATTTCGTGTGTACTATATATTTAGATGTATAGAACAATTTAACAGTTATTCAGAATTTTTATTCCATGAATTTTCAGGTTTACACCGACATCAATTTAGTCATTCAGCCATTCAGACATTTGTTGAACACTTATTTATGATATCGTCCTGGATGTTGAGGATGCAAAGATTTGGGACCTGAGCATTAAACATTTAATTAGATTTATAACTAGCAAATCCCTACCTCCTGTCTCCCTTCCTCCTTGATACATCCAACTCAAACTATATCATATTCTACGACTGATTTTTGCCAAACAAGTAATCTAAGCTCCTTTTTCTGCTAGAGCAACTAGTTGAAAGAGAAATACATACTACTCATCTTGTTAGCTATTCCGTTAGTGCTATTACTAAGCAGCACCTAGAGCTGATGAGTACTGTGTTATTTCACATAAGGAAACCCCAACCTTTGAGGTATTTTATTAATTAACCTTTGAAAAATAACATAAACACTGTCTTTTGAAAGGAGTTTTGGTCACATCAACTTAAATTTTTCGTCACATCAGTAGTGGCTTTTTCGAAGATGTAGGACAACTGTAAAGCTTGATCAGAATATTTAGTAACAGACACCATGTGATAAATAAGATTTTCAGGCCCTGCCAGAATTTAGTAATCGTTGCACATTCTATCCAGTAGAAAGTCTTTGAGTAGCAAAGTTAAAGTCAAAATAAAACAAGGAAGTGAAATAGCTTCTTGATTAGAAATACAAATGTTCTTAAAAAACAATCATGTATCATCCTTGTTTAATGCCGCAATTTATCTAGCATTGTGCTGCCGCATCTCCATATCCCAAAAGAAAGCAAATATGTGAACTGTTGCTAAGAAAAGGAGCAAACATCAATGAAAAGACTAAAGAGTGAGTATACTTTTAATAATTAAAAATTATTGACATTTGTTATTTGGAAATACATTCATTGTATGGCTTTTTCTCTTTAAGATTCTTAACCCCTCTACATGTGGCTTCTGAGAAAGCACATAACGATGTTGTCGAAGTAGTGGTGAAACATGAAGCAAAGGTATACTTCCTTTTTGCATTATTTTCTATTTAGCAGTTGAAATGCCTCACTTCCTAAACTATTTACTTTCTGATAGGTATTAAATTTTTTCTCGTAATCTATACTTAATAGTCCTGCAGATAGTTTATCTGATTTTTGCTAGAAAGCTTATGGATTTATTCAAAAGTAATTATTCCTATATATCATTCCTTCTCTATTCCTTTTAATCACACCCTACTGCTGAAGTTACCCTTAAAGTCTTTTTTTTCTAACAGTATACTAATCAGGAAAATATCCCCAACTATAGATATACTGATTCTGGCCTATCTTAACCTTTTGTTCCTTGGTTACTGTGGTAACTCCTGTTGTTTACCTCAGTCACAGTCTTTCTTATTTTTTTACCCTTTGTTATTTCTATGACTGAGCCAAAAAACTTGGAACAGAAGGAAATTATTTCAATAACTTAACTAAAAACCTAGCTCCCCATATTGGGAAGTCACTGTTTTTCAGTTGACATTTGTACACAAAGCATTTTATTCATGGAATAATTATGTTTTCATCAAGGCTAAAAGTCGTCATTTCTTACCCAGGAATTTAAAAAAATAATACTCAGTGAAAGATACACATAGCATCCCAGATTAGAAGAGATGAAAGTCCCCTAATTCAGCAGTTTCACAGTTTTCAGCTACAGATCCTTGCCTTCTTAAACAAAATATTTAATAGAAATTCATTATGAAACAAAGAATGGAACTGTTCTGAGTGAAGAGAGAAGAAAAATACAGATCCTTCCTTTGGGTGACCTCAAGGCTCTTCTCTAAAGGTGCTTTGCAGAATAGTTTTCTGATCTGTCCTTCTTGGGTTTCCACTCAAGGAACACTAGAATTCTACAATTTCTTTTTCTGTTGCCACTCAATGTCTTAATTTCTCTTTGAATTTGAAGGGATTCTTGATAATGTATAATCTAAATCTTTACTCTTGTAAATTATTGAATAAAATAAAGTTATTTCTGCATGACTGCTTGTCATATCTCATTTGTGTGTTCTACAACTTTCTACTGATTGCTTTTTTTATGTTTACAAGTGGATATGTTTCCAATATGTTCCATATTTCGTTGATTTTGATATATGAATAAATAGATTAATTGCCTTGAGCATTTTAAATCTTTTCAGATTCGGTAAGCCTGGAGATTTAGCTATTTGTAGTTTTAGATTCATTGAGAAAGTCTTAATTATATTTCTGTTTATTCTCCAACTCTATGAATATGAATTGTACAGTGTCTCAAAACACACTAGTGACCACAGGATTGTTTACCGAGGAACTTAAATTCTCAGTTATGTTCTGAATTATCCCTGGTGCGGAGGGGTGGGGGTTAGGGATGAGATGGGGGAGTATTAACAGGCGATTTTTTTTTATTATTAACATTTTCAAAAATACAACCAATTTCAAAGAATTTCATAGATAATAACTATGTACCCACCACCTAGATTCTATTACTAACATTTTACTGTATTTTATTAGGTATCATTTTTTTCCTCTATCAATATAGCTTATTTTCTTGACACATTTCAGAGTTAATTTGCAAATTATTGTGTACTCCTCCCTAAATACTTCCACATAGACATCAGCTAGAGGTTATTATTCATTTAAAGGGATTTTTTGGATGTAAAATCTACATACAATGAAATGTACAAATCTTAAATGTACATTTACTGAGTTTTGACTAATACATACACCTGTATAACCAAATCTCAACAAAATACAGAACATTATTTCATGGCACATAACCAAATCCTAACAAAATACAGAACATTATTTCATGGCACCCATTCAAAGTAATCTCCACTCTTGAAGGCAATAACCATGTTGATTTTTTCCTACATAGATTGGATTTGCCCGTTCTAGGCCTTCATGTCTGTGGAATCATATGATATGTAGTCTTGTGTAAGGTTTTTTCTTCAGTGTAATATTTTGATGATCCATCCACACATATCTATTGTTTGTTCTTTTTTATTGCTTATAAATATTCCATGTGTGAATATACCATATTTATTCATACAGGTTATACTGTACCTGATTAAAAAAAAAAAGGTTGAAGATTCAGCTAATAGAAATAAATGTTTCTAATTTAGTCTCTGGCTTTGTTATTAACTATTGTCTATCTTGGTGTTAGACTCCACATTTCTGGACCTCTGAGATCCATAAAAATACATGGATTGGGCTTTCTTAGGCAGTGTCTAGCTTAAATGCAGTGAATCGATTAATACTATAATGCCAAACACAACTGTTAATCAGCATTTCACAATTTTAGCCCAAAATTGAGTTTCCTTCTAATGTCAGCCTTCATGAATTGGTGAATTTACGCTCTAGGTTTGAGCACAAACACTTGCTTTGGCACTGGATAATAGGCTTTGTAAGAAAATAATTGAGAATTTTAAATTAGTAGCAAGTGTTAAATACATGCTCGAATGGTTTTAGATTTTGCATTGAAGGCTAATTTCAGTTTTTTCTCCATTGTTAAGGTTAATGCTCTGGATAACCTTGGTCAGACTTCTCTGCACAGAGCTGCACACTGTGGTCATCTACAAACCTGTCGCCTACTTCTGAGCTACGGCTGTGACCCCAACATCATATCCCTTCAGGGCTTTACTGCCTTACAGATGGGAAATGAAAATGTGCAGCAGCTTCTTCAAGGTATTAGGTGCTTTCATGAAATTAATTTTTTTATTTAACCTTTAAATTTTTTCACATATCATGTGGGAGTTGGAGGTAAAAAGAAAACATTTTTAAAATTTTGGCTGGCTGTTATTTCTTCCTAATTTATTATTCTCAGTGCCCAAATGTCATTAAATCTTAATTATCATTTTGTTCCAGTAGCATTTTCTGTCCAATTTCTCTAAAAGAAAGCTTTTAAGAATAAGATACAATAGTTACTATTTCTTTTAAAGAAGGAAAAACTTTAAAAGGTACGTGTCTCTTAGTAGAGCAACCATAGTGATAAACCATAAAGATTGGTGCTATTTCTTAACTCATTTTTTAGATTTTTTGTATGTAAGGCATATAGATTTTGTTATCCAACCATTTGATGTATTAAAACATTTAACTATTGAATTCACTCATACTCATTACATTTAAAAATATTTAGATCAAATATCTGTACACAATCTATAAATAACTACACATAGGTTAAACATTTCAGTCTAGAAATCAGGTCACCTGAAATTAAAGTCCTTTGGTTACGTTGCTACATTTACTAAAATTTTGTGTGCCTTTGACATCCTCAAAACTCAAATGAGAAGAAATGTAACACATCAAGCCTTTTGTATCTTTAACAGTCACCCTCAATGATCCTTATATCTGAGGTCTAGAAATCACATTTTGAGAAAAACAGTACTTGAATAGATGAAGGCAGGTTGATAAAACCTCCTGGAAACTGCCAAAACTATGAACTAACTACAAGACTGCTTTCAAGATTACCTGTATTTTCCCATATACCACACATTTGTTCTAGTATCAGTCTTGAGGGCATAACACTGGTCCTATTCAGTTGTCTAGTGACAGACATTTATAGTTTTGATAGTTTTATGCTAAGTGCTATTACTTACCTTTCTAGCTACTTTCTTAGAATAAATGATCCAAGTACAATTTCCAAGTCAAAGGATAACTTATAATTGTCAGTTCACCTTCTAGAAAAGTGGTTATGTAGTTCCCCCATTTCCTCTTTGCCCACTAATGGTTGTGGGGAGGGGTGGGGGGGATGTCATTTTGCTTTCTAAGATATATAGTGCAATATTCCATTTTTTTTCCTTTGCCTTATAACTTCATTTAACGCCTGGCAGATATTTTTTCTAAACCAGTTTTGATTCTGTTTTTGATGTTCTACTCTAAGACACTTTACTACTGCAAGATAAAAAATATTCGCCCATATATTCTTCTATTATATTTAAGGTTTAATTTTTATACTTAAGTCTTTAATCCATTTGGAGTTTGTTTTGTTCTAAGATATAAGGTACATGTTTTGTTCCTTTCCTTTGAAATTTATATGAGTTATAAAACAGAATTTCAGACCTGAAAATGACTTCAGATATCTTTTAGTACAATTTGTCTCTCTTTAGAACTAGAAAAATTTGAGAGACCTAGTAAGTTCAAGCAACTTGGCTCAGTCGGATAGCTGGCTAGTTAATGGCAGAACCATGGTTAGATCTCTGACCATTGCTCTCCTAATTTAATATTTTTCTACCATTCAACAGGCTTGGTTTTAGAGCAGGTCATCTTTTTTCATCTATTTTATGTTTCTTTACATTGTTTAAATCACATGGTGATTATTTACATTTACATATATATATATAAATTTGAAGAAATTATTACTGGTTTTTCTTTACTGCCATAGAGATTTTCTACATAATTTACCAAACTGTTAAAAGAACTTTTTAGATAAAGCACCTCCTTCAAAGCTTGGTTCCACCTCTAAAGCAGGAGTTAATCACTCTCATTTCTCTCTCTCTTCTTTTTAGAGGATATCCCATTAGGTAATTCTGAGGCAGACAGACAGTTGCTGGAAGCTGCAAAGGCTGGAGATGTAGAAACTGTAAAAGTAAGATATGATCTTATGTTTTTTGTTTGTTAACTTTGAGTTTTTATTTTGACATTGCTTACTTAATGAATCTGTAATGTTAAAATGAAGAGCCAGTTATTTATATGTCCCGTATTTTAAAAGGTAGTGATACTAATTTAATTTGCTGCAAATAAGGGTTATTGAGTCATAAAAGAAATGTTTTACTTTCATATGCATCTCTGTAAATACATCATAGTCACAGATTTAAATAAACTGCATGTTTATGGAAATGAAAATGTTTAAAAGAACCTATACATTTGTCCCTTTAAAAAAATAAGGTATATCAAATTATTGCAATTATATATTACATATGCTACATAAAACAAGAAGTGGGGAAAAAGCTAACAGGGTGTCACTCTTCTATACATTTCTTCTGGTTTCTTTTCATTTCTTTGCCCAGTGTTTAAATATAAGTAATAATACAGTGTAATTGCCCACTTTTTCAGAGCCACTGTGTCCTAATAATCTTCAATTCATCTAAACTGACATTTTTTTGAAGAGCCAACTTCAACTCTTACATGGCCCATCTCCTATAGTAGTCTTTCCTAGAATAACCCTTCCTCAGATTTTCTTTTACTTTTTCATGTAGAATTGTATGTAATGTAATACCTATATCAGATATTTCTGTTACCTACAGATACTGTATATCTAGGTAAATGTGTAATTCAAAAGCCTAACATTTTGAAAGAGCAAGAATACTTTTTAGTTCAACTAATGTAAATTAAAATCAACTCAGCATGTTTTATGAGTTAAATCATTTTTTTAGTAATACAAGAATGTTTTTTTTCTCAGTTTGGAAAACTTTTTTCTGGCAATTGTGTTATTTTAATTTCTAAAACTAGTAGGAGAAAAAAACTTTATTGTGTTCCCTCCCCCACTCCCAGACTTTTTCACAACAGTATAGGTCCTGTTTGAAGCATCATTGACAGGTAATAAGTTCTATAAAAATCTAAATGTATTGATTTGATTTGTGGAAGAAGTAGCTATTTCATTGAGCAATATCACTGTATTTCCATATGATGTTCTCAATCCTGAACATATTCACCCCACAAAGTTAATTTTAGATTTTCTGAGAACAAAATATAAATGTTGGTCTCATCTAAACTTGAGTGGCTGGTGATAACTACCAAACCTAGCAGCACCTGGCACATCTCTTCCTAGAGCCTTCAGACCCATAAAAATGACAGCTCTCAGTTGGGACCCTGAATCTTTATTATCTGACAACCTTTGGTTTGAATAGCAGAGAAGAGCTTTATCAGTTCTGTAATTAAAACCCTTGAGGTTAAACCCACTGATAGTTGGATTCTTTTGTTTATTAGGCTTAAGTTATCACTGCTTTTTGGGTAGGATAATAGAGTAAGGGTTTTTACTAATATCGATGTTCTTAACTTTGAGCACCACGATTTATCATTTGTGTTGCTTTTCTTCCCCAAATGCTTACATTTTTCATGTACTCTGATTATTTTGAGTGTAACCATCGTAGCCTTTCTCAGCTAAGCTTCCTCATCTAAACCAAAGAACACAAAAAATTATTTGATTAACTATTTTCTTAATTCTTCCAAGGGTGCGGTACATAAGCAATAGGATTAATTAGTAAATTCATTCCATATTAATGCAATATAATTCTCTAAATGCAGTTCCTTGACTACCAGCATCAGCATCACCTAGGAACTTGTTAGAAATGCAAAATCTCAGGCCCCAGACACACTGAATTAGAAAATCTGGAGGGGGCACCCAATGCACATGAAAATTTGAGAACCACTAGTCAAGAGCAGAATTTCTCAAATTTTAATGTGCTTACAGACCACCTATGAATCTTGTTAAAATGAGGTTCTGACTCAGTAGATGGGGTTCTGATATTCTGGATTTTTAATAAGCCTCAGGTGATGCTTCTATGATGCTGTGTACTTCTACATATATTTACCAAAAATGAGACTTAACAGTGCTGATTATTGATACCTAGATTACCTTTATGTAAATAGTAGCAGTGGTAATGAAAAGATTTACCTACTAGCTTTGGCAAATAAAAGATCATACAGGCATAGATGAGAGGATCAGAGGCCTTTCCAATAAATGACAAAATGAAATAAGAATAGTAAATGCTGATTTGATGAGACAATAAAATAAAATTATTTGAAATTTCTACTAAATGAATGAAAACAAGCCAGAATTTGTAGCCTCATGTGTATACTATGTTCCATCCTATAGAAATTGTGTACTGTTCAGAGTGTCAACTGCAGAGACATCGAAGGACGTCAATCTACACCACTCCATTTTGCAGCTGGATACAATAGGGTGTCTGTGGTGGAATATCTGCTGCAACATGGAGCCGATGTGCATGCTAAAGATAAAGGGCAAGTACCAGCAATTGCCAGGGCCTCTCTTCTTTATCTGACCTTTCTAAGAAAATCCGAAAATATTTTTATGGTAGTTGGTAGCTTTTTTATTTTCAGGGAAGTCTGTTTCCTAACATTGGCTTAAATATAGCTGCTTAATTTCAGTTAAGATTTCATGGTTATCATTTATGTATAGACTTATTTGCATAATGCCTTATAATTTTATCATGGCCAAGGAGATTACAATATTAGTATGATACTGACTTTTAATGTAGAAATTTTTCAGTTTGCATTCAGGATATTTGAATTCTTCCAGTTTATCTTTAAATTACTTTTCTTTAAAATTATATAGTTCTCAATTCTAGATATTGAGTAGATAGATGTCTGTGATAGCCTCTGCAATTTTAAATATTTCTTCCTTACCCCCCCCCAAAATTTCCATCTATGCTTTCAGTAAATATTAGGTTCTATAAAATATAATCAGTATAATCCCTTGTCCATTTCAGGAAATTTATCAGCTATATGTAATTATCTCAGTTAAAACCTATCTTTCTATTGCGTTGCTTGCTTTTCATTTCAGAGGCCTCGTACCATTGCATAATGCATGTTCTTATGGACATTATGAAGTTGCTGAACTTCTTGTTAAGCACGGAGCAGTAGTTAATGTAGCTGATTTATGGAAATTTACACCTTTACATGAAGCTGCAGCAAAAGGAAAATATGAAATTTGCAAACTTCTGCTCCAGGTATATATAATAAGTACTACAGACAGAGTGTATTCCATAGAATGTGTTTGATATTTCTAATAACTCTGATATAAACTTTAGTAAGGAGGTAGGAAGCAAAGATACCTAATTCTCTACCTTGATTTTAGAGTAAATGTCATGAACAGTATTTTAATCTGTAAGTATATTTACCACACATAGATTTACTATGTATAAAGTCAGCTCTCATGTAACAGTTCTATGATAATTTTTCTTATTTAGTACTTAAACTTCAAAATATTTGATGGATTATGTAATTTATAAGCCAGATTTATTTAGCACTAATAAAATCGATAATACTGGTTTAATACAGGTACCAGTATAGATATTTTACAGTAAAAATAAGACTAAAATTTAAATTTGTAATTTATTTCAGTGTTTGTGAAAACTAAAAATAGCATACGTGAAAGTTAATTTTTAATGAAATATCTTATTTTGAATGTAGTTTAACATTTTGATTATATTATTGCATTACAAAAGTCGAATAACATTTAACTGCCTCTGTAATATTTTTATTATAATTTTCTGTGAATTAAACATTAATAACAACCATGTTAACCTTTAAGCTAGAGTCTCAGTATAAAATAGTTTTCTTTGGTGTAGTTAAATTGTCTATTTTCTCATTAACCTAGGGCAAACTTAAGCCAATTCCTCCCTTTCTCTTTTTCACATGCCCAGCATGGTGCAGATCCTACAAAGAAAAACAGGGATGGAAATACTCCTTTGGACCTTGTGAAAGATGGAGATACAGATATTCAGGATCTGCTTAGGGGAGATGCAGCTCTGTTAGATGCTGCCAAGAAGGGTTGTTTAGCCAGAGTAAAGAAATTGTCTTCTGTTGATAATGTAAATTGTCGTGATACCCAGGGCCGACATTCAACACCTTTACATTTAGCAGGTAAGTGAATGAAGTTTCACAGAGTTAGTCTGGCAACATCTAAGATGTTGCCTGAATAAACTATTTAACCTGAGTAAAATATTTTCTGCAAGTAAACTTAAAGGATTCAGTCCAAATGTCTTCTAATACCATCATTATACCCTAGTATATTTATACAAGGCAACTGTACTTCATGTTCACTTTAGTTACTAGTATGTGGCATTCAGTAAAAACAATTGAAAGCAGCTCTGCCAGCTACTGTGTACTTTAGAACCTTTGTTCCAGGTTACCGTATTGTTTGAATCATCTTCAATGATTGAGAAAAATATGCTGCTTGAGCCAGCCTTCCTCGTGAGAAGCTAAAGCTTGCCATTCTTCTGATGATAGTTGTTAAGCACAAGCAGAAAAGAAACCTTAGAAGATTTTCAGAAGTTACATAAACCACTTGCCAAAGTTATTTGTTGTATTTGTTTACTAGGCCTGCCTTAACAAAATACCACAGACTATGTGGCTTAAACCAGGGGTCCCCAACCCCAGGTCACAGACTTATACCAGTCAATGGCCTGTTAGGAACTGGGCCGCACAGCAGAAGGTGAGCAGTGGGCGAGCAAGTGAAGCTTCATCTATATTTGCAGCTGCTCTCCAACACTAGTATCACCACCTCAGTGCCACTTCAGATCGTCAGTCATTAGATCCTCATATGAACACCAGTCCCTGGTGCCAAAGAGGTAGGGCACTGTTGGCTTAAACAACAGAAATTTATTTTCTTCCAGTTCTGATGATCAAGGTGTTGGCATGATTGGTTTCTCCTGAGGCCTCTCTCCTTAGCTGGCAGGTGGCCACCTTCTGCTGTATCCTCACATGGCCTTTTTCTCTGTTGTAAACACGTTCCTAGTGTCTCTCTATGTCCTAATCTCCTCTTATAAGGATACCAGTCAGATTAGGACCTACCCTAAATGGCCTCGTTTTTACTTAATTATCTCTTTAGAGGACCTGTTTACAAATAATAGTCACATTCTAAGGCACCTTTTTGGCACCAGGGGCTGGTGCTCCTTTGAGAGTCTAATCCCTGGCAATCTGAGGTGGAGCCGAGGTGGTGTTGCTAGTGCTGGGGAGCGGCTGCAAATACAGATGAAGTTTTGCTTGCTCACCTGCCGCTCACCTCCCGCTGTGTAGCGCAGTTCCTGACAGGACACAAACCGGTACCAGTCCATGGCCCAGGGGTGTTTAACCCCTGTTCTAGGGTACTGGTGGTTAAAACTTCAGCATTGTAACTTTGGGGGAACCCAGTTGAGTATATATATTTGTTCTATATATTTGTTCTAAATTTTCACTCATGAAGTTGGCACAGTGCATCTTTGCTTTTAGTGCAGCTGCACTGAAGGTGATAGAGAATGGGTCATTAAAATCACTGAGCTACAGCTAGTACTTCCATGGATTTACATCATAGGCACATTTGACTCATACAGTGTATCTAACCACACATGGTTTGAAAAGAGAAAAGAGTAATGCAGGAGTTTCTGTCAGACAGTGTAACTGAGTGTGTTCCTAGTGTTTAAAGGATAATTCTGATTTTAGGAGATTTTTACCTTTAAATTCTCACCCCCTATAAATTGGGACTCCACTGTCCAAGGAAAAGAATGTTTCCATTGATGTTGTCTTTTAGAGAATTTTGGAAGTGATAAGGCACAGGTGCTTTTTCTCATATGAGAAAATCAGGAGTTTCTAGTTTATGTAAGAAAAGATGTGACCTGATTTGATTTGAAGTGTGCTGTGCATATTTATTTATGGTAACTTTTTATATCTTTATGGTAGCTTATTTAGAACATTTAACATTGCTATTTAAGTCAATGTTGCCTTTGTAAGTGGAAAATTTGTTATATACACAAAATATTTCTGCCCATTTGGGCAGTGTTATACCTAGAAGGACTTTTGGATTTACTGTAATACTTAGCTTATGAAAATTATGAGGTTTTGTTTTTCTCTATATTACTAAAATGTTTTACTTTAGATCCTTCAGCAAAAGGATAAAAACTACAATAAAAATAAGTATGAATAAAATGTTTTGAACTATTTTAAAGTTTCAAGTGATAATCGAGTTTTATGTTAGCAAAGTTAAGGTCCAGATTTGCTTTCAATCTATGATGTGTGTCAGATAAAAGATACCTTTACCACAAGAGTGTGCACTAAGAAAGCTGACAGTTCCCAAAATGACAGATGAGAGATTATGGCATTATTTATAAAATACTTAGTTTTACTTCATAGCATTAGCACCAAACACATAGATTCTGCTGCCAGACTTATAAAGATGTGTACCTCTAAGTTCTCTCTAGCAAAAAAACATGTCTCTTTGGCCATCTGGGTAAATGGAGTCCTGACACCCATGCTGGGTGCTGTCTCCTACTTTGCCAGCCACGTATGTTCCTAACTTGGCTTTTATATGATTGACTGCCTTTTACTTGAAGCCCTTGAGACCATGTAACTGAGTTCAGGAACTTGTACATAACAACCAGGAGGGCAGGGACTTTGGTAAGAAGGTTTTAAAAGGAAAGGTATAAGCAAATCACTTTGAGAGTCTAAAACAAATGGGTATCATTACTAAAAGCTTCCAACTTGAGGCCAGTGCACAGGTTTTTTCCATAAGATAAATTTTTAATAGACTCCAATCAGGAATTTCAGATTTCTCTAAAGTCTGTTTTTAAAATATGTTTATGCTTTATACATAGGTATATAGAGATATTTGTAACTTTTTTGTATTAACAGTTGAAAGTAATTTTACTTCTTTTCTAAATCAGCTGGTTATAATAATTTAGAAGTTGCAGAGTATTTGTTACAACATGGAGCTGATGTGAATGCCCAAGACAAAGGAGGACTTATTCCTTTACATAATGCAGCGTCTTATGGAGTAAGTTCTTTCATGTTACCTTTCAAAATCTCTGAGATTTTCAAAGTTAAAATCAGTATTGCAGTTCAAAGGGACTCTCTCATTTTATAGAGGAGTAAATATGAGGGCTAAAGAGGTTAAATAACTTCCAAGTTTCAATTCTGGATCTATTGCAAGCACATTTTGCCATTCATTTTATTACTTTCCTTGGCAGCTATCTCTTATTTTCATAGAGATGTTGATTTTATTTATTGGTGCCTAGGAAACCCATTGGGATTCATAGGACTTTATAAAGATTCAGATGCATTTTTCTTGACTTTTTTACAGCCCTAAATGTTACAACTAGTATTTACCATCTTCAGTAGTATAGTTTGAATAATTGAGGAAGGCTGCTGGTTTATAAATTGATGTTCAGCAGCTTTAACACTCGAAAAAATGAGAAATTGTTAAAGTCATATTAGTTAGTTCCCTCCCTTGTAGAATTCTTCACACTATCTAGATCGTTTCTCAAGTTGTTGAAATGTCTACTATAATTTTAAATTAACTACCCATAAATTATAATGTTGGGGAGAAACACAGCTTTTCTTTTCATTTTCAGACTTAAGAATGAAAACATGAAATAACAGGTATATGACTAGATTTTTTTAGGAACTGAAGTGTGATAAAATAAAATTTCAGACTGTAACAGGAGTATTTTCTTTTACAGCATGTAGATGTAGCAGCTTTGCTAATAAAGTATAATGCATGTGTCAATGCCACGGACAAATGGGCTTTCACACCTTTGCATGAAGCAGCCCAAAAGGGACGAACACAGCTTTGTGCTTTATTGTTGGCCCATGGAGCTGATCCTACTCTTAAAAATCAGGAAGGACAAACACCTTTAGATTTAGTTTCAGTAAGTGATGGGCTCTTTGAAAAATCTCAATGCTTTTCTCACTTTTTAAAATTCACTTGGTATATATAAAATGTCTTCATGGTGAATGTGGCAAAATCTGGTTTTTAGCCCAATTTAAATGTAGAACTTCTTTGGTATTAAAATATAATAACTAAATAATAGAATTATCAATCAGCTATTTGGTCCCGAGTACTTTGGGAAATGAGAAAAGGTATAGCTGCTTATGTTAGTTGGGAAACAAAACAGGCACAGGCCCTCATGAACACTGTACAGTGCATGCAGTACAAGGTAGTACAGGACATGGGTCTTGATGAACTTCCGCATCTGGGAACAGTGCCCTCAAGGCGCAGACACAAACCTTGCTTCTAGTAGAGATTTCCTTTCCTCCCACACTACTTCATCCCAAAGTTCCTATTCCTTACCACACCAGAACTGTTCATGGAACAAGCTTGTTCTTCCAGTTTTCTATGGAAATCCTTTTTTTCTTTCCTCCGAGGGAACTTGTGTAGAAGTCTTCTTTCTGGCCCCTGCCTCTGCTTTGGCCACTGTGACACAGGTACCTCTCTTGTTTCCACCACTGGGGAAATTGACCAGAGGTAGGGAGAAAGAGGTCTCTTCTGCAGACTGCTTTCTACTGAGAGAGAGTTAGTTGTTCCAAGTTACATTGAGAAGCTGATTTTAGTTCAGCTGCTCTGGGGGTTAGATAGATTTTTCTCAGGTTAACAACCCAACCATATCTGCAAGATTTTTTCAGGGAAATATCTTTCCCATTCCGAATTACCTTAGAAGTGAACTTTTCTAATTCAGTCAACCCACTTGTTAGTTCACTAGATATAATTGACAATGAAACCAAGTTCTTTAGAGAATGTACGTAGGCTTTAGAGTCAAAACAGACCTGCCATAGAGTTCCAGCCCTACCACTTATAGTAGTCCAGTCTTGCAAGTTGCCTAACCTCTAAGCCTCAGTTACCTCATCTATAAATGGGGACAAAATATATTTGGCTAATATAAGAATTAATAATGTACATAAAGTCCTTGGCATGGTATCAGGTACATAAAAAGCACCCAATAAATGGTGCTAATATTATTTTAGAACATTATTTACAAACTATGAGTGCCATAGGAGTCCTCAGATTTGGGGGGGAAGAAAAATGTGAGGATTGGAATAGATATAAATGACTAACCATGAAAACAAGTACTGATTTACTTCTTGCTAAATGTTAACTACTCAGTATCATAACTGAGCATTGTGAAAGAATGCTATATGTCACTAATTAAATTAATGTACTAGTAAATTTGGGGATTTTTTTCTTTCTAGCAGATGTGATTAAAATTATTATCTATGTTTCCCCTCCCCCAAAATATGTTCAATTTTGAGGAAAAAATATATCGTTGAATAGTTTCCAAGAAATACAAACAATCATTATGTTTGCTAAAGATCCATGTAGGTTAGATTAACTTCTTTCAGAGTAACTGTGATAATGTTAAAAGCTCTTCCTTTTTTAAACTGGTATTTCTATAATTCATTTCAGCGCTTTTTCATAGTATGAAAGTTATGATTTTTTTTCATGCTTTGCCACATTTAACAATTTTATTTTCAGTGTCTTGGAAGAGATGTTCTGAGTTATGCTTTATATTTAATAATAGTTTAGCTGACTATCACTTATTTGCTTCACTTTTTTATTTAAAAATTATTTTACAATTTTTATATAAAAAACAAGTCTAGTGCAAATCTGCTGGATTTTTCTCATGTTTTAAAATGCATTCTGTTGGATATAGTAGAATTTTAAAACCTGCTTATCATAGATTTCCTCTCTCTCTGACATGTACCTTAGGCAGATGATGTTAGTGCTCTTCTGACAGCAGCCATGCCCCCTTCTGCTCTGCCTTCATGTTATAAACCTCAAGTGCTCAATGGTGTGAGAAGCCCAGGAGCCTCTGCAGATGCTCTGTCTTCAGGTCCATCTAGCCCATCAAGCCTTTCCGCAGCCAGTAGTCTTGATAACTTATCCGGGAGTTTTTCTGAACTGTCTTCAGTGGTTAGCTCAAGTGGAACAGAGGGTTCTTCCAATTTGGAGAAAAAGGATGGTGAGACATTCTACAAAAATAACTTTCTAACTCATAGCCACATATTTCATTTTTGGAATGCTAAAAAGTTGTTTTTTAACCTTAAATATAACTGTTAGTATCAGATTGATTAACATAGTCTAAAAAATTTATCATTTTATTCTTTTCCTTACATTATTATTAGAATTGCTAATGTAACTTTCTCCTTCCAAGTTGAACTTGATCCTTCTAATCTATTCTTTAGATGTAAATGTCTTTTGAAAGGTTTAGAAGTCCTTTTGTTTGAGTAGTTATGCCTTTATTTGCCTCTTCCAATATATTATTACAAAGTTATGAAATACTTTTTACCCCATCAAAATACTGAATTTTGAAGATTATTTTTTAAAAAGAAGAGGAAAAGACACACACGTACGTGCAGCCTCTATAAAGCTGCTCTCTCTTTACCTTTTACCTGTCAAGTTTTATCTTACCCTACGCAACACTGTGGAACTTATTTTCATAAGCATTTTTGTGAAGTAGCTTACCTCCTCAAAGAAAGAGAAACTTTCTTTTCTTTTTTTTTTTTTAGTGGAGATAAAATTGACATATTAATTTCAGCTGTATGAAACTTAAAGATACAGTTAAAAATAAATTTTTAATGAAAAGTTTTTTTTAACCTAGAGTGCCTCACCATTGGTTAACTATTTCTTGATGATACCTTATAGCTTTCTCTTTGCGGTTTTTGATGTTATGTTCAGTATTATATCCCAAGTGGCTATTAATATTTTGCTTCATTTTTATTTTCTTCATATATATAGTAATAGCACAAAACTTCATTGTTATAATTTTTATATAATTCTGATGTGAAATTTTGTTCTGGATTTTTTATTTTCTAGTTCCAGCAGTGGATTTTAGCATAACTCAGTTTGTAAGGAATCTTGGGCTTGAGCATCTAATGGATATATTTGAGAGAGAACAGGTGAGTAGAAGGATTGTTTTGCTTGGTTTGGTGTTCTGTGAAATCTTAGGAAGAAAATAGAACATACTCGAAATTCACTGAATCATTGAACTTGTGTGAGGGGTTAGGGGATGGTTTTTTAAGAGACTGGAAATCAGTTACTCTTCTAATTTGGCTTGATCTTGGCATTCCTCTTTAGTTTATTAGCACATGAATATTGGTTATTGGGTAGTAATAGTAAAAGAACTTTCTTGAATGGAAAGTTTAGCTTTTCAACCCTTAAAATAAGTTATCCTTGATCCCTCTTTGTTTAGTTTTGTTGTGTCTATCACTACCCACTGTAATCCTGACATTTTGATAGCCACTAGAGAAAGGTATATAGATATGACAACTACATATCTGGGCTTTTTTAGAACAGTCCCAATTTACAGTATCCTGTTAGAATACAATTATTGATTTTTTGATTCAGAACATATACTTACTTTTGTGCCCTAAGGAACTTTTGTCCTGGTTATGGAGCTGTAACAAGAACATATGGAGAGTTAAGTATTTGGCATAGATTTTAAAAATTCAAAGAAAGGGTTACCCCAAGCTGCAATATTCAGGGAAAACTTCATGGAAGATGTGTAAATAAAATAGGATTTTAAAGAATGTATTTAGTTCTACAAAGTGAGAATAATATATTTGAAATGAAAAGGTTAGTTTGAACAATGATGCAGAAGGACTAGTTAGCATAGTCGGGAGCCTGTAGAAACCATAGAAGATGTTATATAAAAAGGTTAGATGTAGAGGGATGGTGGAAAAGATAAACTAGTGTACCTGAATGTAGTTAATTTGGAAGTGTATTTTCGTTTGGCAGTTTAGTTCTTCTTAAGTCTTATGCTAAATGAAAATAACAATAATTTTGACGATTTGACTATTTTTTGTAATTAGATAGCTAATTACTTGCAATTTCTTTTTGGTTTCAGTTTTAGTTTCACAACTGATTTATTTTTATTCATAAGCTGTTTGAAATAATTTGAAATAAATGTAAGAATCTACTATATTGTGAGATCACCAATATATGAATGTTCACTAAATGAGTAAGTCTTCTAAACAGTTTTATCCTCTTTTGTAAGATCACTTTGGATGTATTAGTAGAGATGGGGCACAAGGAGCTGAAGGAGATTGGAATCAATGCTTATGGACATAGACATAAACTAATTAAAGGAGTGGAGAGACTTATCTCTGGACAACAAGGTATTTCATTTTAAATCATTGCTATCATCAGTTTAACAGTTTACATAAAGGCATTCCTCAGTTTACTAAATGATAATAGTATGTAAGAGAAAGTCTATTTAATAGGAAGAGCACTAATTGGAATTTGGGAAACCTAGAATCAGGTCCTGACTCTGAAACTTTTAAGCTTGCTGAGCTGCTGCTGTTTACTGTGTGAACCTAAGTAAAATTTCTGAGCCATTTAGAAATTTGAGGATTGCTTTAACTCTGAACTTTTTTCTGTTATTTCTATTCAGTTATGTCTGAAGTTATTCTGCCTCTAAAATTTTATGATTCTAAAAGATGTGAAACTTGGATATTTAAGTGTCAAAACCACATTTTCACTTTATTGTTAAACTGAGGAAATGATTTACCCTGGGATCAGAGCATCCTATAATTGAAGTCCTGGCTGTATAATTAGGGTTGAAGATAAACCTCCACTAGCAAAATGAAGGAATTTTCAGGGAAAAATCTATGCTAGCCAGGATGGGGTTCATGTCTCAAAGAAGAAAAAAGTACCTCTAAAAATTAGGTGATTCAAGCTCAGGAATGCTTTAAACTGGAATTTTGGAGTAGGATCAATAAAGGTAGGTTAGGTAAGCTGGGAGCAGGGAGATAAATAGGGTAAAAAGGGTCAAATATTTGGCCGGAGAAGGAAACTTAACTTTGGGTGTACACATAGTAAATAATATACATGATATATTGTTGAATTGTATACTTGAAACTGATTTGATTTTGTTAACCAATAATTTTAATATAAAAAATGTTTTTAAAGGTAGATGAACTTTTTGTTTGGTAGGGACTAAAGCAAAATATGAGATAGTCTTGGATATTTCCAGTATACATGACAAAATTTTATAAGATAAAGAGGAGGGAAAAGCCATGGCTTCATGGGATGTTACTACACAATATGAATAGCATCAAAAATGAGGAGAAACTAGAGCCCTTAGTTGTAAACTGTTATTGTGACACCACTAGAATAATACTGATCTGGTAGGGTAGTAATTGTGATAGAGTACTGGAATAAGAAAGGTCATTTAGGGAAGTGGCAGGTTAAAAAAGGAAAGCAGGCAGTCTTTGTACATTAAACACATCAATATCTGGCACACAGTTTTTTAGACTGCATTGAAAAGCCCAGGAAACAGTTATGGAAACAGAGACACTGCCTCCAAGTGGCAGAGCTATGTACCTACATGCTACCTCTGGTCTTAGAGTCATTCTGCTATATCTAGCTACAATTGGATAATAACGTTCATTCCTACATGAAGGAGAAACGTGGTCATGACACAAACTGCTGCCTAATTTGGCACATCAGGGCCACTTGCCTACATAAAGTTATCATCCTCCTCATCTTCATCTGAAGCCAGGATTCTATACCTACCTGATGCCTAATTTGCAAGGTGGAATCCATGACAGTCTTGTGACAGTCTCTCATCTTGCTGTCATTCAAAAGCCTTAGCTGTCATTCAGTGTATCAAGTCAATAGATTACTTGTCCTGATCTTTCTGTACTAATGAGAATCTTTCTTTAGGGCAGTCTGAAGATACCTTAGTCAAGCATTTTGCGACAGTCTATTCTGTTCAGTTCTTTATTCTGTAAAATGCTCACCTCTTTCTAGTTTCCATGCTTATAGACATGGTAATTCAGCCATACCATTAAGTCTTCATCTGATTTTGGCATGCTGGTGGTAGTCTGGTTATTCAGACCAGAACTCAGAACTAGAGTAGTACTCTTAATCTCCAGAGGCAAATTGCCATGCATTGATCCAGCAGTAAAGGATTTGATTCCTACCTGGGGAAACAGTGGAACTTTGGCAATCTCATTGTAGAGATTAAAAGAGGATTATGTTACAAATATACCAAAAGAATTAGAAAATTCTGTTTAAGATTTTGTTTAAAAGGCTTTTGTGAAAGTAAAGATACCAAAAAAGCATATGGTTGTCTTGACCATTAACATTCAGAAAATAATACATATTCATTGCCAAATTAAAATTTTTATTATAGGTTAAACTGATCATTCTGTAGTTAATACATTTTGTGGACTTCTAGGATAACTTTAAATTACCTTAGGCCATGCAAGTTTCATAATTCTTGTAGTTATAAGAAACAAAGGGACTGAATGCTGAAAGGGTTGCACATTTAGTAAAGGAAATAATTTTAGGAAGAAAATGTATGGCAAACTCATTAAGAATTGGAAAAAAAGAACAAAGATTTTGTGAACTATTCCACAAAACCCTAAGCCTTGTCAGGTCAAAATTAATTATAGATTTAAATGCAGGTGTAGTGTTCAGTTTGGAATTCTGGAACAGAAAAGGCCATTAGTGGGGAAACACTGGTGAAATCTAAAACGTTTTTTTAAATCGTAGTAAGTATCAGCTAAATCAGGTGGTTATTTTTGGTGTGTTTGAATTTTTTTTTGGCAGTTTTTTTTACTTTCAAATTTTACTTAATAGGTCTTAACCCATATTTAACTCTGAACACTTCTGGAGTGGAACAATTCTCATAGATCTGTCTCCTGATGATAAAGAGTTTCAGTCTGTGGAGGAAGAGGTATGTTCATATACCTTAAATAAATGTTGGTTCAGTAGCTGAGTTTCCTGAAGTTTCTAAGTCTACTTGAAAATAGAGTTTTAAATTATTTCTAACTCTTTATACCATATGGAAACTTGCAACATCAGCATTTAAGATACACTCCCTCAGTAAACCTTAAGTCCAGTACCTTGACTCAGCACTACAGAATTCCATTGGAAAAGAAGTTGCTATCATTGGGGTGGAGGGCGGTGGGGGTGGAGAATGCTAATATTCCCTCCCTTCACAAAGGCAGTTGCAAAGCCCGAAACTCAGACCAGACCCAGAACATGTGAATGCTATGTATCCAGGAATTATTTCTTCTAGCTTTTCCCCTACAAAACTTGTATTCGCTGAAATCTAATAGTGCCTTACGCATTGAAGAATGTATACCCTTATATGTTTGAGTTGAAGCTCAGAAGATAAAAATTGAGTGAGACTTAGTTCTCAAACTCAAGAAACTCCAAACTCTCGATGAAATACAAATTGTACTTTATTAGAGCAAAACAAATAGGAACAAATTTTTTTTTTTAGTATGTCAAGTTGTTAGTTTTGATTAGCTCACACCTATCATCCGGTTGTTTTCTTTTTCTCCTTTAGTTTGCATTATATAATTTTCACCTATAAATACTGTTTTCAAGTTGATTGTACTAACATCTTTTGCTAAAAAATAGTACTTGGGAACTTACAGAACTCATTCTTTAAACAACAAAGATATAAAAATAGAATTATATGAGTCAAGAACCATGTTTCCCAATTTAAAAAGACATAAAAGCTAATGGACATATATTTGAAATATTTTTCCATCAGATGCAAAGTACAGTCCGAGAGCACAGAGATGGAGGTCATGCAGGTGGAATCTTCAACAGATACAATATTCTCAAGGTAATGTTAGTAGAAATAAGTTTGCTGAGACTATAGTTTTCAAAGCCCGAAGTTATAATTAACTTTCGTAAGAATATGATGATCTGTTCAGCCCAATGAGTCTTTGACAAGGCATCGGGGTATTTTGGGAAAGAGCACATCCTTGGAAGGTTAAGATTCTCAAAACTGGTACTATTTTTATAACCAGTAATTTAATTCAGCACTTTTTGAACATAGTCAAATTTAGGGGTTATGCTTTATCTTAGGGTGCTGAAAAATCCTGTAGGTTTAGGATTTCATGTAAACTATTAAGGTACTCTGTTGTAACAAAGCTGAATTTTTTTGTGACTCAAGAAAAGACCCCCGTCTTTATAATTATATCATGCTTTTTTTGTTTATCCTAACTATAACTACTCCTGGTTTTGATGAGTCACCATACATATCACATTTATAATTTTAACTGTACACTCTACTTGAGATACATAATGATTTTATAATAAGTACATTTATATATTCTTAATCATCATACAAATAAGATCATCAAAATTAAAATGCAAACATCTTTCTAATACCTAAATTTTAAACTCAAAAGTGAATCGTGTCATCTTTCAGCTATTGTATTACTGTTTCACAATAGTATATTATTATGAGTATAATATTAGATGTCATATTTTAGAGTTAGCGAATACTGAAATTATTGGTTGAAATGCTGTGTTTATACTATTAGAAATTAGATGATTTAAAACAAACACATTCAGGTAAAGTTTCATACTTGTGGAAGTTCCTTTTGATTAGTTTATATCATAGTATGACATACAGATAATATCTTAATATTTTCATTCATGGACATATATAATCATTTTTAACAAGACAAATAATTATGCCTATTACAGGCAAGTTTTCAGTCAAGTCCACTTTGTAACAGTAACAGCGTGTAGAAGTTTGTTAAGGGCAACAGCAGGTGTTTGATTTCCAGAATGCAAGCCTACCTTTCTTTATTGCGCTTCACTTTATTGAGCTTCACAGATACTGCATTTTTTACAAATTGAAGGCAAGACCCTCCACGAACAAAAAGATTACAACTCGCTTTATTGCGATATTCGCTTTATTGCGATACTCGCTTTATTGCAGTGGTCTGGAACCGAACCCACAATATCTCTGAGGTATGCCTGTAGTTGGATTTGAGAAAGTGTTCCGTTTTCTTCCTCTATAATGGTATTTTAATGCAATATTTAATGGAAATTTTTTCAATATGACTTTTATTTTTGTTCCCTTTTTTTTTTTTTTTTTAGCATAAATGAGATTTGTTTGTGTTAGTTGTTTTCCTTGATATTGTCTGTGGCAATATTTTGAAGTATTTTGAGACAAAACTAAAACCATCAGATCCCAATGTTCTTAGGACCAAGAGGGGGCTGTAGCAGTGTTAAACACAGCTTAAAAAATGGCTCTAGGATTATGAAATTTAATCCTAGAAATACTCCAAATGAAACCAGCATTCACCTTTAACTCTTCTCCAGACAAACTTAAAGAATTGGAGGGATAGGGAAACTAGAGGAAAAAGTAGGGTTATGTGTGTATGTGTTTTAAGAATGTGTTTTGGTGTGACTATTTCAAATATTTTTAATCAAAAGGTAAAGATAGTACTTTGAGCCTGAGGGAATACTATTTACTCTTTTTAATACTTATATACAGAACTCAACATGTCTGATTTGGAGATGTTTTAATAATAACTAAATTAATGAAATGGAAATATTTTAATTAATGGTATTAATTTTCACATATGGCCATTTCCTTTTGAAATTTTCTATTTCCAAAATGTAGCTATATTTCCATTTTTGTGGTTGGAACAAAGCAATTTTAGTTTACTAAAATAATACAGTTTACATTTCAGAGAAAAGTTTGGTCTCTTCTGACTATGTGGACCATTTTTTGGTTAAGAGGAATAAGTAAGTAAGTATTACGACCTAAAGATGTGATTTTTTTGGTTTCTTTTTTATAGATTCAGAAAGTTTGTAATAAGAAACTATGGGAAAGATATACTCACAGAAGAAAAGAAGTTTCTGAAGAAAACCACAACCATGCAAATGAAAGGATGCTATTTCATGGTAAGACTTCTCTTCCCCGACCCTTCCACCATCCTTCTCCACATTAGGGTAGTTTTTGGTCAGGTATGAAATAATAATCTGTATATTCCTCATGTCATTTTTAAAAAATAAACATTTCTGTAAATTTTACATTTATATTAGTATCATCAACCTCTTGAATTTGTATATTTTACAATGGATAATTTATAAATAGGATTACTTAATGGAAGAAAAAATAGAAATGGGAATATTGACTATTCCTGTTTTCCTTTTTTCTTTAAATAGTAGATTTTGCTTATTGTGATCACTAAGAAATTATTTTATTTTTAACTAGTTGACTGAATTAAAATTAAAGTAAGATCTGTGAATCACCTCAGAAGAATGTATGCACTCTGTCAAAACTACATTTAACTTCATTGTTAAAAGAGCCATTATCATTGAACCTGTGATGTTTTCTGAGAACTTTCGTTGAATTGAAAACACCATTATTTACATTCTTGACATTTCTTGTATTTTTTTATGTTGCAAGTTGGCAGGTGTTGGTCTTTCAAATTTATAGATAAAAATTTAGATACTAATGTAGTATTTATCAAGTCTTCAAGCACATTACCCATAGTAGCCAAAGTCTTTTTTTTTCTACTGGGCTTTGATTGCAGAAAATTTATTTAGAAACCTATAAAGTTCTATAAAACAGCATGTAAGTTTCACAATCCCCTGGAGACTCCGTAGCAGTCTGAATTTGTGTATAACATCTAAATGGTACTTCTCATTCCAAACTCCTAAAAATCATGATAACCTCTTGGCGCAGAGCATAATATTTATTTATGTATTGACTTTATATTATACTGAATGATTTTTCTGTTTTATAATATGCATGGTTTTGGCTTTTTCAAATTAATTCAAATAAATGATTGTGTTCTTCAGTATTTCCATAAATTAGAATTGTGTATTTTCCCGTCTCTATGTGAATAGAGACACTCATGTTGATGAAGCAGTTCGCTATGTTATATTGGCTCTTCTCAGTCCCTACCCTCATAATACTCCTTGGCCTGGTTCCCATGCTCAGTATCTCCTCCCCTTTGGCTAAGCTTCCCTTCTTGGCACACATGCAAGGAAGAAGGAAAAAGAAGTCAATATGCAGGGAATGAAGGAACACACCATATTTGCGGATGGATCTAGTATATTAGGTGATGAAAGGCAGAGAAGTGGAAGAATAAGGGAGAAGATTTATAAAGAGGAGAATGAACATGAAAAGACCTCTGTAGCCACTTTTGATATCTAGACAGAGTATATAGACATGTGTGTCATTGTAAGACCTAATTGTAACCAGTTTTGTGTCAGATGAGTTTTAAGACCCTTTCGGTTCTGGATTTGTATGGATTTGGGTCTAGAATTTGATAACTCTAGCATCGATGTTTCAAGTGATCTGTTATTCTAGTTGAATCTGTACGTGTCCTTATTTTTGGCGTCTGAACCACCACCCTATTAGAAACATTGACATTGGCACTTCCTCTAAAATAGTTATTTAAACTAGTGAACCTGCTGGCCATTAACTTGTTACTCTTGTTTTCTGATTTTGCTTTGTTGTGGTGGTTTATGTATGTTTAAGAATTTAACTTCTAAGACTCTTTAGGATTTTTTTTCTTCTTCTAAGATTATTGTAAATTATTATCCATCTATATGTATTTTAGGGTCTCCCTTTGTTAATGCAATTATCCATAAAGGCTTTGATGAAAGGCATGCCTACATAGGTGGCATGTTTGGAGCTGGGATTTATTTTGCTGAGAACTCTTCCAAAAGCAATCAGTATGTGTATGGAATTGGAGGAGGTACTGGGTGTCCAGTTCACAAGGACAGATCTTGTTACATTTGCCACAGGTAAGAGATCACTTGTTCTCATTTTTTTGATAAGAATCCAGTTAGAACTGATTTCATATTTGAAATTTTTGGGAAGCAAGACGTTATCTTGGACAGTTCTACAAATCCAAGTTAGGTGTGTTTCAGGTTGCTTTTGTCTCTCACCAGTTGTAATAATAGCATATATTTATTAAATGAACTTTATGGCCCAAGCACAGCTCCATGCATTTGATCTATTTAACTCATTTAATTATTAGACCATCTGGTGCTTTAAAGAAATATTGAGTATGAAAGATTTTTGTGACACTTCAATATTTTAGGACTGTGGACTCATTAAAAATATAGTATTCACATTCTAAGATGGTATTACTTGCCAAGCCTAATCATTTTATGAGAATTTATGAGCAAATCTCTTCCATTATGATATCTTAACCCTCAGTTTATAATATTACTACCTGAAAAGTTCTAATAAAATGCATCAATCCTTTAGAAAGTATATTATTATTATTATTATCAAATAACTACTTTGCACGTTTTCCTCCCACTTTTTGTTACCCTGATCTAATTCAGTTGTTAATATCAGTTAAATAACTTGCTCTAGTTGATAAATTTCTCATAGATAAATAAATTACCTTTCACCATTTGAAAAATAGAGTAAGATTAATTATGAGATTTATCCTACAGTTAGGACACTGCGTATAAAGATCTAGAGCAATAATTATCAAATATTAGCTAGTTCCAGAATCACCTAGTGAGCTAGTTAAATGCATATTCCTAGGCCTTGCTTCTTAATTGCTTTTTAGTAGGTCTGGGATAGGAGCCCCTGGGAATTTCTACCAAGTACCCAGGTGATACTGACACTTAGGATCACTGATCTAGAAACATCCCTAGAGCAGTAGTTCTCAGCTTTGGCAGCACATTGGAATCACCCAGCAATCTTTAAAAACTACTGATGCCTGTATCCCACCCTCAGAGGTTCTCATTTCATTGGTCTGCGTATGGTCTGAACATTAGGATTTTTAAAGACTCCCAGTTGACTTGAAAGGCTACCAAAGTAAGAACTGTGTAGAGAAACAACATCTGTCAATTTTGTTTTGTTCTTGTTGTTTTCCCCCCAAATTTAGACTTGTATAGTTGTCTAAAGTCTGCCTTGCTGGGTTAGACCTCCCACCCACTTCTATTTTAGATCATAAATTGGACTGGTTAGACTTACAATTTCTTAAGATTTTGTAAATTGAACACTGCTATTTTTATTTGTCATGTTATCTGGAAGCTAAATATTTCTGATTATTAGTAATAAGCAGTGTTCTAAATCATCTTTGGAGCAGAATGTTTGGTTGTTTGGAAATTAAGACTTCTGTATTCTGTATTATCTAGGGGCTGATTGTGACTATAATAGAAAATCTATTAGAAATGCCAAGAAGGTTTCCAAAGGGCATATTTAGAATAAAAGTATAGATAGCCTCTCTTTGGAGAACAGAATCATCAACTGGTCCACCAAAATCTCCTATCCTCTCCCCTAAAAAGAAAAGAAAACAAAAGATAGAAATAGTAAAGTAACTAAAAAGGGGTGGGGGGGTATGGTATTGGTACTAAAGAAGGCCAATCATATGCCTGAGGGGAATAGGAAAATAATCTACTTAAATTTCTGGTAAGGGAAGACCTATTCAAATAAATATTTCAGCCGAAACCTGAAAAATGAGTGTTAGCCAAAAAGAAAAAAAAAAAAAAATGAGTGTTAACCAGTTGAAAAGTGGTAGAATAGATTCCATTCTAGATGGTAGAGGAAACAGTATAGTAGGTATGATGGTCATGGGGTAAAAATAAGAAAGTTGGACCTATGTGAAGAAAGAAAATTAATGTGTCTGGGACATCATAAATATAAGGTAAGATTAGAAAATTTGGAGCCATTGTAAGAAATTTGGATTTTCTTCTAAGTACAGTGAGCAGCCTCTAAAAGGTTTTAAGCAGAAAAGTGATATGATCTGATTTATATTTTTTGTTTTTTTTCCTTAAATCACTAGTTGCTTGGTTGGAAAATAGTTTAGAAAGGAATTGGAATAGAAGCAGGAAAACTCGTTCAGAAGCCATTGTTATAGTCCAGGTGAAAATTTTGGTGATTTAGACTTAATGGTGGCAGTAGAATTGAAGAGAATGGATTCCAAATTTTTATGTATAAATGCATTTAAAAGCTCGTGCAGTGCACACAAAATTGTCACATACTGCTTTATCTTCAGGGAGATCTTTTTTTTTTTTTTTTTTTTCCCACATTATAGGCAGCTGCTCTTTTGCCGGGTAACCTTGGGAAAGTCTTTCCTGCAGTTCAGTGCAATGAAAATGGCACATTCTCCTCCAGGACATCATTCAGTCACTGGTCGACCCAGTGTAAATGGCTTAGCATTAGCTGAATATGTTATTTACAGAGGAGAACAGGTAATTAAATTTTATTTGTTCATCTCAAAAAAATGCTTTGGAGCCTTTCTTTAATCTTTTCTTACTAATTTCTTAAGTTGACAAGGTATATTTCTTTAAGAACTGGATTTCTTTTTAACTTTGAAAACAATTTTAGACTTAGAGAAAAGTTGCAAAAATAGTAAAGAGAAATTCCTTTATGCCCTTTACCCAGATTTTCCAATTGTTAATATTTTAATAGTCTCATTTATCATTCTCTCCCTCCCAAGTTTGTGTATGTACACACAGTTTTTTTCTGAGCTACTAAAGTGCAGTTCCTTTACTCTTAAATACATACTTTGGTGTCTATTTCCTAAATACAAGGACATTTCTTTAAATTATCAAAACCAGGAAAATACTATTGATATATCTGACCCACAGACCTTATTGAGATTTTGCCCACTTACCCTGGATTTTTTTTTTTAGCTTCTCTAAAATCAGAATTCTGTATTTAATAGTTACCCTATGTATAGCAAAGAAGTGTATAATTCCTTCTTGCTCTTAGTGACACAAATCCAGTCAAAGCATCTCTAGAACGGTGTTCTGAACTGGGGATATGTGTCAGAATCACCTAAGTTAATAAAAACAGATTAATACTTGTCATAGACCTGCCGACTCAGAATCTAAGGGATTTTACTCAAGGTAAGGATGTTTTGAGAAAATGGTCTTATATGATTATGTTCCACAGTATTAAGTTAGAACATCTTCCCTAAAGATTAGAAATCCTTATGGTAAGTCTCCTTTCAAGAAATTTGTTGACCAGTATTTCAATTCATCTTTCTTTTCCAGGCTTATCCTGAATATTTAATTACTTACCAGATTGTGAGGCCTGAAGGTATGGTTGATGGATAATTGGTTTAGGAAACTAGCTCCACTGAACCTAAAATCATTTAAGCAGCTGGTGGCCTCTCAATTTTTACTCCTTTGCTAAGAAAAATCATCTTGTTCACAAGCCTGTGGCAAAAAGGATAAAAAATGTGAAAGAAGTTTAACATTCTGACTCGATAAAGCTTTAATGATGTACAGTGTTTTCTAAATATTTCCTCTTTTTCAGCACTTTAACAGATGCCATTCCAGGTTAAACTGGGTTTGTCTGTACTAAATTATAAACAGTTAACTTGAATCTTTTATATGTTATGCATTGATTCTAACAGAAACTGTAATCCCCTCAACAGAACTCATTTTACTAATACAATACTGTGTTCTTTAAAACACAGCATTTACACTGAATTACAGATTCATTTGTAAAACTGTAAATAAGAGCTTTTGTACTAGCCCAATATTTATTTACATGGCTTTGTAATATAAATCTACTGTTTAGAACTGCAGCGGTTTACAAGTTTTTTTTGATATGTACCGCTCATCTGTATTTCATGTTGCATCATCATGATTGAGTGATCTTTACATTTGATTTCAGAGGCTATGTTTGTCAGTTGGGAAAGATTGCTTTATCACATTTAATTTGCTGATGGAAGCATTTATCTCTCATTAGAAATCTTACCCATTTAAGAACCTGTTTCATGAATATTCTGGGGATTTAACAGGATTTAACTTGTGCTACCTTTGTATGTATAAGATACATTCCAAAGAGCTCTATGATAGTTCTGATTATTAAAGATGCTTCTTTACTGGCCTCAAACTCTGGGTTTCACATTGGAAAAATTGCTCATTATTTTGTGAAAATTAGAGCAAGTGCTTTTATTCTTTAGAGAGGTAAAATCCTGCCACTGAACAATTACAGTGTTCTTTTCATGAAATATAAATAGGAAGTTAAAATTCAGAGATGGGAAGGGTAATCCTGAATAATTTCCCAATATGTTCTAATTACTGCAAATCTATATGGGAAAAAAAATAACAAATGGGAGTGCGTGATTTTTTTGTCCTAAGTATTTTTTTCTTGTTCTTTTTCCTTGGCCTTACTGTTATAGCCAATCTATACATTATAGGTAAGTTTAACTCAGAACATGAAATGCAGATGTCCCAGTTCTCTCCTGGCCTCCTGAATGGACAGGTGTGCAGTGAGACAGGTGCTTCTGCTCTGGATTGCTTCATGACATTATACCCAACTGGAAATGTATTTTGTGCATCATGTGGTGACCAGGCTTGTTTGGCAGCTGTGGGGGGAATGCTATCCCATAAAATGCCACTCCTTTTTTCTAATGTAGACTGTCTTTTTCACGAAATATGCTAAAGCATTTTGGTACAGAAACATGAGTTACAGCTTGGCAGTCTATTGACCCTAGCTGCCTGGGAAGTCAAGGCAAGATTTTCACTCACTTAAGTCTTTGTAAATGAGGACATTTTCATTCACTCTGTAACAGTTTACCTTTGGTTTACATTTTATTCAGTCTCTAAATAACTGGCCCTTTCCAGTAACTTGTATATAAAGTGCTAGAAATCATGTTTCATGTCTTGCGTAAGAGTTAATCAGAGTAAATGCATATCTGGAGTTTCTATGATGTAAATTGTGATTATTATTTAAGAGGTCAATTGCTGACCTTGAAGTGGTTTTTATACAGCTCTCTAATAATTGCAAACATGATCCTAAAGTCATTTCTTGGAACTCAAATGGAGTATGCCAAATTTTATATAATTTTTCAGGTTCTGGAAGCTTCCAGGTTTTATAATTAGAAGATAATAAGATGCGTTAATGGAATTTATATTTACACACCTTATCTCTCAACCTTTATCCCGTAATCCTTACCTTGGAATTGCTTGTCATGTACAATTATCATGGTCTGTGAATTTACAGTATTGCAGCCTGTGTTGTTTCATCTAATCCATTGCTTAATTAGTGTGTTGTTTTTCTGTGGGTGATTATATTGTGGTTAATATGCTAGCATGGCAATATTTTCAGATAACTTTTGTTTGTTGCGGAGGGGTTGGGAGGTTACGGGATTTTTTTAGAGTTTTTGCATGAAATATTTTACTTTATAATGATGGAATTGCTTTTTCTTTTGTGAACTTTTTTTGAAGTGAAATTTAACTTTTTTGTGTGAGTAGTACTATTATACCCATCTTGAGTGTCTTACTTATACTATATCACATTCCATACCCTCATTTAATTCTTAATAAACTGTCCACTTGTTTTTCTGGGTAGCATGGTAATTACTGGAATAGTATAAATGTGTTGAATGGTCTTTGAGAAAATGGATTAAGATTACAATAAACCACAATTTCAGGAAAATAATGTATTTGAGTCTAATAGTGATAGAGTGTAGTTTAAAGGGTGAAATATTGACCGTTGTTATCATACCTGCTGAGATGCTTTAAGATGAAAGTAGCTATAAGATGCTTTTAGACATTTACTCTATCCAACACAACTTTTGGCAGACCTTAAAGCTCACTCCTGGGAAATCTGTCTTAACATAAAAAGAGGAATATGGTTTTGTTTTCCATGTCATCTAAAAAATCTTTTATAAGTTTTCTAATCTTTTTTTCAAATCTTAAAGTTAGTGGTACTTATTACTTTTAAAAGAAAGTATAGTAATGTATGTATTTTAGATTTCAGTATGCTAAGTGTCTCTATGTTTGATCAATTCTCTGCTTTCCATAATAAGAGAATAATGATGCAAATAACCCATAAGTCATGGCTTTGAAATATTTTTCAGCAGGTTTATATTTCTGCTTCAGTTAGAATAATTAATAATAAATTGCTTACTTGCTAGTTCCTAAGCTTGCATTGCAGTGTATGATGTGATCCAGTTGATTGCAGGGTGATGAAGAAAGAAAACATACAAATAAATTTCCCTAAGCTTTTATGATTAGTATTTCTGACTGGCTCTTTACCTACTGTCCTGTCAGAGGACTAAAGTGACAGAGAAAAAAGTAAGTTCTTCACGGTAACTGTCAGATTTTTATCAAGTTAGACTATAATCTGGCCTTTTCGCTATCTCCTGAATCTCTACCACCATAATCCCCCTTTTCATGCTTACTAGTTTTTAGGCAGATTGTGACCTAAAAAACTTAATTATACCGTATTAGAAGGTTCGTGCTCTCCACATACAAGCCACCATTATCAGAAGTATGTTCTCCAATTCACCATCCAACCACCGTTGTCATCCCATCACACAGATAGATATACACAGAGTCCCCAAAATGGTCTGCCGAAATACTACAGAGCAGTGCTACATAAAAGTGGCCTGCAGGTGGGGTTGGTCTGCAAACTATTTACTAGCCCGTGGAGAGATGAAAAAAAAAGTGAGAAGAAACTTTTATAGGAGTTTCACATTGCTGCAGTGTTATAGTTAACAAAAATATTGGTCTGCAACAAATTGGAAATGTTTTTAAAAATGGCCCTCACAGATAATTTGAAAGGAATAAGAAATATATCTCTCTTGTTTACCACTAGACCCATCACTTAGCACATCCTGGCACATCATAATTGGTCAGTAAACTTTGGTTGAGTGAATAAATGGTGATTAAGTGATTGGTCTCTAGGGTCAAATGGATCTGTATTTGAATTTTACCCTATCCCTCACCAACTGTGCAGCCTTGAATAAATTACATAACCTTGATAAGCTCTTACTGGCTTGTGAGAGAACTAAATGATTTTCTCTGCCGCTAAGTTCTATACTTGTCAATAACTGGTTATTGTAATACTATTTCCCTGAGTTCTCCAGGACTAGAGGTTGAGTTTTCTCACTTGTCATGGAGACATAGAACATAGAATTTTAAAGCACAAGATTAATTACTGATCCCTTCATTCAAATAAATCTTAAGAAGCTCAAAATGTAAGTATATAAATCCCTACCTAGGCCTTGAGTATCTCAGTTTAAAAATTACCAATAAAAGCACCAGAGCAGACATGGCAGCCTGGTGAGGGAAGGAAGATACACCATTAACCTAAGCTGTGTCGTATTCCTACAGTAAAGAAAAACAATCCCCACTCAAATGAAATGATCAAAAATATGAAACTGTTTTAAGCACAAATCAGCAGACACAATCTTGAAGGATTAGCACCCCCAGAAACTTAAAATAGTAGAATAACTGTGGAATGAGACTGTTTAAAATGATTGATTGGGAGCGGAGAATAAAGCATAAAAACCATTAGAAAGCAAAGTAGATTTGAAAAGCTACATCTTCTAGAACTAAAAAATATGTAATCAATGAAATTAAGAACTTAGTGGATAGACTAACCCACAGATTGGGCATATCTGAAGTGAGAATTGGTGAACTAAGGAGATAAATTGGAAAAATACCCAGATTATAACAGAGGAAGAGATTAGGAAGGGGCTAAGGAAAGGGCTAAGAGACATGGAGAATGGAACAAGAAGATAGAACATATGAATAGGGGATGAAAGAGGTACAAAGATATTTCCAGAATTTATAAAGGACATGAATCTTCAAAGAACCATAATGAATACCTAGTAAGATGAATAAAAAGTCTTCTTCCAGACATGTGTAGTAGAATGGCAAAACACAAGGAAAAAATCTAAAAGCAACCAGAGAGATTACTTACAAAGGAATAATTACACTGACACCAGGCTTTCACTGGCAGCAATATAGGCAAGAAAACAATAGAACACTAAGTGCCGAGAAAAATTTGACGTTAGCCTTGAATTCTATACATAAATAAGTTGGTATTCAAAAGGAGAGAAATAACTTTCAGATTTCACTGAAAGAACTCAGGATTGTAAATCAAGAAAGAAGGAAGTTGACTCGAAGGAAGGAATGGGATGCAAGAAACAAATTGGTAAACATGTTGACAAACACTGAAAAGAGATTCATGTACAAAATGAATATTAAGTGCTTTATTAACTGGTATGGGATCATCTTCAAGACAAAAAAGCAAAAGGTTGACCTATATGGTTTGTTACTATTTGTACAACACGCATTAGCCTCTTTCTGCATAAGATACCTCCAGGATACATACAAACCACTTGGAGAATGCCTGGGTGCCAGGGGGACAGAGGTGTGAGAGACTTTATATATTCTTTCATTTCTTTTGAATAAAAAAAATAGGATTTTCACCTAAAGAAAACACAATAAGCACTTTCTATAAAAACATTGTGGACATAGATTTGAGATTTTAAAAAGCTGGAACTTAAAGTACTACTTTACAATAATATGGAAGATAAATCATGTTGAACTGTACAGTTTATGCATATTAAATTTTTAAGGATAATCACAAAAAGTAGAACTAGAACTATAAAGGTAAAAACGAAAAGTAAAAAAAAAAAATGAACACTCCTATAGAAATGAGACTTGCAGTTTTTTCCCCAAAAGGTATAAAAGAATCTAGAGTAAATAGAAAATATCTGTAAAGGGCTAAGAATAAGCTAAACACTCCTGAAGAAAGACCAGTGATGAAGAATGGTGTTAATGCTGCAGTAACTATGACACTGGTGCAAGGAAAGGTTCATATGACCAACTGAACCAGAGCGTATGCAGTATTTTTATGTACAGCTGAAGTAGCATTACAGGTCATGTGGAAAGGAGGAACTATTCAGTAAGTTGTTACGAAACAACTGGTTGTCCATATGGAAAAAAAAAAAAAGACCTGGATGCATGCGCAAAAATAAGTTCCAGATGGATTTCACGTATAAGACATATATGAAAAGCAACATGTTTTAAATGTCAAGAAGAGAATTTAGAAGACTTTCTGATTTGGGAATAAGAAAACTTTGAGCTTCAAAGAATGCTAACCCTAAAAGAAAAGATTGTTAAATTTGTCTATATTAAAATTAAGATTATCTCTTCATCCAGTAACCTCCATAAAGAGGCAAGTCACAAAGTAAGAGAAAATATTTGCAACACATAAAGGACAAAGGATTCATATCCAGGATATATTTAAAAACTACAATGGGAAATGTACAATTTAAAAAAGGATTTCTCAAAATGGGAAACTCATATGACCAGTAAGCATTCCAAAAAAACTCTCAGCCTCATTAGTAATTGGAGATTCATAAGATATTGCTTTACACCTGCTAGAATTGGCAAAAGTTGAACTCACAATGCAAGCATTAGAGGATGTGGATCTCTTACACATTGCTGTGGGTCCAAGTGCTTTGGAAACAATTTGGCATTACTGGGTAAGGTGAAAAATCCTACTGCGTGCGTAAAGACGAACCCTTGCTCAGGACCTCCAGGATGCACATGAAAATGCAGAACATGGATGGCAATGTTTATATGGTAACTATCTTCTCTTTGCCCTCTCAATGTACTCTTCATTGTTTACCCTCCTTTCTGCCCCAGAGTACTTATGGACCACATGGACAGATTCACTTGCCATCTCCTTCCTGTTGGGGTTGGCCAAAGAGGGATCCTAGCAGGATATGGTGAGAAGAGGAGGGAAGGGAGTGAGATCTGAACATTTAAGTCTCCAGCTCCCTTCCTGCCCAGTCATCACAGGACGACCTTGGGCACTGTTGACATTTTTTGTGGTTGGCACAGTCTTGTGAAACGTAGGTTGTTCAGCAGCATCTCTAACCTCTAACCACTAGATGCAAATAGCACCTCTCCCCCAAGCGTGACAGCCAGATGTCCATTTGGAGGCAAAACGCTCAGAATGAGACTGACTGGGTTAGTGGTCCCCTTAAAAAGATCATTGCTCCTCAAAGAATGGCCTTCCTTCTTAGGCAACTCTTCTGGGTTTCAATACCACCCCTCTACTTACTCCTTCAGGCCTAGGGGTGGTCACAGCTCCACTCTACTGCACTATCCTTTATGATTTCCTCCACCCTGTCTATACTTTGTAAATTTTTTCTTTATTAAATCTTCAATTACTGTACTGTGCGGCATCTGTTTTCTGCTTCAGTAATAATACAGGATTGTTACTAAAGGTGCCACTCCAGAACCACTTCCTGATTACTTCTTGTATGCCAGGCTCTTTGTTAGGCACCAGATAGAAAGCTAAGAAAGAATGTGGCAAAAAAAAAAAAAAAAAAAAAAAACTGGTGGGAGGGGAGCGGGAATAGATGTGCCCCTTAGCTGATGAAAGAAGTTAGACTGAAATTCATAAACCAAGCTCTAAACTTTTGACTCACTGGAAATCTGTGACCACATGTCTAAGTGAATTTAGTAATATCATCCTGTTAACATTAAATAATCAATTAGCCCTTTTGAGATGAGTGAGAAACTACAAACTGATTCTAAAACTACTATGGAAAAATAAATGTCCAAGGATTCTTATTTAAAAAAAAAAATTAGGGAAAGAAGAGTACTGAAGGGCTATTAGCCATATCACACATTAAAAATATTTTTGAACTACTATTATTAAAACAATAACACTGCACATAAGCAAATCAGTGGAATGGAAGACAGAGTCCAGAAATGGTCTCAATCCACTGCCTTTTATATGATAAAGGCAGTATATATTATAAAATTGTGGAGAAGGTAAGGGTGTTGCAACAACTGAGGAGCCATCTGGGAAAATAAAGTTGGACTCAATCCTTATTGTTTCCATCAGAATATTTCAAACAAGTCAAATATGTAATGATAGAAAATAGAACTACAAACTTAAAAGAAAACATAGAACAATGTTACTAATCTCGGTAGTCCTTTCTAATGCAAAACCCAGAAGCTATGAATGAAAATACTGACAAATACAACTTAAAAAAGTTTTGTCTGCAAACAAAAGTAAAAGAAATGGCATAATCAAACGATGTCACAACTTTCCCTCAAAACTTGGTGGTGGCTTCTTATTTCACTTGGAGTAAAAAGCTGAAGTCCTTAAAATGCCAGCTTGACCTACAGTGACCTGCCTCTGCAACCTGATGACATCATTTCCCACGCTACCCTTGGCCACTCCAGCCTTCTGAACACATGGGCATGCTCCACTGCCTCTGCGCCTCACTCCACCCCAAACCCTTCCCACCACCCCTTCCCCTACCACTACCTTTGCAGGTACTGTGTCTGCTGCCCAAAATGCTCTTACCCCAGCATTCCCCAGGACTTTCTCCCCCACTTCCTTCCTGATTGTTCAAAGGTCACCTTTTCAGGGAGGCTTTCCAGAACCACCTCCTTCCTCTTTTCTCCCAGCTCACTCCCAATCCTCCTTACCCTGCTCCATTTTTTCCCTATTAAAGTAAAAGTTATAAATTCAACATAATTTTATTATATTTATTGTCCATCTCACCCCACCAAAAGGTAAACTTTGCAAGGATGGATTCCACTGATGTAGCCCAGTGCCTGGAACAGTGCCTGGCACATAAATGATGCTCAATACTCGTTAAGTGAGTTAATAGGCTTATATGATCTTCTATGAGGTCTTTTAGTCTACTCATTATTATATGGAGACAGCAATAGCTACTAGTGGCATTACCAGAAATAATAATAACATGGTTATTTACAAATTCACTACCAGCAATATCAATAATCATAGTTATCATGTATTCAGTTCACTGCCAGCAATAACATATCAATTATAGTTTTCATCTTTTAAATTTACTACTAGTAATAGTATCAGTAATAACAGTTATCAGATTCACTCAGGTCCATCAGTAATCACAATTAGCATGTATTAAATCTCTACACCATGAGCCGGATAATCCCATATGGATTCTCTTTCAGGTAAGAGAACTAGAGCTCAACTTGCCCCAAGCCAAGGCTGGTAAGTCTTTTCAGATTCCCTTTTCCCTAAGTTCCTCAAACCTCCTAAACCTGCTGTGCTCTTAGGACAGTAATGAGCCCTGAGAAGACAAGAATTCTTTCCTTGAAGCTCTGTGAGAATGTCATTTGTTGCCTATACCATACAGAGATGCCAGAGATGCAGGATGGGTAGCTGTGTCTGACTCTTCTGGTACTGCCAGTCTCAGATCATGGATAGCAACAGCTGTGTGTCCCTCCTGGAGCCAGCACTCCTCCCCACCGCCATCAGCATGCAGATTAAGAAAGCTGCTCCAACTTGCCTTAGAAGAGATTTGGACTGAGTAGGAAGCTGGAGATCAGACTGTGCCTGTCTCAGTGCCCGCCCTCTTGAAATAGATGCTGGAAAGAAAGGATGTTTTAACTTAGAATCTCTAATCAGCTGAATTTTAAACTGACCGATGGAGGAACAGATGCATTCTGGATGAAGCTGTAATCAGAGGTCAAAACTGATTATTGTTGACAGTTTCAACCATATTTATTTGTCCAGAGAGAATAGTGAGAACTTTTCTGGGGAAGTAGTCTGCCCCAGAAAGAGAATGTTTCTGTTCTGACCACTGAATGAAAAAAGAGAATGAATCTAGGCAGAAATGACCTGGCTGAAGTTTAAAAGATTTTAATATAAAAAGGCTAACAAATTCCAGTGGGAGCAAGTATAGTCAATTTGTATTTACGCATAGGGATTAAATAAACTAATCCGAAGGGAGTCTGTGTAGGCAATTGTTTGGGAGCAAGATAGATCCATCTGCGTGTAAAGAATTGTGAATGAATGAGGATCCATGGCTCAGTGGACAGGCAGGGCATAGGGGAGACCACCAGTCCAGATAATCAGACATTCACGTTTCCTACTGTTTTGTCCTATTGTATCCAAATGTGAGAAGCTGCTTTTCAGTCCCCCACATACAAAGCTCTTTATTGGACTTTACTGAGGCATGATCCCTGCTGCTTTACTCAAACTGCCAGCCTCAGAAGAAGTTTTTGCTTGATGGTGTCTGGCAGCTCAGCTTTGCCCCCCAAGTAGATTTATGAGCTGTGAAAAATGGTCAAATTAACACCCTAAGCATTCCTGATAGGATTAGAGGGTGAGAGACAAGCTGGCATTTGCATACCTTCCTGACGCACACCATCTTTATGTCTTCTCAGCTCTTCCCATTGGGGTTTGGAGAGGGCAAGTAGGAGGTGACACCACACACCCTCCTCCCAGCTGGTGACACAAAGGGTCCCCATGAGATTCCAGATGATGTTATTTGGCATTTAATATCTAATGGCAGCATCTCCCATTCAAAAGGACTGAACTGAAGTGATAACTGCATCCCTTTCAAGGCTGGATACCATCTCCACTCTGGGATGGGATTAACTCCTCCAAGTGCCCTGACAAGTGGTAGGCCTTAAAACACCCATTTAAGTAATACTAATTACTGATTGTAACAGTAAAGCACATTCATTGTAGAAAATTTGGAAAACACTAAAAAATACAGCAAAGTAAAAGCCACCCATTATTCCTTTACTTAGAAATAGCTTACCATTAACATTTTAGAGTATTTAATTTACAATCTGTTTTCTGTTCATATAGACAGGTAATTTGTTGTTTTTGTTTTAACAAAGCCAGATCATGTTGCTTAACCTTAATCATTTATTACATCTGAAGCATTTCCTCCACATTACTAAATATCTCTTTTTGGGAAGGGTTATTTTTAATGACTGCATTGTGTTCCATCATATAGAATAAAGTATCTCAACTTAGGATGTGTGAGGGTCAGGATCAAGTGTCTCCAGAATGTGCCACTCTGGTGTGCAGGTTATTTTGAACTGAAATCAATTAAAGCTCAAGAAACTCAGGAAGAGTTTTCTATTTTCCCTTTTTCTTAAAGAAATTTAGATAGAAAAAGCTGCTTTAAGAAGGAACCTTGGCATAATCACCTTAAGCATTTTCACCCTGACATTAGTCAGAAAGACCCCAAGCAAGTTTATTAGATTACCCTCTGTGTCCCACTTTTTTCTGAGGTGCTAGCAAGAATTTGCCTGTCATGTAAGTGTTCCCCTCTTCCTCCAGGGAAACATGTGGCCTCACTGTCTTTGGAATTTTCATGCCTATGTGAATTCCCCGTGGACAGGAAACTAAAATTTGACTTTCTCCTATAAGTCTGTTTCTGGTAATTTGATTATTAGCCCAGCCAGAAAAACTTAGAGTGTGGGAGGAAAACTTTTTTTGGGGGGTGGGGGGGCACAGTTAAATGAGCCAAAGTAGTGTGCTTTGCTTCAGGGGACAAGGTGCACGAGTGAGCAAGTATGTGCTGTGTAAACAAGATGCAGGATTAAGACTTCCCCCTGATTTTGCATTGCTTGAAACTAAAACATATTTATTATGAGGCTATAATAATTAAAATATGTGCTATTACTATTAGAAGAGACAGTAAAAGTTATTGAAACAATAAAAAATGGAATGGTATTTTAAATCAAGGGAAATTAATGATGTCATAAGTGGTCCTAATAATATAGGAAAGAGGCATGAGAACTACACAAATTGACTAAATATTAAACCAGGTTGTATTCAGAGCCTGCTACATGCTCCTAGACAGGGGAACCTAGTTGAAAGGCATATGGCTAGACCACAGGGAACCTACAGGAAGTTCCTGCCGAGATTACTAACAGCTACTTCCCCATGCTTTTAATGCAGCATACCCACACCCAGAAAGGAAAGCAGATATAAACTGAATTCCTTGACCTCTCAGGGTCTCTCTCATTCTCTGTCTTTGAGAGGAAACCACGTCTCTGTCTGTGGAGCATTAGTCCTTCTTTTAAAAAAATTCCCTTTTGTCTCTAACTCTGGTTCGCACTTGAATTCTGTCTTGCACATGGTCAAGGACCCTCTCTTTCTCAGTGTAGGACTTTAAGTCACCAGTTGGGAGGATTCACCCCATCTAGCATAACTAATGTGATTATCTATTTATGGAAAAATTAAGTTAAATCTTCACATCATATTCTAAAATGAATTCCAAATAGGTTAAAAAGTCATATGTTTTTAAAAAATAGAACAAGAGGACGATAAAGATGAATATTACATGATCTCAAGATGAGGAAACATGAAAGCAAAAAGATGTAAATCAAAAGATTAAGAGAGATGATTATCTTAAAATTTTAAATTTGATATGGGAAAAATATAGAAATACAAAAAAGAACTGTAAAGTAGACCAAAGATATGACAAGAAGAAAGTTCAATCTTAGAATTAATAAAATGAAACAAGTTAAAACAACAATACCAATTTTATCTTTCAAATTGGCAATTATTTTTTTAATAATAATATTCAGTTAGAGGTGTCAAAAAATAGGTACTCTCATATACTGCTAGTGGGAGTGTATATTTGTGTAAATCGGTGCTCTCTGGAGGGCAATTTATAAATCTGTAATTCATAAAATTATAAAACAGCATTGCCTAGCCTTCCTTTTCAGATATTAAAAGAAATAATAATAAACGCCATCTACCGTGTGGTGTCATATATCAGTCTCTTTTCCCCAAAAAAATCACCATTAATTTTCATAGCAAACCTACATAATTTCATCTGTAATGATGCCCATTTTACAGATGAGGAAATGGGGTTAAATATTTGTAAACTGTATGTGTTTCATTGTTCTGACACTATTTCCCATGTGTTATTTTTTTTCATTTGGCCTGATCATACTCAGTGCTCAAAATAAATTAAAAGCATTAACCATACTCCCAAATAAAATTTAAGGGAAAAATCCTCATATGCAGGTCTTTAGTTGCCTTCTAAAATTTTCAGAGCTGCTCACAAGAGAGAGTATGGAAGGAATGATACTCTACTATAAGGCCCAGACTAAAGAGTTGTACCATCTCATCACCACATACTTGAGTCCCTAGTGTAGAGGCAAGGAAAGGCTGCGGTGGTAGAAGTTTGTTTATATAGTTGAAATTCTACTGGAACCATCTAAAGAATGGAGTAGAGCCAAGAAATCCAAAACCCTATGAATCACAAAGGTTGGAAAATACATTCCCAATTCTCCAGAATTCTTACCACCAAGATGATCCATCCTATTTCTTGGATGTTTTTTAAAACATGTATTTTAGCTTTTTGTCTTTTTTTTCAGGATTCAAATATTGTTTGTGATATGAAATGGGTTTTCAAAATGGTACCCTAGTTTCTAGCCTTGTAGCAATAGAAAATAAATTTTTCTGATTCAATTAACTATCATGTAGGAATCACTTAGATTGTACTATTAAGTAGGAGGGCACCTATTAATATACATCGTTAGAGAGGGATTCTTGATTCTGGCTGTCATTAGAGTCAACACTGCTGCTTGAGCCTCACCCTCAGGGATTCTGATTCTGTTGCTCAAGAGTGGACTTAAGGTATCAGTATTTCTTAAAAGATCCCAGGAAATTCTAATGCACAGCCAGAGTTGAGAGCTGCAGTATTTGATCCCTTGTTAAATTGCCTTCCCAACTGATCTTCTGTCTCCATGCAGATAGGGACCAGGTCAGTCTTGTTCATGATCGCCTTCCCAATATCCAGCCCAATACCGGAGACATTTGTATTAAATGAATGCAAAGATGACCTTGGAGTTCATTGATCCAGGCCTTAGTAGTGGCCTTTTAGACCCACCAATGGCTTTTTTGTTTTTGTTTGTTTGTTTGTTTGTTTGGAGGGAGACTCTGAGAAATGGCTTGAGCTAAGTTTGGAAGTAACCGAAGATAATCATATAGTGGGTGACCAGGGTATGTGGAAATCTAATTTAGCAAGGGTTGAGGGTAGGCTCAGATGGCGGGAGTATGAGAAGACTAATTCAATATGAAAGGCAATGATTCATCTCTTGAAGGACCCTGGGATTTTAATTGTATGAGGAAAGTGATATGTGGGACCAGTTAAGAGTTTACAATAGGGATGAGAGTTGTTGAGTCACCCATGTTCAGAGCCATGCCTCTGCTTTCTATAATTCCAAGCACAAAGTTGTACTATAAATCAGAGCTTTAGTTGCTACAGCAGTGTTCAGAGGGGAGGCCCAGGGAAGACTGATGAGTATTAGGGGTAGGGAAAAGGGGCCATAAAAAGTTGGCATAGAACAATTCCAAAGACTAGAAAGCCAAAGGGAAGAGATGCTGCTTTCAATTTTCTGCAAGTCACTATTTGAAAGAATGAAGGTGGGCCCAAGGGCTGACCCTTTTAAAAGAGTGTGGTGTTCTGTGTTTTTCTGGCTCTGAATCAAAATCGTAACAGCAGGTCTTGTTATATAGGAGAGGGAAGGCAAAGTATACTTTTATATATTTGTTTGTTTTAAAATATTATTTAATGTTTGAATAGGGAATGCATCGACATGCTTCAAAAACATAAATGTATAAAACATATTCAATATCTCTCTCTTCTATCCCCATTCCCTAGTCACCCAATTCTCCCACATTAGATAAATGCTATTATTTGTTCCTAGTGTACTCTACCAGAGATTTTAATGTATATATAAGCAAATATGAATGTATATATGTATGTATATAGTTTAACCTCGCCCCTTTTAAATTCATATTGTACACACTGTTTTGCATCTTCCTGTTTTCACTCAACAACATATTTGAGGACTTTATAGATGGAGGGTAAACTCTCCATATAGTATACCCTCAGCTTCTTTACATGTGCATAGCATTCCATTTTGTGGATATGCCACAATCTATTTCACCAGTCTCCTGTTGATGTACCTTGACGATGTTTCAAACATTTATCATTACAAAAAAAAAAAAAAAAAGCTTCAGTGAACAACTATATGGTCATGTCATGTTTTGAACATGTGGGTGTATCTGTTGTATCAAGTCCCAGAAGTGGAATTGCTGGTCAAAATGTCAAAAAAGGAGTAATAGGAGAAACCAAAGTGCAGTTTGAAAAGTAAAATGCTCATCATGAAAATCAAAGGGATGAAAGGCTATAGAGTGAAAATCAAGGCTCCTTCCCATGCCATCCTCTGCCACTCAGTTCCCTTCATAGAAGTTATCAGCATCAACGGTTTCCTTTGTATTTCTCCACAGAGTCTGTGCATAAGCAAATATATATGTATTTCTTCTTTCTCTTCTTCTTTTCCCACAAATAGTAGTACACAAAACACCTTGCTTTTTTTTTTATCTCCACAGTATGTTCAATATCTCCAAGATACTTCCATGTCACTGTGTGTTGCCTCAATCTAAAGGGGAATTTTCTACTTATACTCCAGTGTGGCACAGTTGTAATCATTCGTTTTAAAAATTTCTTTTCTCATCCAGCTACAAAGCAATTTAGCTCAAGTCTGAGATTATCAGAGAACTGGAACAACTCTTAGAGGTTATAGTTGTTTTTAAGATATGTGTGATTTAGGGGTTTATTGTATTTGCATTTCTATCTCACTGAACCATGATGTGGGAAAGAATGATGATTCAAAAACATAAAACTATTTCAGCAGCCTCACATGTGCTTTGCTCTCTCTGAACTCCAGGAAGCTGTCACACTTATCAGGTCTTACAGGTCTCCTACCCCATTCATCCTCCACCTGTTTTACACTTTGGTGTTCGGCATCAGATTTCGTTAGAAATAAGGATTTGGATTTGATATATCCCCTTGGATTTCAGAAGAGCACGGTGAGGCCAAAAGAGGTTGAACAACTTCTGTAAGGTAAGGCCACCAACTGATATAAGTGACTAGAACAAGGATATCCCAAGCAATGCCCACATTCTACTCTCCTCTCGCCAGGATCTTTTTCCAACTTCTTAGGACAGTTTATGTCTTAAATTAACAAACTATTTAACCAGCTCCTCCCATGACATTGGATAATAAAAATGAAGCATTTGCACTAGTTTGTTTTCTATATCTTAGAAAATATTTTAGAAAATAGTTCCAGCTGAAGCTCTCAAATAAAAGATGCAAAAATGTGATTTGTCAGGAGAGGTTAAATGATTAGACTTGGTTCAGGAACGTTATTTATGAAAATCTGTATTTTCGCTTAGGTTTCTGTAGACTTAAGACCTGTTTTTTCTCCTAGTATTTAAAAAAGTTTATATTTTATACATTTTATAAAGTTAGACAAAAACAAATCAGTGTCTCCATTTTGTTCCATATGGATTCAAGGAAAGGGCACGCCTGCGCCCACGCAAACACACACACACAATTTCCGAAGTTGTACCACTTTTTTTTTTTTAATTCAGACAAAGAAACAGATCTGCAAACACAGGCCCCCTGTAATTTATAGAATAGGTCAGATTACAAGCCTGGGCGACGGGCAGAGGGGGTTGGGGGAGCTTCAGGACCGCGGTAATTGTTTCCACGCTCCGGGCCCCACATTTCTAGTTTCTGCGACGCCCGCAGACTTCTTAATGTCCCGCTTTGTAAACCCCCCAGGCCGCGTGAATGGCGGAGAAGGTAACTTGACAGCGGAGCTTTGGGGAGGGGTCCAGGAGGGACGCGGGTCTGGCCAGTGGGAAGGTCGGACGCGGAGCCGCGACATCACCCCACCAGCATCAGGCCATCGCCTCCATTCAGTGGTGGAATGTGGGCGGGCAAACGGTGCGCGGGCCCCTCGGGCCGCCGTTAACCCTGTGCGCGCCCGCTGCGGAGCATCACCCCGCGGACGAAGCACCGCCCGCCGGCGCCTCGCTGCCCGCGGTGCCAGCACCCCGCGCGGCGCTGCGGCTGGACGAGTTCATTTTTCTCTACGTGAGCGCGTGGCACTTCGGGTGTTGTCGGTTTTGTAAAATCTCACCATTTAATCATCAAAATTTCTTTCCCCACAACCACATATTTTCATTACAGTTCAAGTAATTTAAAAAACATTTTAAGGTAATCGTGGGGCTCGGGAAGCCAATGCAATGTAGACGGCAGTCACAGCACAGCTCCCAGAGGAAGGAGGCCAGCGCCCAGGCAAGCTCTCAAAAGTGCAGCCCCTCCTCCTCCACACTTTACACGTGGGAATAGTGAGGCAGTGGCCTTGTCTCTTTTGCATTTCTCCACTTCTCTATAACTATGATATCAGTAAGTAGAGGAGTGATCAGTTTCCAGTTAATTTTTCTTAAAACTTTTTATTTAGAAAATATTCAAATCAACAGAATAGTTTTAAATATAGTGCAATAATACAAGTGAATACTTCTATATCCTTCTAGATTCACCTCTTGACAGAATTTTGCCATATTAGTTTTATCAGCTATGTGTATAGAGAGATTTTTTCTTCCAAATTTATTTGGAAGTAAATTGTAGACCTCTTGACTTTTTACCCTGAAATAATACACATGCAGCAACTAGGAATAAGGACCTTTCCCTTTATAACCACAAAAGAGTTATCACACCTAAGAAAATTTACCCTGATTAAATAACACTTAAAATGTAAGCCATATTTAGATTTTTTCAGCTGTTCCAAAAATGCCTTTAAACTAAATTTTTTAAAATTTAGAATTCAATAAAGATGAATTGCATTGCATCTAATTATGTTGCTTACTCTTTATGGTAATTTCATTATATGATTTTTATTCTTTTCAGCCTGCATGGCACATTTGAGAACTGTGGTTATTCTAGATCTGTCTTGTCCCCAAGGATAGTTAGCACATTTTTAAACCAAGATTTTGACAGAAATTGTTTGTTGCTAAGCTTGTGGTATAAATCATGGTTTTCACATGCAGACCAATGTGCTTCTCTGCCCTGGCATCTTACCCAACCCTGATGCAGCAAACCTGACTTTCCTAGGCCCTCGTTTCCAGAGCCAAGTGTTCCATAAAGGCTCTTAGTCTCTTCGTCTTCTCTTGCCTTCCTTTTGGATCCATGATTTCCTTGCTGCTTTACAACAACTCTAATAGAACCCAAATTAAACCATTCTATTTTCTCTTTTTGGGAGAGCTTTAAAAACATTTTTAAACTTCCTCTAAGTTCTGCCACTCTTTTTGTTCCATATGTGAAACTCAAAATCCTTTTCCTACAGTCCTATTGCATTTATTTCCTGGCTTATCCATAATAAATGCATATTGAGTGCTTGCTATATGTCAGACACACATATGTATTTAATATATTTATATTACACTAAAGAACAATCTTATAGAGCTGACACCATGATAGTACCTCCATTTTAAAGATGAGGGTATTGAGACTTAGAATAAGTAATTTTTCTAGTGTGTGTGACATGGTAAGATGTAGAGCTGAGACTTGATGCTTGGCCATCTGACTCTAGAGTTCATGTTCTTAACACTACATACTACCTTTGAGACATTAGCACATAAAACACCTGTATAATTGAGAGGTATTTCATCCATCAGGTTACTTTGCTGTGTCACTATTTTCATAAGTCATTTGGTAGAAATTGATGACACTCATGTGCCAGTCCTGTGTATTGAGCACGAGGCTAACATTTTAACCAAATGATATTTGGAGAGCCCATCTCAGCTAGCTGTTGGCTCACTGAGGCCATAGACATCCCTGGGAGTCAGACGATGTTAGATCATCCCTAAAACAGTGGTTTCCCAGTGTCTGGAATTCAAAAACCGTTAAAACCTCTAATACATTTTGGGAAAAGACATGAGGTTGTCACTTTATTATTTGGACAAGTGACTTAATTTGATAAATTCAGCCATACCAAAATTTACTATAATGTCCTTGTTTTTCTCATTTTGTGGTAGATAAATGTAAGCCTCATGATGAACTGACTTTGGGTCTGCTCATATAGGCCAACACCATCATTTTACTTATAAGGGGGTGATTCATCAGATACATCTTATGTTAGCCATATTACTGTGATGGAGTGTGTAAGCCGAGGTGGATGGGATGAAGCCCATCTAACATAAGCACTGAGAGTGGCTTCCTTCTGATTAAGGGTGAAGGTCTGATGCATCCATAAGCTTATGGATGTAGGACTGGCAGATGACACTGCAGAAGCAAGGGTTCATTGAGGATAAAGGACTGAGGTATTAGTGGAGGTTGTTCAAGGTCTATGGCCTGACGATGGGAAGGTTTGCAATAATAAAAAGATGTTGGTTCAAGTTTCAGCTCTGCTTCGTGTCCTTGGAGAGGTCTGAATGTTTCTGAACCTGTTCCCTCACTCAAAAAATGTCATCTCATGAGATAGATAAGAGGACATACAGGAAAATGCTTTTCAAATTAAAAAGCAAATACAAATGATAAGAATCATTATCGAAGAGTCTTTATTGATAAAGGCTTTAAAACAAATACGTGATATAATTCTCTAGGGAGCAAGGATTTCACTTTGGAACATTATTTAGATGTCATACGAGTAGGAGACTTTGAAGGAAAAGATTTGTTCATAAGTAATCCTAAAGTAATTTCAATAAAATCTATTTTCTGGCCATTATTGGAATAAAGTATAATCTCAACTGAAGAGAGATTTGAATGGGAGACTTTGAAAGAACTTAAGAAATATTGTATGGTTCTAGATATTATTTTAAGAAATGAAACATTGCAATATAAGTGATAACAACTTCTATTGAAATAAAATATTTTATAACTATATTTAAATATAATATTTTCTGCAATAATGTTAATTTATCATATGCAATTCCAATACAATGTCTGAATGTGATCTGTAAAATTTAGGGTTCATTTCTGAATCTAAGAAATTTATTGACAAATCCAGTAGCTACTACATCTCCAAAGTGAAGTATCTCAAAAGTGAAATTAAAAAAAAAAAAAACCATCTAAGAATATAATGACTCAAAAATTATTATCTAATTTGGCATTTCTAGCAATAGAGCATAAATCATGCAGTTATAATACAAACAGCATAATTGGCAATTTTGCTGAAATGAAGATAAGTATAAATACGTAATAACTTTTACATTATATATATCATTACTCATCCAAAATTCGCTGGCTCATCAACAGAACATTAGACTGCATCATAATTGTTAAATTTCATTGTCTTTGATATTTTACCAACTCCCACGCATATAAAAATCATAGTTTTCATATGTATATATTTAAATTTTGTGGTTTGAAAGTATAGTCAAAATAGATAGAATATGTTTCTTAGGATGAGTTATGATTATTTAATATTTAGATAGATGATACGTGAACTTCCCTACATTGGAATTCTTGCCCCAGGCCTTGCAAATGTTGGAGGAGAATCTTAAGAGGCAACTGCTATTTGGTGTGATGTCTCTTCCTAAATAACCTGAGTACTGCTCATGCCTATTTCCACAGTTCTGAGAACAAATCCTTTACCTCCGTGGCTTTCCCTGGTGTCTCGCCTTCTCCCTCTTGGGTTTCCAAAAAGACTAGTGGGACAGACCTCTTTGAGATGGCCTCCTCAGTTTAGTGCAGCCCACCCCTCTCCGGACACCTGGCACAATTTCCTGGGGGGTTTGACTGCAAGTTAGTCAGATCAACACACAAAGTAAGGATGACTTTGATCTGCACGAACTGTTAGGCCTAGGAGGTTAATTGGCAGCAATTATTCCCCTGCCACTGCAGAGTTCAGACTTGGGAACAGGCCACCAACACAGGCTCACAGATCTCATAAAGTATCCTCTCACTCTGATCTGAGCTCTCACTTTCAACGTTTAGCAAGTACCAAGAAGTCTATGAATTTCAATTAGGATTTAATGGCAATCTTTGATATAAACAATAAAATGATAAAGGAAGGCACTTTATGTTATTGATACTGGATTTTGTACTGGATCATTTAGACATTAATGATAATTGTTGTTGTTATTTTTTTAATGGCAAATGACCTGCATGGCTTTTTAAAAAGAAGATTTCCAATGCTATTTTGAACAAATCTACCACTAGGCAGTAGTTTCCTTTTAAGACTGCTAGGAACTTGATGCTGCAGCCAAATACCCCTGCCGCCCCTTCCGGCCCCTCCCCTCAAACCCTACAGCTGGTCCCATGAGTCTAGTTATCCCGTTTGCAAATAACTTTGGCTCTCCAGCCTTCAGTCTGCCCCCAGCCTTCCTCAAGCAGCCTACTTGCTTTTTTGCGCACATGCTGTCATCCTACACTGAGGCCTCCTTCATTCCGGGTGACTCACTCAAAGTTTTTATAACACTGTAGGCGCCAGCCATTCATAGGTACTCAAAGTGGTTTCACTCTCCAGATTTCCCTGAGGGTTTATGTTGTGGATTTTAACTGGGCTTTGCAAGAACATTCAAACTCACCTAAAGATACTGGTTGCATATCCACTGGTTGTATACCCATCTCTCTCCCCACATCTTAAAATCAATGCACAAGGGCCATATCTCCGTCTCGATTTGGGGAAGAATCCTTCTGGTGTGAGCTAAGGAATTAGGGATATGACTGTCATAAACATTTTCTTTCCTCTAGGCACACTGCTGCTGGTAAGTTTTCAAAATACTCCAGTTGTGTGTGTGAGTGTGTGTGTGTGTGTGTTCTGTTTGTGTTATTTTGCTTTGCTTTGCCTTCTTCTTTTCTTTCTTCTTTTTTTTTTTTTTTTTTAATTGAGAGCACCCCTAAGCCTTGCGCAGAATAAGAAGGGATAAGAAAAGAGGTGACTAAATAACTGCCTCTAACTGCTGGTAAATATTTCATCCCAGGGCACTGCCGAGGAATACTGATACATGGTTAAACACAAACTATGACATCTCACCTTCCTGGGGGTTCCACACTGTCTTCCCTTCACCTCTCTCCCCACATCTTAAAATCAATGCACAAGGGCCATATCTGTCTCGATTTGGAGAAGAATCCTTCTCATTGTTGATCATTGTGCATGGAAACAAAAGAACATATGGATCAAAGGTTTAGGGTCTGCAGCCCCACCACAGTCACATGACCACCCAGCTCAAAGGAGGCAACTGTCAACTGACAGGCTCATAAGCTTCTAGCCTTTCATGGAGAGTCCCTGTTGTTACCTAGAAACAGTCCCCTCACATCATTTACATGGCCTTGCACTATGCTGCCAACTGTCCTTTGGGAGTTTCCGTATTTAGCCATTTCAAGCTGTACTCTTAATAAAAGCATCCTTTCTTCCTCTCTCTCTCTGAAACATACAATCCTGCATCCCTCTAGCCCTCAAATTCATTTTATTTTTCCTTTATAACTTAAAATCAGTTTGCCTAGTTCTCATACTTCAGAATCCTGCTGGTAGTTTTATCATAATCATGTTTAAATGTATAGATTATTAAATACATATTTTGAAAATTTTTAAATGTTAAGGTTTCTTATCTAATAATAATAACAACAAAATCCATACATGTTTTCATTTATTCAGGTCTTTCTTATCTGCCCTCAGAAGTATTTCTGTATTCATATAGCTCTTGCATATTTCTTATTGAGTTTATTCTTAGGTATTTTACCTCATGTTGCTATTATTAATGGCATCTTCCATTATCTTCTATTTGTTGTCTATATATGATGACATCCCAATACTTTTAATAGGACAGAAGCAGCCTTCTTGCTTTAAAAATGAGAGGAGGGCTTCGGTCTGCTTTTATGCCTGCTTTTAAAAATTGAAATAGTGAAGAGTTTGAATATAAGACAGAGGTCACAGGAGGGACAAACTAGGGGTAAATTCATCAAAGTCCTACAGCTGTAGGCATTTACTAAAGAAGTGAGGAGAGCTGCTCTTTGAAGTTGTAAGAAAGCCATGGACCTGGGAGATTAGCTGTGGTCCTCAAATCTCCAAGACCAGAAATATTTTCATCTCCTTTCAAATTGTCCTCATTGAAGGAGATCTCACATACACGTTAAGGAGGAGAGCACTGTGTACTGTTCTCATCATCAGATAATCCTTTTTTTCTACAATTATACATTTCTTCTTATTTCTTTTTTGTGCTGTTCCCAGCTGAGATGGAGAGTTACTTATCACCATTCTGTGTAAGTGCCCTATAAGAATGAAAGTTCTCTTTAGATGCCTGCACTGATATACTAAAGGAACTGGGAATTCCAAGGATATATTTATTGAATGTCTACAATGTGCCAGGCACTGAGCTTTACATGAACAACTCATTTAATCTTCCAACAGTCCCATGGGGGAATTACTATTATTTCTCCTTTTTTACATAAGACTGAGGCTCCAAGAGATGAAGAAAATTATCCAAGATCACACAGCTGGTTAGTGGTGACATCAAGATTTGAACCCATACATGTCGATCTCCAGCACCTAAACTCTTAGTAGCTTTTATCTATAATATATTTTTGTGGTGGTGGAAGGAAAAAGACCTAAATTATGCCTCAACCAAACTGATAATATTAGTCTTTCATTAAATGTCTGTGGCAGCCATGGGAGTATACTGTTCATCTCCCTAAAAAGTGAGAACCCACTATGAGTGGTGTAGTTAGCTGACAGTATCCAGCAGCAGCACCTTCAGAATCCACCCCAGTGTTCACACCAAGAGCATGGTCTTCCGGGTCACTCCAAGCCAATGGCTGTGCCTGCAAGGGAGCTAGAAGCAGGTCATTCCCATCCAATGTGGGATTTCTCCAGTCTGAGCTGGGGCTCCCCACCAGCCTAGCTATTTCTTCAGAGCTACACAGAGTTAAGGCCCTACCTATCCACTCCTCCTTCCTCTCAGTCTCCCCATGTGGGACTCAGAGATGCCCTACCTATTCCTGCACTTTCTGTTTTTTTCATTTATAGGCATTTCCCTCAGTAAGTCTTGCCACCCAATTCTTAGGGGACTCACTTAGATATGCCTTTCCTCAAAGATATTATCATCTTTGTAACTTCAAAATTTCTATATTTCTCGTTGTCCTCAAATGGGAAATATGCTATATCTGCCTAGAACTGACCAGCAAAGAAAGAGGTTACAAGTGTCATATCCTACATGCCATGAACTTGTCCTCTGGTCCAGTCCTCAACAGTTCAGTTAAGCAGGTCATACACTTGGTTCCAAAATATTTGTTGTCAGTTGGGCTGCACTGTTAATATATTCTTCACTTACATATATCTGTTCCTTACCTGTACAGGAGACAAAATGGTGTTTAATATATATTTTTGTCAATTATGAAACTGACAGGTTCTCGGAAGGACATGAATTTTTGAAGAACACTATTCAACTAAGCATAGTCCCTTACTCCACACTTTTATAAGTAGTTCCTTAATTACACTCTTCTGTTACCCTTACTGAGTGTGTCATTTGTTTCCCATAGGAACATTGATGATATAATGTATACCTTAGGATCAATCAATGCAGTGTTTCCAACTAGTAGAAACTACACTAGAATCTTGTATTAGTTAAGGTAAAGGTTAATCTCAGACTACAAGGGTTTAAATAAGAAATACAATCAATTCTCCTTATTTGCAGTAGTTATGTCCTATAAATTTGATGTGAACACGGAATTAGCAAATATTGAACTATTGCTCTTAGGGAGAATACAGGATTGGGTTTCTGCAAGCCTCTGGCCACAGAATTCTCATCAACTGGTTCACACATAACCTTGTTGTATGTGTATTTCTGTTTCAAGATACCTTATTTAATCTATATTGCTGATTCATTAACATTGAACTCATGGCCAACAGCATTATAACTCATGCCTGAATAAAGTTTATCTAACATATGTATTTTCTCTTTAAGGCACATCACAGCCTTCCTGCACTTAGGAACACTAACTAGACAGTACTTCACACTGTATTTAAGAGCCATTTTAAACTGAGAAATTACCAACAAAGCACAACAATGTTACAAAACATGGCACTATACATACCATAAAAAAGAAGCTTGTTTACATTAAAGAGCTGAAACAAGAAGAAGAAGCATTGTCTTGTTAGCCCTCAGTTAGGAATATGCTTGTTGGACGCCTCAAATTTTTCACCACTTTGTGTATGCAAGTGTCTACAGATGACTGAAAAGGTGCCATGAGTATTGATTTCAAAGTGACAGATAAATTTTAGTGAAGTCACAGATACAGAATCCACAAATAATGAAGATTGACTGTACATTTTATTTTCCCCTCATGTAAAAAAGTTTGGCCTACATAAAACAGTGAGGCATTTTTCCATGAGGTTATTCAGGGGCCCAGCTTCCTTCCATCTTGTCGTGCTGTCATCCCCTAGGGTACTGCATTCTTCTACATGATTAATGTTAATTTACTAGGACATCTATGTTTCATCTCCCAAAAGAGGGAAGGAGAAGAAGTCCAAGGCAATAAAAAAAAAAAAACGTATTAAAGTTGAAGCTGCACACATCACTGATGAAAATTTCGTCATCCGATCTGCAAGAAAAGCTAGAAAATATCTCTGGCTGGGTGGCATGCACCCAAGAAGAAATGGAGATTAGATTGGGGTAAATAACTGGCAGTTTACCACAAACAAATAATTAAGAAGCCAGAGTTATGTTTCTAATCCTGAAACATACCAAGTTATGCTCCCATCACTGTTACCTGAGAGTGCTTGTTTCCTGGAGCCTTCAGCAGCATAGCAAATATTTTTTCTTTATGCCATATGAGGCACAGAAAATTTTGTGAGTTGGCCAGAATTAAACTTAGAGGCAGAGTGGGGCTTGGCCCAGGAATTTTAAGTTTGCATCATCTGTTTTCTCCTCCACACCTGTTTCTTGAGTTAGAGCAACCTCGACCTCTCCTAGATAGGCTTCCCAGATAACCAGACCTATACTCACCTTTCATTTTGCTAATCTCTTACATGTAGAAACCTAACATCATTGTTGTTTTCTAATGGTTTCATGGTGTAATCCTATATTCCAGCTTGTTAAAGGCTGGTATTATGTCAAGGTTCCCCCCATCCTCACACCCTTCCTTAGCACCAAAGAGATCCAGGGCATTTGGCACAGCATCAAAAACTATGTGTTTATTGTTTAATTAAACTACTTTTTTTTTTAATTTTTACCATTCTACAGGGGAAGGGAGAAGGTTAATATTAATTGGGTAATTGGGTAACATTATATTGTAAATATCATGTGGTGCTGGGCAGTATTCAATATGTCATATAATTTATTCTTCATGGTAACACCGGAAGTTGGCAATTATTCTTATTTAACAAGAGAAAGAGAGAAACATGGAGAGATTAAGCAACCTTCTCAAAGTAACCCAGAGTTAGTGGCAGGCAGAACTAGTGTTCAAACAAGCCATACCTAACCCCAAAATCAGTGCTTGTCCACATCATAGGACTGCCTCCTAGGGCCAGGAGTAAAAGAGGCAAGTGAGAGGAGTGAAGCTCTTGCCTAGGGTACAAAATATAAGGGAGTACCAACAAACTCAGCAATCAAGATAAATAATGTTTTAATGCAATATATTTTTTTAATTAAAATTAATGCCAAACAATCCATGATGAACAAAAAAATCAAACTTTTAAATAAAGACAGGATTATTATTACTGATTGTAATGTTGCCTCCAATATAGCTTTCCGCAGCACTGTTACTGATCCTCTGTTTATTTAAAATTGTAAGCTGAGTCATTGGATGAAAGTGTTGTTTTAGAAGGATTAATATGTTGGTGGGGTGTAGGGCAAAATGAAAAAGAGAGAGGCTGAAAGACTTTGAAGGTTGGAAAGATTTTGCCCATTGAGATGAATTCAGAAAGGCAAACAGTGTGAAGTGCATGGGTATAATTCCACTTTTTCCTGTCAGCTCTGTGCTTAATAACTTGGGAAGTACAACCAGAATAAGATAGTCCAATGCTTTTAATAAATTCTCTGTCTTCCGTAGACTGAGCTATGAATGACCTACTACTTTTTATGCCCCTGCAATCCCAGCTCTGATGGTTAACCTGGATGTGCCCTGACAACTTTCCCTTCACTCCTAATGGCACCTGCAGGGGAAAATTCTCATGTCTCCCATGTCCATCCTCCTCAGTATTTTAGAGATTTTGATCCTGTCTTCTCCCACCTGCAGGTTTGTTTTTCTAGCCTAGCCTTCCAAATCTTTCTAGGTTTTTCCACATACTGAAGCCTTCTCTATTTCTCTGGCCATTTCAGTTGTCTTTCTCTGAATCTTTTCTAACTCCATGAACTTTCTTGGGTTATAACATGTAATACTCTACACACAGTACTTGGTAATTTTCACATGTTATCATCTCTATGCAAAAATATGTATAGGATTTTTAGAATGCTAGAAATGTGTCTTGGGGACCTCAGATTTAACCAAGCCCAACTTTCCTCAATATACGTATCAGAGACTCTGGGATTTAACCAAAGTCACTCTGGAAGCTGATGGTAGGATCTGTCAATTTCCCTTCCACTATAAACAATTGACTCCTTTCAGTTTGTATTCTGTTCTTGAGACAGAGTCCTGGTTTAGTCTTCTTAAAGAGTAAAGGAGCAGAGAAGTAGCAAGCTACACTGTGTTCTTGGGCCTACAGAGTTTGGCCTTTCCTTCTTCCATAGTTCATCAGACTGACAAAGGGTACACAGGAAGGAATTGGCAGTCATCTTGTATAGGGAGTTAAAATTATGATTCTAGCTATGGTTCTAGACAGTGCTGTTTCATTTCCAATATCCTTTTCTGATGACACCCAAATTTTTGCCAACCTTTTTGGAGAGAGTGTGCATTGGTTTCTATCTTTAGGGAGTAGTTTGCAGCTACTCTGAGCTTCCTTTCCTCAGCCAAAATGATTTTTATCTAATGGTCAATGTTACTCAGAATGTAACCTCATAAACCTGACCTGAAGCTGTGTGCCATCGGAATGTTTTTTACCAATTGTATAAATACAAGAATGTACAAAAATTGGTAAAAGATAGTTTGCATTTCCTAGAGGGTGAACAAGGAGAAAAAAGGTAAGGATATTCAGTATCTGTAAGATTGTCGCAATTACCACAATTTTAAAGGGGAGGAGGTGAGAAGAACAGAAGTTCAGCCAAAAGGCAAAAATTTTATATCAGGCAGTGGTTTAAACATCTCATTGGCTCAGGCCTATAACATGAATGAATAAAGTTGATTGGTAAGATGTATAGGAACAGTAGAGAACTCTAGAAAACATGGCAAATCTAAACAGGGCAGCCATTATTCAGTGTCAGCCAACTGTTGCCATGCAGGAAAGTGGGGCCAATAATGCTAGATCTGATTTTTCAAGACAATTCAGAAATCTAAAATTTTCTGTAAAGTCATTTAATTTTAAATGCTGGCAACAAATCCACCTTGAGAGAGAGGAAGGAAGAGAGGAAAAGTGAAAGAATCATGTGCAGGCTAAACAGAACTGTGAGAGAACCCAGGCTTTGCCAGTTGTGACTCTATACATCTTTCTCATCTTATCTCAATAGACATATTTCGGAACTTACTTCTAGGTATACTTGGAACTAGATCAAATGTAGTCAGAATTTCCACTGCCTTGCTCTAATTCTACCATATAACTTATTCCTTAAACATCTGCCCAAAGTCTATATATTACATCTTATTTGAAATAAAATATGTTGACAATTAATTACATGAAAAAGAAATACAACTTCCATAATGGTCCAAATGACTTTATATACAGTTTAGCTATTTTTAAAAATATAATCGACTATAAAAAGAATTGTTTTTTAAAACCTACTGGAGCAATCGACTTCTACAATTAACTTCTGAATTTAGAAGGTTGATGGGAAAGTTGCAGAACATTAGGCATCACTGTTAAAAGTAGACTGCTAAAAGAATTCAAGGACAACCATCCTGCAAATATTTTTACTGGAGTCAATTTTGACCAATAAATGGCTTCTATTCCTGTAGAGGTCATCTAGAATACCAAGCGATATATTCATACTAATTCAGAAAGAAAAGAAGTTAGTGATCTTGTCAGCTGATTAGGTGAGAAGAAACTAAAGAGTTCAGCTTGGCTCAAACTATCTGTTCGTGATTTCATGTGAATATAAATGTGCTAAACATTGTATCCTGCTTCCTGCACAAAATTCATCACCCTAGTCTCCCCCTTAACTTTTTTAGCCTCTCACTGTACCCATCTCTTCCCCAGCCTACGGTTTTTACATGTTTAACGTATGCCTACTTCTGTTTCCACTATTTCTCCTGCTCTTAATGAGTTGAGACTCTTTAATTTTTTTAATTTCTCTGCTGTCTCAGAGGTTCTCCATACCCCTTACACTTTCATCTCAAACTCCACTCCCACACCCCCATTCTAGAACCTGGACGACTCCCCACTCTCTATCCGGTATCTCTAGGCCTAAGATGCTCTTCGCTTTCCCTCTGGGGCTGCTCAGACCCCCTCATACCCACCCCCACGACGCTCCCCAGGCCGGCAGCCTCAGCCATTCCAGAAATTGACAAAGAAGTTGCAGAGGGAGTGCCACTTCTCAGCACAGTAGGTCTCCGTGAGCTTTGCGTTTTCGTCCAGCCCATCGGGATCTGGCCCGGTCCCCAGGGGTCGCTCCTCGACTGCGGCCGAGGCTGCCTTCCTCTTGCCCCCTTTAGTCTTCTTCTTAGAGGGCTTCCCTTTGGGGGGTGAGCTCGGGGGAGGCGGGACCCTTGCTGCGGGGCGGATTGCGGGCTCCTGGGGCCGCCCCCAGCTCCTGGCCCTAGGCTTGAGATCCCGGAGGTAGCCTGCTGCAGTGGTGGGAACGCATGGGGCACCAGGCGCAACTCTGCGCGGTGGCCCTTCTTGCCAGCGCACAGGCGGGCTTTGAGTGGCGCAGGATCCTGGCAGGGTCGCCGCTTCTTGCGCAGCCTGCCCAACACCTGCTTCCAGTAGTGCGAGCCGCGTGTGGCGTAGGCGGCGCAGCGCTCCGGCTCCCCGCGGTAGGCGCACTGCTGGCGCGCCCCGTCTGGACCCTGGCACAGCAGCGCCAGCTCGCTGCCCGCCACTTGCCCTGGGGACGGGCAGCAAGAGCTGCCAGCTGCATGTGTGGCGCTCCGGGCTGACGAAGCGGCCCGAGGAGCCGCCCGTGTGACCCCAGGCCGACTCTGCCGCGCTGCGTCCCACCCCCTTGTCCCTCCCGGCGGCCGCGAGGAGGAAGCCACCCAGCAGCAGCAGCGAGAGCGACGCTCGCAGCCTTAGAGGACTCATGGCCGCGGTGTCTTCGCTCAGGTCGGCTCTTCCGGACCCACAGGGTGCTTCAGTGGTGGTAGGGCCAGGAGAGCAGCATCCCTCGGACCTGAAGACAGAAGCAGAGACTGCTACTGACTGACCCGTGCGTCGCCCTTGGCCCCAGCACTTACACCTGCGAATTCCTTTTCCCAGACTTTCTGGGAGCTGGTTTCCAGTGGGCAGCCCAGTCTGCGACGGGCCCCTCTAATAAAGTTCTCCCGGGAGAAAATCGCTTACTGTCTAAATAATCTTTTTAAAATCGTTTTGAAACTCCGTGCAAATACAAAAGCAAAGCAATGACTGACAATTACCACCTCCACTCCCTCCCTTCCCCACCTTCCAATATGCTATTCGCAAAATCATTCCAGATCATTTCTTGGAAACGTGCACTTTTCTGCACTTTGAACTTACCGAGTTACAGCAGAGGTGGCGGAGCCTTATTAAGGTAGAGGGAAGGACTGGAGGAGAGGTTAGTCTGTTAGCCAGCTCCCAGTGAATGAACGTGTTATCAATGGGGCCTCCCCGACTATGCCCCTCCCAGACTTCTTTCACACTGGGAGGTTTCCCACCACCGGGACACACACACACACACACACACACACACACACACACGCACGCACGCACGCAAGCACGAAGTAAAAAGCTTGTGTTTAGCTTCCATGTTTAAAATAATCACGCGAATTTTAACAAGTCATTCTTTTCTTTCCTTGTACATCTGAATGTAAAAGGTAATCAGAAAGATCTAAGTTCTAAGTTAAACAAAATAAAATGAAACAAAACGACTGTGAATATTCTAAACCAGGCACTATTTACACTATTTTTCATGTTATTCTGAATTGTTTTCACCCATCATTTCTGAAAGTCTTATCCCAATAAACTTAATCTTAATTCTAATAACTGTTACTTCTAATAAAATATAGTCTAGTTCATTCATATACCATAGTGTTCAGCAGTTCACTCACAGATGAACATTCAGGCTTTTGATTATTTTTAAGTATTATAAATCACTTATAGACTTCTTACAAATATTAGAAGTTTTTTAAAAAAATAACTTATTTGGATTGCAACTGCAAGGTAATAGTACCAGTTCAAATGGTATGATCTTTAAGACTAGCATGTCCTTGAATCTTGGAGTTCATATGTTCATATATTTAAGCAAAGTTAAAATGTACTGGAAGATATTCCATCATCTTTTAAAAGTGTTCTCAGTAATAAATGTAATTTTAAAATTTTTGAGAGTTTATACTTCTGACTATAATTGTTTTACACATGGGAATATTTTTCAAAATATTTCCCCAAGATGTCAAAAAGTCTCATTATATTTCCTAACATCTTCTTGTGGAGAGTATTTTCTATTACTGAACTCACATTAGTGTTGTATTTGAACAGTTATAATTTAATTACTGCTATAGAAACCAAAATATTTTAAATTAGAAAAAAAATACTCAAACAAGAATTAGTACATGTTAAATATATTGTAGTATATATTAACCTAAGAAAAGAATTCTTTTGTCTCTCTGGTAAAATAAGAGAGATTAAAAAACTTGCCATCATTGAGTGATAAAGCCACAAAGCTACCTGACTTTCATTGATCAATAACCTTTATATTTCAGCTTTGAGTCATTACAATCAATTGCAAAGTCAGTTATGTCTTAATTACACCTATTTGATATATAATGAAATACAATTAGTACCTAGGAAATTAACAAATATTAACATAAGTTTCATAAACAAGAGTAACTTCTTAATACACTTTGAGATGAAAATCTCTTTCCCCAAAAACCATGTTTGTATGAGTAAAGCCCTAAAACTGTGTTTGTCTGTTACTTATTGGTATCAGCTACTGAACCAAATTGAAATAGTTTCTCAGATAAAGAGTGACATCTTGTGACATTCTGTACTAATTACAATGAAAACGTTTATTACCTGAAAAGTCATATATTCCAGAGACCTCGCTTTCTGTCTGAAACATTGTTCCCAGAGGAAAAAGTTAAGACACACAGATGTGCTGTGCCATGTCAGAGGCAGGTAATTTCTACCAGAAGTTACTTTTTATAAATTGTGGTAAAATATACATAACATAAAATTTACCATTTTAACCGTTTTGGACTGTATGGTTCTATGGCTTTAAGTACATTCATACTGTTGTGTAACTATCACCATCATTCATCTCCAGAACATCTTTCATATTCCAAAACAAACTGTACACATTAAACAATAACCCCTTATTCCTTCTTCCCTCTAGCTCCTGGCGATCATCATTCTACTTTCCGTCTCTATGAATGTGACTGCTCTAGGATCCTCATTTAAATAAAATAATATAGTAATTGTCCTTTTGTGAATAGCTTATTTCACTTAGTATAATGTTTTCAAGGTTCATCCATGGTGTAGCGTATGCCAGGATTTCCTTACTTTCAAGACTGAATAACATTCCACTGTATGTATGTACCACATTTTGCTTACCCATCTATTTATCAGTGGGCTCTTGTGTTGCTTCTACCTTTGGGCTATTGTGAATAATGCTGCTATGAACATGGGAAAACAAATATCTGTTTGAGTTCTTGCTTTTAATTATTTTGGATATATCCCCAGATCATATGGTAATTTTGTTTCTATCTTTTTGAGGAACCTCCATACAGTTTCCTATAGTGGCTGTACCATTTTACATTCGCACCAACAATGCACAAGGGTTCCAGTTTTTCCATATCCTTGCCAATTCTTGTTATTTAGTGTTTGTTTGTTTGATTGTTTTTATAATAGCCATCTTAATGATTATGAAGTGGTATCTCATTGGGTTTTAGTTTGCTTTTCTCTAATGATTAGTATTCCTCAGCATCTTTTGGTGTGCTTATTGGTCATTTGTATATCTTCTTTGTAGAAATGTCTATTCAAGTCTTGTGCCCATTCTTTAAAATCAGGTTATTTTGTCGTTGTTGTTGAGTTATAGGAGTTCTTTATATATTCTGGAATTAACTTCTTACAGGATATATGATTTGCAAATATTTTCTCCCATTCCATAGGTCGTCTTTACACTGTCTTCATAGTGTCCCTTGATGTATGAAAGTTTAAAATTCTTATATAGGCCAAACAAAGACACTTTAGAAGACATCATGATGTGAGATGTGTAAGGAAACATAAAATATATATCTTAATATTGATTTTTAAAAAATAATCTCATTTGTATCAGTGATCCAATATGCCTGTTTGAATTCACACTGTGTGGTACTTAATAGTTAGAATGGGGTAAAATATCTTGACAATTTCAGTGATTAACTACATAGTCCTGCCCTGTGAACCCCACAAAGGAAAAAATCTTAACGTAAGGAACAGTCTGTGTAGCACCTCCTTCTTTTCTTTCCCTAGGGAAAGGTAACAGACCCAATGAACTTCTATGGTGAATTGGGTAGTAGGGCAGGGGACCTTCTGCCTTTTGGTTTTTTAAGATTACATAATTCTTTCTGCAGGTAAAATAAGCTTTGAACAGTTTAATATTTAAATTTTCTTTGTTTAATGTGGATTGGCCTTATCTCACAAATTATATTGTAAGCTTTTTAGACAAGGATAATTTTTCAACTTCTTTTGTAGCTAATTCAGTGCTCAAGGCAAAAAGCTGATTGCTTGAACTCTCATACATTGCTGGTAGGAATATAAAATGGTACAATCACTTTAGAAAACTGACATTTTCTTACAAAGTTAAATACACACCTACTCTATGATCCAGTCATTCTACTCCTAGGTATTTACCCAAAGTAAATGAAAGCATAGGACCGCAAAAAGACAGGTACAAAAATATTTCTGACTTTATTCATCATAATAGCTCCAAAATGGAAACAACCAAATTATACATCAACAGGTGAATGAATAAACAGTTGTCATACAACCTGTTTATTCATCAGTAATAAAAAAATGAATGATGAATTGCTGCCACATGCACAACATGTATTAATCTCAAAACCACAATATTTTTCTATATGTTGAACCTATAATTTAAAAAATACAAATAGTATTGCTTTGTAAGTATAATTTTTAGAATTTATAGACATTGTATGCTATTGTAAATAATATTCTTTATCTTGTTTTTTTTTTTTTTTTTACTCAGCTTATGGCTTTGAGCTTTGTCCATATTGGCATATGTAGATCTAGTTAATTCACCACTATTGGCATCCCATTATGTGGTTATATTATATTTAATTTATCTATCATTCCACTGATGGAAATTTCAGTCATTTTTAGGTTTTTCTAGGTAACAAACAATGCTGCAATGAACACCCTTATAGAGATCTTGAGGACAAGAATGTTTCCCTCGAGCAGTGGTCTTTAAACTGCTGTATAAGTACCCATGAGGATATCCAAAACCTTTTAGAGAAGTGTATAGGACTAAGCAGATTTTTTAAAATTCAGTTTTGGGGTGGCTCCATAGTGTAGTGGTTAGCACATCTGCATTTACATGCAGAAGGTCCTGGGTTCGCGCCCCAGGTGGAGCCACGGACCATACCTTGGGTGCACCAGGTTCCAGGTGCATGCTGTGAGTGCTTGGGGGTGAGATGCCCTGCCATCAGAGATCCAGTTCTTAAGGGGAAATGGCAACATCCATAGGTCAGGGGTGAAAGTGTGCGTGGGGGGCGGGGAATTAAAGAGGGAAGAAAATCAAACAATTCAGTTTTAAGATCCTCAACCTGCATGTGTATGCTTTCCTGCATATGTTTATCTCAACCAGAGGCCTGGGTGTAGACCTATTGTTGGGGTACTAGTCTGGTTTTCCTTTTCCCCCTCTTTCATCATTGCTCCACTCCCACTTGACCACAGAAAGGCATAATTCACATCCATATCAAATCTCATTTGAGATTTTATACATGAAATTTAATATACATATTTTCTATATTAAGTTTTTATCTTTAAAATTCCTGTTAACCCATCTCAAATTTATTTCGTGTTTAGCATGAAGCAACACTATAACCGTAAATCTAATAACTGTGATATGAAAGTCTAAATTAACTGGATAATTTTATACCTTTTTAAAATAAATTTTTTATTTTTCAATTATACTTGGTATACAATATTGTATTAGTTTCAGGTGTACAAATAGTGATTTGACATTTATATAACTTTCAAAATAATTACCCCATTAAGTCTAGTACTCATCTGATACTATACATAGTTATTACAATATTATTGACTATATTCTTTATGCTATACTTTATGTCTCCTTGACTATTTTGTAACTATCACTTTGTAGTTCTTAATCCCTTCCTCTTTTCACTTACTCCCTCCAATACCCCTCCCATCTGACAACCCTCAAAATGTTCTCTGTATCTATGAGTTTGTTTCTGTTTTGTTTGTTTATTTTGTTCTTTAGATTCCACATGTAAGTGAAATCATATGGTATTTATCTTTCTCTGACTGACTTATTTCACTCAACACGATACCCTCTAGGTCCAGCTGTGGTGTTGTAGATGGCAAGATTTCATTTTTTTTAACTGCTGAGTAATATTCCATTTTATATATGTACCACCTCTTCTTTATCCACTCATCCATTGATGGACACCCATATCTTGGCTATTGTAAGTATGCTGCAATGAACAAATGGATGCACATGTCTCTTTGAAGTAAACACCCAGAAATAGAATTACTGGCTTCTTCTTTGTCTCTTTTTACAGCCTTTGTTTTAAAGTTTATTTTGTCTGGTATAAGTATTGCTACCCCAGATTTTTTGTTTGTTTTTGTTTTCATGAAATATCTTTTACTATCCATTTACTTTCAGTCCGTGTGTGACTTATGATCAGAAGTGAGTCTATTGTAGGCAGAAAATATAAGGGTCTCGTTTTCTTATCCACTCAGCCACCATATCTTTTGATGGAGCGTTTAATCCTTTTACATTTGAAATAATCGTTGATAAATATGTGGTTATTGCCATTTTATTATTCATAATTTTTATCTTCTTTTCCTTCTTCTTAAAGGAGTCCCTCTAATATTTATTTTAATACTGGTTTGGTATTGATGAACTCTGTTAGCTTTTTCTTGTCCCTTAATTCTAAATGATAGCTTTGCTGGGTATAGTAATCTTGGTTGTAGGTCCTTGCTTTTCATCAATTTGAAATTTCATGTCAATCCCCAAGGTCAAAATACTCTTCACTAAGTTTCCTAATATTTCTAGAGTTCTGTATTTTTAATTTTTAGATCTTTAATTCATCTGATATTTATTTGGGGATATGGTATAAAGTAGGAATTTGATTTTTCTGTACACAAAGAGAATCAATCTTCTAATATTCTTTGTTCAATAGTTCTTTCTTTTGCCATTCATTTTTGAAGCCATTTTTCTAGTGATTAAAAAAGAATCACTAATATTTAGCATTTAGTATTTTTTAAGGGTTTCACATATTAGCTCATTTAATCCTTACAATTTTACAAACAACAGGTTCATGATTCATTATTTACAGTTTTGAAACTGAAAAAGGTTTAAAACCATAGTTTAAAAAAATTAATTTGGCAGCAAAACCTGTCCTGAACTGCCATGTAGTATTTACAGTCCTTTATTTGTTCCTCTTAGCATGGTTATTCATACGTTTTGCTGTAGAACTATAAATGTACTTAATTACAGGGTGCTGCCCTAGAAGCTGTTGGGATGTGACAGAAACAAGGTATATGTGTTAGATAACTTTTCAAAATCAAAAGAATTCTAAATTCAGGAGCCATCTGGCAGGGATTTCAGGTTAGGGTTGTGGACCAGTCATATTATTATCCGCAAGAAATTGAGACATATAAATGAAGTCACTTGCTCAAGGTTGCATAGTTAACAAAAAGAATAATTATTGTCATTTATAATATTTTTAGTGTTTACTGTGACAATCACTTGGTTAAATGCTGTATATTTATTATCTCAGTTAATCTTCTCCACAACCCTATTCAGTACTATTATTATCTCCATTTCCCAGATGAAAGAACTGAAGCCTAGGAAGGTTATACACTACCCTGGACACACAGTTGTTAAGTGAGGTGAGAAAAGATTTTAAAACAATTCATCTTGACATCAGTATATTTAACTATTACATTATTCCTTTCAAACTTATAATATTAGCCCTTATCTCTCTTCTAAATGTTATTTTGAACTATATATCTTAGATATTAAAGATTTAAATGTATATTAGATCATTTTACTCACATGCATAAAATACTCCTATGGCTTTCTACTGCATCTAGAGTAAAATACAAATTCCTTATAATGCCCCGTTTCTATCTCTCCCAGCTTGGTCCCCCAGCACAGCAGACTTCTCTTATGCTTTTTATAGTAGGTGTATCCTCTACCTGGAAGGCTCTTCAGGTCTTCACACAGCTGGCTCCTTTTTGTCATTCAGGCCTCAGCATGAGCAACTCCTTTTTACCTAATTGCTCAATCTAGAGTTTCTATCTTACGATTCATTTTACATAGCATGTAAAAATGATGTTTTCTTGTTTATGTTTATTTTTTTCTTCCATTAGAATATTAGTTCAACCAGAGTGGCATCTAGTCTGTTTTGGTTTCTTTTGAAGCCCCAATCTCTAGTACAGAGTTTAGCACTTGGTAGGTACTTAATTTTGGCTGAATAAATGAATGCAGTATCCCATCAGTAAATAGTACCTGCTAGTTAGTTTCAGTGGTGCAAGATAAATTGAGAAAGTGGGAAGAGACTGAATTGTGAAGATATTTGAACATCAGTTTAATCATATTGTGTTTAATATAAGCTGTGCCTAAGAGTGTTTGACACAGAACACGTGCCAAATATTTGATGTATGAATGAACAGTAAGTAGTATTACTAGCTTGGATCTTGGGCTTAGTTTCCTTACCTATAAAGTGAAGATTAAAACTTACTTTATAGGGCTAGCCTACAAATTACATGATATAATGAATGATAAATGCCTACCACAGAGTAGGTACTTATGTTCATTTCTTTCCCCTAATATTTATATTCTACTTTATGGTTTATGAAGCTCTTGTAAGCTCTTCTAAATACATGATCTCATTTTATTTCCATAACCTTCTACAGTGCTTCTCATTAGCCTCGTTTTACAAATGAAAAACAGACTCATAGGTTGAGACATAGCCTCTTCAGGTAATAAGAAGCCAATGTACAAGGTTTAGAAGCAGAGGAGTGACATAATAAAAGCAGTGGTTTTGAGGATTAATCTATTGATGGCTATAAGACGGGGCCGACTGAAGAATGTGAAGAGGTATTACTTTGACTACTATCATAAAAGTCAAGTTGAAGGTGTTAAGGGCCTGCACAAGATGACAGAATAACGTTTAAAAGTCTAAGGACTTAAGCGATTGAACAGGCTGGGAGGTTTCACATCTGGCTGAGAAAATGATGGTATCAACAACATTAACAATTAAGAAAACAAACTTGGCAAAATGATTGCCAGAAGACCTTCTCTTCGATACCTAAAACTTCTGGCAAATATGGCAAAATTTTGAGCCGTGTTCTAAGTGCCATCGCAGAACTTTCTTAATTTCAATATTCCCACTGGCATCGCCACCTGGACTAGAGCATCCTAAAGTCCTTCCTATCTGCTTTCTCTAGAAGCAGTCTGGTGGGATGAGGATGGAACCGCAAGGAATTAGAGACTAAGTATTAGAATTTCTGGAATCTTGGCTAAATTGCTTTTTTTCCCTTTTCTAGAAAATAAGGACTCCTTATTTCTCCTTCCCGCCTCGTTTTAAGACTAATGACCCTCTCCAGATCAGTAAAAAGAAACTTTTTTTTTGTCGGGGTGGCGGGTAGCCACCAAGACAACGCAGCTTGTACTCCTGGCTCTCACTGGAGGAACGGAATCACTCGGGGCGAGCTGACGTCACTTCCGGCGCGCTGACGCTCAGTCCGGCGTGCCGACGCCTGCGTCAGCAAAGAGCGGGTTGGGGGCACCGGGTTTGAAGTCGTGCGGGTCGGAGGACTGCCATCTCCACCGCTGTCTCAGACCCCTTCTTCCGGGCCGCGACGGGGACAAGCTCGGGTAAGCGGCGGGGCAGATGCCCGAGGGCCCGTGCCGCGACGCCCCGCACCTCACCGGCCGCTCCCCTCTGCTTCGCGGCCTGGGCCTGCGCCGGCGTGCTCTCTGGAAACTAGCGCCTCAGCGTCGCGGGCCCTAGCTCGCGGGGAACCTCGAACCGCCGGCGCCGGGCCATGGCGGTCTCCAGGTGGGTCTAGCTCCTGACGAGCGGAGGAAAGGAGGACCTTGCGAGGCACTGTCGCCTCCCTGTGCCCCCAACTCCTAGAAAAGAGTGGTTCCCGTTGTCACTGGGCGCCTTCTTCCACAGACTTCGGAGTTCGCTCCTCCGTCTGCGTGGGTTTGGGCTCGGGTTACTCGTAAATCCTGTTCAGAAATGTTTTGTGGATTTGACCCGTTGCCACGATAGAACTAGCTTTTCTCTTTCGCCACGTTTCTTGTCTGGTTTCTCTTCCCTCTTTCAGTTCTAGGGGAGCCTTTTACCTTTCTTAGTATTCTAAGGTTGATCTCTAACCTCCATTTCACGAGAAAGCTTCGTATTAACTAAGTCGGGGAGATTTGAGTACTGTTATTTAAATGACCTAATTACATTAAAATTTGGTATTTATGGCTTTAAGGATATGTTCTTTCCTGAGGACTTTTTCTTACAGTAGAATTCTTTTGTTTAGCAGTAAACATAAAGTCGTCAGCATTTAATTTTTTGTCGAATTATCGTTTCAGTGTCATTTTCCTTAACTAAGGCGTGAACAATACATTACAAATCTTAACTTATTTAAAAATATTGCCTGACAACAGCAAGCCTAGGAAAACTATAAGAAAACCAACAAGACATATTTGCATAGCTGTAGGAGGAAAGTCCTCTTTTCCTGCAATATGATAGAATGGTGGGAAACTTTTCTGTCAGATGTTTGATTTGAGTGGATCACATGTAAGTAGGGGATAGTTCCTCTGATAGCAATCAGAAGGATTCACCAAATACATTAGAGTTGAGGTAAGTTTTCAGAGAATTGGGTCTTTCTGCCACAGAGACTTAAGGAAAAATGATAGTTCAGAAAACAGTTTTCATTCTTTTTTCACAATTACTTGAACACATTCTTTGAGCACAATATGGGCTCAGGCTTTATCTGTTTTACAAGAGAAATGATAACCCATCCCTCACAGACTCCCTAGATAACTGTTGAAATAATTTGTGGGAGAAGCCCCAGGGAGTTGGTGAAGGAGGTTGTTAGGTACCTATAGAATGGGGCATCTAATTTTTATTTCACAGATTAATTGAATCTATTCAATGTGAGGAAATTCTTATTTTGAGATATAAATGTACCTTAAAGAACAAATAGAATTTCCAATTTTTGCAAAATACAGAAGTTTATCTTTTAATTTTTTTATCTTCCATATAAATACATATATACATTATAAATACATCAATACATAAACTTAATATGAGATTTGTTTAGCAGATGTTACAGTGTTTAAGGGAATGAGTACTTGAAATTGCTTTCTTAGAGCTGACTGTGTATTTTCACAGTATTAGATATAGTTTTATAGAAACAAAATGAAAGTGTTTAAAAGAGCCTAATCTCCTTGGCCAGTGCTACTCTATTTACAGAAGTTTAGGGCACCTAAATTTCTGAATGAGTGAGTTTTATGAAGGAAAATTACTGCTTTTTATTCTTAATGTTGGATTTCAAAGGGTAGTGTTCTTTTTTATGTAGGTTCTTGTTCATTTTGCCAAAATTCTGTTAAATTCTACTTAAAAAAAAAAAGCCCATCATGGTTTTATGAAAAAGCTACTTCTGTGCTTAATAATATAATAGGTTCAAAGAAAACAGTTTTGAGACTCTTGTGTTTTGGGGATACTGTCAGCTGTTGCTTTTTTCATTTGAGGATTCACTCTGAATAGGAAACTTTAATTTCACGCTGGCCTTCTCCATGCACTAAACATATTTTGTTTTGTTTTGTTTGTCTTGTTTTTACTAACTAAATTTCCTTTGTCTCCTTTTGGGGTGTACTTGTGGAATACAGACTCATTTTAATATGATTTTATGCAGAATAGGTGGAAGATGGTTTAAAAGATAAAAATCATATTTGCCAGAATCAAATCTGAAATATTTTTTTGCTCTTTTATCAGTGTACATAACGGAAAAGAGTAATATTTTTAGGATCTTATCAATATTTCCAACAGAAGGGAAATGGTAAGTTGGTACCATCATTCTCTCAGTTGCCAGGTTCAGAAATCTGGGAATAATGTTTGACTTCTCCCTTCCACCTTTTTCCCTAATCTGGCCAGTCACCAAACCCAATCCTGTCAGTTCTACCTTTCTAATCCTTTTTTTTTTTCTTTTGCAAACCAATTACCACAATCCTACTCCATTCCACCATCACCTATAATCCAAGACACCTGCAACAGTAGCCACTTGTTCTTCCTGCCTCCCATGGCTTCTCTAATTTATTCACCATGGCCATATTATTTGCTAATAAATTTTAATGTGGTCATTTTTTTTCTGCTTAAAACCCAATAGTTTTCTATTTCTTTAGGATAAAGTCCAAATTCCTTAATAAACATCTTACCAGATCCTTTGTGATCTGATTCCTGCTTCATAGTTTTAGCTTCGTCTTGTGGTCAAAGTTCCCTCTATTTGTGTTCTCTTTCCTCTTTCCCATTTTGTCAAATTTATTAAACCTTTTCATTTTTGGAACATTTTTTTCTGCCCCCCCCCCCATCCCCATACCCTAAGTCTGGCTAATCAGCCTTTTGTTTTGGGTCTCAGCCAATATGTCACTTGGTTCAGGAAGCCTCCTCTGACTTTACTTCATTTGAGCTATTTGCACCAATGTATACTTCTGTCAGCCGTAATATTTATCATACTTTGTCTGTCTGTTCTCTCCCCTGCTTGGTTTAACATAAACTGTGAGAGAAAGGGAGTATGTCTGATCTATCCCAGCAGAGTACCTGGTTCCTTGTAGTTGCTCAGTATATTTTCAAACAGTGAATAAATAAATGATTTTGTTTCTTGTTTTAGTACCTGTCATGATTTACCATAATTGACCTATATACATAGGAGACTATTTCCACTGGTTTTCAGTGAGTGTTTCTGAGTTTAGCTACAGGTTTCGTTTTCTGTTTTTGTTTTTTGTCAGGAAGAAAAACTTCAACTATAGCTTTGGATATTGACCAGGCTTATAACTTTAAAAACACAGTAGGTATTATCAGAACTGTTTTTAAAAGTTTATAGTATAGTGTAATTCTTTGATAGTATGGCATTTATGCAAATTAGATCTAAAGTAACCCTGCATTTTGTATGATCAAAGTTTTAAGACCCTGCTTAGAGTTTTATAGTGTCTTTGAATTGTAAGACCGGCAAATTATGAAAGTGAATGGTCAATTCTTGACGCTGGGTGAGTTAAATTTTGCGCAAAACAAAACAACTCCCCCCCCAAAAAAAACAAAATCCAACACACCATAAACTTTGTGACTCTAAAATTGCAAGTACATTGATAACATTTGAAGTTCTATGTAAAATTCAGTGAAATATTACTGAAAAATGTATGTCTCCTTTAGACCCTTAATAAAAAGACAGTATACAAATGTAGGAGTAGAGAACAATGTTGCCCTTAAGATGTGAATGCTGGAAAGAGAGCTAAGCTCACTCACTACTTACTTGACTTGCTCCCACAAAACTAACCTCAGCAAAAAAGACAAATTATTTATTAAAGTGTTCAGTGTTGCTTGAAAACAGTTAAAATCACAGTTGTTAAATCTTTGAATACTTCCGTTTTACTTTGTGAGCTTTTCTCTCAGTATCATCTGTCACCTAGTTGAGGTCTGGTAATCAGCAGTAAAGGCAACCTCAGAGGGAGCGTTAAAGCATATTAGGTTCATTACAGAAGATCTATAGACTAGTGGTTACTAGTGGGGTTGGGGAGAAGTGGGGAGGTGGACGGGGTAAAGGGGGTCAAATATATGTAGCTGAAGTAAACTGGACTTTGGGTAATAAACACACAATAGAATATACAGATGTCAAATGATAATGTACACCTGAAAATTATATAATTGTATTAAGTAATGTTACCCCAATAAACCTTAAAAAAAAAAAAAAAGATGGCTTATCTGTGACATTGTTGGGTTCCATGGCTTATTGTAGGTTTTTAAGCTTGTTTTTGATACCTTTGTTTGTGTATGCCACAGTTGATTCAGTTAATTGTTGTACGTTGACTAGCTAATATGATCATATAGAAGAATTTAAATATATTTAAAAATATTTAAAATTTAAAAATTTAAAAATATTTAAAAATATTTAGAGAATTTTTTCCTCAGTGAGCTAAGCTGTAAAGATCATGTCTAAAATGTCTAGACAGTAATTATGGTTTGACTGTGTTAGAAGCCATACCTTACATCTGTGATACATACTCTTGCATTTGAAAATGATGCAGTGTTCGGAAAAGATTCAGAAAAAAAAAATGAAACATACTCTTATGGAAGAAACAAATTGCTACATATGAACAGATCTCTACTCAGTTTTGTTAATTCTATCTCTGCACTGCTGATATTTCAGAGAAACATTGTTTCCACAGGCCTGTTTTGCCAAATAAAAGGAAGTTTCTTGATGTGTGTGTGGGGGGGGGGAGTTCTAGTAGATTCTTGCTAATGACGGGGAAAATGCTGAAATGATCTTAATTACCTATAGGACACCATAGATTTCTTGTGTTTGCTAGGCCTATTCCTCCTGTACTGCTAATTTCTATTCATTATAGGATTGACAGAAGGGATTACTGTAAATTATAGTTATAGTCTGCCCATATAGATGCACAGATTCTGTATGCATGGATTCAACCAATTGCAGATTGAAAACGGGGGTGGGGGGTGGGGAGGTAGTTGCTGTTGTTGCTAATATGTACTGTGTAGTTAGGCCAAGATGGTTCCATCTGTACTCAACATGTACAGACTTTTTTCTTGTCATTCCCTAAGCAATATAATATAGCAACTATTTACATAGCAGTTACATTGTATTAGGTATTACAAGTAATCCAGAGATGATTTAAAGTATGGTAAATCCTCACTTAATGTTGTTGAAAGATTCTCAGACTTGAAGGGAAACAATATATAATGAAACCAATTTTACCATTGGCTAATTGATATAAACAAGAGTTAAGTTCCTATTGTCACATTATCTCATCAATGTTATAATGAAAGAATGACATTTTTCCAGGACTTGCTGTATAGGGAAGGATGTATAAGAATGTATTGTGATATTTATATAAGGGACTTAAGCATCCACAGATTTTGGTATCCAAGGGTGGGATGAGGGGTGTCATGGAACCAATCCCCCTCAGATACTGAGGGACTACCGTTATATCAAATATTTCATACTTAAACAAATATAGGGACAACGAAGCCAGGAAAGGTAGGGCATGCATTATAGAACTTTTCCATTTTAATCCATACAGTTAATTCTGTGTCTTTGGTTTATTGCTCAAAGTACTTACATAGAGGGCTTTTTGTTTTGTTTTAAATGTGATAAAATGCACAAAATACAATTCACCATTTTAAACTGATGACATGATGATGACATGATAGCAAGATCTCAATGCTCTCCCACTTTAACCATTTTAAAGTGTACAATTCTGCATAAAGTTTTAAAACCACAGATATTTCTGCTAAGGAACCCAAATTTTATCTTTATGATAAAGTCATGCAAAAGGCTATGTATGTATGGGTTGTTGAATGGGATGGAGGTTAGGAAAAAAATGTCCTGAAGGAGATAACACAGCTTGGTTTTATTTCTTCAGCATTCATTTAACAAGTATTTACAGAATGCTTTCTATGTTCTAGGTGTTGGAGATATAGCAGACAACAAAAATGGATTCTCCATTCCCATGGAATTTATGTTCTGGAGTGGGAATGGGGAAATGTAATTTAATTAGCATGCACCTGGCCATGCACTTGGCTTTGGTGTGGTTTCACATTTTTGTATCAATTCTTAGTGTTCTTTGTGGTATGTTAGGTTTATCTACTTGTTTAAAGAACATAACAATGTAGTTTCAGAATACCCATAATATGAAGAAGAAGATAGGCATTTTAAAACACCAGTCTGGAGAATTTCTTGGAGTTGTTTCTTTTGACCATAACTTTTCTCGATTAATGATAACATGTGGGACTTAGTACAGTGTTCATATTAGAGATCTATTTTCTTTTTTATTCTCCATGTAACACATAAAAGTGAAAATTCAAATAGTTTGTTTTAAATTTTACTGCACTTTTGCTAAATGTAAAAAATGCATAACAAAATGGACAGACTTGACAGATCATTCTCTTTTAAAGTTACAAAGTTAAGATTACAAAGCCATCTGTATAAAGTATTCTGTCAGTTGATCTACAGTTTTTCAGAGAAATTAAACTTAATCTGAGACTATCAAGATTGGAAGTAGGTTAAGGAAGTTCTATACCCTTTTCCCCCATACTCAGATGGCTTAGGAATGGAAATGGAACATATACTTGTTTAATAGGATGAAATAGTAATCTAGGTCATAGTTCAAAATGCATGTGATTTCTTTCGGTTCTTTTTATGTCTTTATGAATTAATGCAAAGAGCTGAGAAGAAGAGGGATTAGATTGCAGCTGCCTGCATAACTTCTACAAACTTCCACATACTCTTTTTATAGGTAGTCTTTGGAGCAGTTGCCTGAAATCCTAGGTTGGTAAATAAAACATGAATCACATCTTGTGTAGTTATCTCTGAATTAAAATCCAAATTGAAAATGGACCAGATTTCATATCATCAGTAAATTCATAAGCAGTGGATATTGTCAAATGTAATTGCCTTATGTTTTATTTAAATTATTCTTCTATAGTCTTTGGTACCTTGCATTCAGGTGACATCTGTTATCTTTTTGCCATCTGTCTGTCCTTCAGAAAATGAAGCATGACATTTTTTTTCTACTAGCCTTTCTGTAAGAGGTTTAGCCAAAACAAGTCTTGTGGTAAGTACTGTGTTCTCTCAATTAGCCCTTCTTTTAACTTCCTTACTCTTCTGACTACATAGCTTCCTTCAGGACCTTTTCTCACTGAGTGCTCTGTCTGTGCTCCAACATAGTACTGACCCTGTCTCAAGCCCTTTCCCCCTCTCCCACCAGTTTCCTATACCAGCCTTTTCCATTGTGGCCTGATGCTTACCCTGCTTGCCTCATAGCTGGCTACCGTGTGGTAACAGGTCAGACTGCCCTCTTGTTGGATCCTGGTCTGTACATCTCTTTGTTAGTCCTTTGTGTGGTATCTAATCTGCTATCCTGGAGAGGATTGGAGAACTCCAGAAGGAGCTTTGAGTCAAGAGACCAAAGAAACATTCTTGTGTTCCTATCCTCTATTCAGGGAGGCATATTTGGTTACCACCAAAGTGGAAGATGTAAGAATAAACAGGCCTGGAACTGGATGAGAGAGTGCGTTCAACTACTACCTTCAAGGCAGTTGGCTGGTGGAGGAGCAGAGGTGACATGACATGGCATAGGGATAAAAGGCTTGGCAGAAAAGAGAGGCGAGAGAAACTATGGCTGAGAGACAGGATCAGCATTAGGTCAGAGAGAAGCCAAAGATCTTTGGGCAGGAGTGTGGTTCTGATGAGGCTGGGTAGCAGGGAACTAAAGGAAAGTTTTGGAAAGGTGGAACTTATTGAAGGAATACAGTGCCTACCGCGCGGTTTCTTTCAATTTGCTCTTTGGAGCAGACATAACAGCCTTGATGTTCGAAATGCTGAAGTACTGCTGTGTTGATTTTTTCACTTACTGAAACATTACCTTACCATTGGTTTTGTTATTTTTATAACTTGTTTTTATGTAATACATCTTTTGTAGATTATGGCTGTTTTTTAAAGGAAACAAATTGTAATATAACACACCCCCCTTTTATTTTATTTTTTGCTTAAAAATCGTATTTAAATTTGCCCCTTAAAAACTTGAACTTTTCTTTATAATTTTAATTACAGTAAACCAACTACTCAACAAATAGTTGAATACTGTGTAGAGATACTGTACAAAGTATTATGGGGGAGCAAAAGAATCATTGAAATAGGTGATGCTTAATGAGCATGAGACATCATGTGACAGTTCAGTGTAAGAGATGCCACAAAACAAAGCATAATAAATACCAAAATGGCTATTCAAGATGATAATTCATGTGGATTTCAGAAGAGGAAGTAATCTCTGTGGTATAGTAGTTTGAGATGATTTCAAGGAAGAGTTTAAATTTTGATGGATAGAAGCTGTCTAAAGGATTGAACCAGGTAAAGACATTCCAGGTAGAGGAAAAACAGTATAGATAAATTGTGAACACCAAACAAGTCCATGTTTAGGAGATACTTTTTTGTTTTTGATTGCTTATCTGATAGGTAAGGGTGAGCCATTCATAGTTTGAGTAAAGGTAGTAATTTGATCAAAGGGTGCTTTAGGAAGTAAATCTGGCAGTAAGATCATATTAGTATGGGGTTATGCTCACCAAACAGCGGCACTAGTCCTTCCAGATGGGACAGATTTGGAAATTATTCAAACTGTTATAATTTTAACAAATACTGTAGCTTTCTAACAGAGACACTGGTGAGAGATGAGCAGCCAAGGATTGAATCTGGGAGAATGTTCATATTAAGGGTGGCAAGAGTAGAGAAACCAAGGAAAAAAATTAAACAGTTCAGAGAAGAACAGGGTAATATGTTGCAAAAACTTAGGAAGGAAAATATTTCAACAATGGGGAATTTGCTGATAATTAGTTATCATAGGAGAGTTAAGAAAATTGGATTTACAAAAAAATTAGATTGGGATCTTACAAGTTAGTTGATGACTTTGTCAGATGTGCTATTTCATTAGTAGAGAAGGATAGAGACTTGACTGATAAGGACTAAACTGAATGGCGAGGAAATAAAAGAAGTGATTTTAAACACTTGTTCTAGATACTTGGCAGTAAAAAAAGTGTTCTACAAGATGGAGGTTATGCAGTTTATTTTCTCATTAGAGACAGATGTCTACATATTTGAAGATGGAAGGGAATGGATTAATAAGGTAATGATTTAAGATACTGTTAAAGGATAATTGAATGATGATAGAATGGAATGGTATGAAGAAAACAATGGGACAGTATGTAAGTCTTGAGGAGTGAGGACTGTCTTTTCATTTGACAGGATAAGTGTAAAGACCAATCTTGAGAGGTATTAAGGAGAGAACTTGATCATTTATGTTGTATACCTTAGATAACTACTCAGTTAAGTAGTCCATTTCTTTTTAAGGAATAGGGATTGGTAATTGGAGCTTGGGGAATATGGAAATGATTGGGGAAAACTTTGAATGGTCACTTTTAACTTTTTACACATGGATTTATAAACATCTTAGTATTGTCATTTCCTTAGAGTGTTCATTTTGTAGCCAGCTTTGCTTTTGGTCACAAAATGTAGAAACACCATCATGGAAAAGTAATTATGAAGTAGGTGAAATCTTTACAGAGGTGCAGTCTGAGGAGCTTGGCACCAAATAAGTTAAAGATATGACAAACATTATATTATGTAATGAAAAAAAAACCTACAAAAAATATTGCAGTGATGCGAAGCTATAAAATACAGCTAAATTATCTAGTTTTACCTCCAAAATAAGAGGTTAAGCCAAGTGAACTTCCCTACATCCTCTAATAAGTGACAGAAGTAGGTCTTATTAGAGACCTTTAAAGGTTTGTTTCCAGTCTAGTTTGTTTTCTATTTTACCACTGTTTCCTATAGGAAACTCCTGGATCTGTGTAAACTGTACACATACAGGAGAGCTCAATACTGTTATAATGAATATGTGCAGCATATATAATTGTAAGTCCACTGTATCATAAATTTGACCTAAAACTAATATATTATTTGTAGTAAAAAAAAAATTTTGGTAATTTTGCCTGCTGCAATATAGAAGATTGTAGACTATAGAAGGTTTAAATGAGTATTTGTCTGGATACTTAACAGAAAGTTGTTCGTAGATATTTAAATTTTCTTTTTACAAATTTCATTGAGTATAGGCATTCAAAATCATATGGTCACGGCAATATGCAGATATCACTCATAGAGGGTTCTAATAAACATTACAACTGCTTTTAAAGATGAAAATAAGTCAGAAGGCATTCTGAAAGTTACATATGGGATTAGTGAGAGAAGTCATTTTCTGCGGACGGGATTTGGGGTCTGACTTAGTCTTTGAACTTTTTAAGAACACCACCTGTCTGAAGAAAAATTTTTTCCCTTTCTTCTGTCTCACTATCTTTCCAAGTCACTATTCACCAAATCCTATAGCAAAAACTGATGAATGAATGATAAAGGCAAGTATTTAGATAGCATTGAATGAATAGGGTGAGATGTGTCCATGCATAGTATATGTATAAAGAAAATTAACTTCTGCATGTCTTATAAAAATTAATTTCTTTATATTCACTTTGTGCCACTCAGTATATTGGAAGCAAAACCTATGTTGTGTTACTTTTTTTCCTTATGTCACTAGTTTTAATTGCCTCCGATAGTTTTCTGGATATGTGCCCTTTTTATGTACCTTTAATTATAAAATTTGAACCTTTCCTCTTAGTGTTTTGTTCTGAAGCAGTTGAAAAGTTTTCATAATACCCTTTGCCTTCTTGACTGAAAAGGATCTATGTTAGTTATATTTATTACCAGTTAATGGTTTTGTACTTATTAGTGACTGGCTAGTTTGAGAAATACTACCAGAAAAAAAAAAAAACCCTCTGCTTGTTTCATTTCCCCTTTATAGATTGTCTTATAAAAGGCTTTCAGAACTTTATTTTAGCTCTTAATGAAAGAAAAAGAATCCCAGAAGAAAAATAGGAGCCTCTTTCCAGTCTATTGCTTAAGGCTCATGATTAGCTTTGGGACCTTACTTGCTCTTTCTTCTTCATTTGATGAATTCTGAAAGTGTATTCACTAAATCTCCCCTTATATAGGATTGGGCACAGTCAATATAACCTTGCCCCTTATCATCTTGTTTTAAAGTACATATTTATTCCATACATGAAGCCGGCTTCCTTTCATTACTTGTCTCATTAAGCCTGATTAATAGTATGGCAAAGGGCTTTACCTATATCAGGGGTCCCAACCCCCCCGCCATGAACAGGTACCAGCCAGCCCATGTTCTATAAGGAACTGGGCTGCGCAGTGGGAGGTGAGTAGCTGTCAAGGGGAGAGAAGCTTTATCTGTATTTTTAGCTGCTTGCCAGCACTCGCATCACCGCCTCAGCTTCACCTCAGATCATCAGGCATCTGATTCTCATAGGACCACTGGTCCTGGGTGCCAAAATTGTTGGGGACCACTGATTTATATGATAAGTGGACAGTTAGTGGTAGTTACTTCTGACTTTCCTTCCTAAAACGTTAGGATTTTCCTATATCCCAAATACAAAGTAACAGTTTTCCAGTTCTTCCCACTTATTCCAGGTATAAGGCATTGTATTTTATTCCCAACTTTATTCATTGGTGAGATCTGAACCATGGTGGCTGGTGGCTCTGGGGATTTTTGGGGTTATACTATATGCCTTTACAAAGTCTTTCCTCAGATCTTATTTATTGCCATACCTGTGATTTCTATACAAATGATTCATATACCTATAAACTTCAGTCTCAACTTTCTCCTGAACTTCAGATCTCTATTCCAGCTATCTTTGTTGGTCTTTCCTAGCTGTCTTGTCCCTGTCACTAGTAAATTTGTCATAATATTTCCTCACTGGTTCTTAACATTTCTTTTAATGACATCTTTGTTTTCTAAGATTGACTTTCTCAGAATCCTTTCATTTCCTTAACATTTCATTTAATTACTATACCATATGTTTTATTTCAGTGTTTCTCCTATCTTCTTTTTAATTTTGCCATGATTATAGTTCAGGTCTGCACTGTTAGCCTAAAATTCTCTAGGTGTTTTCTTCCGTTTTACTTCAGTGCTTCATACTGCTGGCAGATTAGCCTTCCTAAAACAGCTCCAGTCCCATCACTTCTTTTACCCAAGACCTTGATGGTTGAACTATACATTCAAAAGTCCCCACTATAGGGCTCTAGCTACTTCGATAGTGATAGCTCCTGCTGTTCTCTCTCTCTCTCTCTCTTTTTGCAGTGATATTCTAAATTTATGGATTGGAAGACAATATTGTCAAGGTGTCAATTCTAGCCAAAGCAATCAGCAAGTTCAATGTAATAGGAAATTTATAACAGCGGTTTTAAAAAAATAATTAATTTATTTTTATGGTGACATTGGTTAACAAAATCCAATAAGTTTCCGTGCTGTTCTAAGTTCACCCCAAATTACAATCAAGTTGTTATTCACTTCCCTAAATTTAGTTTTCTTTTTCTTACTGCTATGTTGTTGTTATTCCCTCTTCCAGGTGTCTCTCTCCCTTTCCCTTTCACCACCTCAACTCCAGTATTGAAATCTTATTCTACCTTTACGGTCCTTCGCATACACCATTTCTTTAATGAAGCCTTTTCAGTATTACACAGTTGAAGATACAGTATTTGCTCTTTCTGTTCCCAGTCCTTAAAGCACCTTTCTGACTTGTATCTTAATTGTAATCTGTAGTCTACTTATTTGGATATTTGCCTTGCCCATTCACTCCACCCCTCATAGCAAGTTTCTTGAGAGTAGAGATGTCCTACAACCCTAGCATAGTTCTTCGGTCACAGAGACTCAATGCATTTAACTCAAAATTACACATATGAGAAAACATGTCAGAATAACCAATATTTTTTTGTTATTTTAGGCTTGACCGTCTTTTTATCTTACTGGATACTGGCACTACTCCAGTTACAAGAAAAGCTGCTGCACAGCAACTTGGAGAAGTGGTGAAACTTCATCCCCATGAACTAAATAATCTTTTATCTAAAGTAAGAACTCCTTTTTTTTCCCCCTCTTAGTGTAATATAATTGTAGAAATTTGTCCATCATTAAGAACATAAAGACAGAAATTGCCTTATTTTAGTGACAATTTATAGTCTTTAGATTTCATTAACTATCTTAACATTTCTCCAGATATTTTAAAACTTTTGCTACTTTATAATTTATTTAGTTTGTCACAGGATTTAAAATGTTTTGTTATTTTTTACATCAAGTTTAATTGTTTAAGGGATTTGACAACATAGAACCTATTATCTGTGGCACAAATTTGAATCTGACCCAATTTGGTAATGGACTAAGTTGTTAATCTAGTTTGTTAGTGGTCTAACTTGCTCTTTATAGCTAATAATTATATCATAGTTGATAAGTCTTCAAATGGATGAGTACTAATGGACAATGATTAAAATATATGAGAAGTTACATACTTAGTTGTTGTTACATACTTAGTTATTAGCTTTTTCAAAGTGGAGGCTTTCTGTTTTGGTGGATCAGTGTTTTCATAATTCTAGCCCACGTTCTTTCCCTAAGCAATTGGGCTGTACTTTTACTGAACTCTGTGGACTTAAAGAAGTGTGTCTGTATGATAGTAAACAACATGCAAAGTAAAACTGAAGCACTTTGGCACAGGGGAGAATAGGAGATAGGATGAGGGAACAATATGATAGCCCAGATATTGGAGGCTCTAAGATACCTCTCTTGCCACTGTCTTACCCCCGCCTTTCATTCTCATTTGTTCCTACCTGATTCATATGAAGAAGTTCTAAGTCCTTTGTTGATATCTGCAAATCTGTTCTATGTAGTTCCTGCCATTAGGGTTAATAGTGACTCTCTTTCCAATGTATTCCCTGCTTAGATATTATCAGAACTTTCTAATTAAGATGTAGGTGGAGAGACAGTGATATGACATCTGCAGGCTTCACATTCTCAGAAAGTAGGATGCATATTAGGCAGTATTATATCCATGTGTAAGGTGGAGGTATAGAGAAGCATACCCATTTCTTCTCATCCTAAGGGAAGAGAGGAGGATTGAATGAGACTGGAAACAGTGAATCAGTCTAATCTGTACTGAACTGAAAAAGGTTTCTAGCCTTCCAGGTGAGTTCTGGTCTTTGTAACTCAGACCCCAGCATATGGGTTGCCATCAAATAATTCCAAAAGAGGCAGTTTGTCTTTAGCATCTTCTTACCTCCTATCCTCTTTTCTCTGCCCTCATTGTTTTTTGATGCCTTTAAGTTTTGTTTTTTAAACAGCTTTATTGAATTATAATTTATATACCATATAATTTACCCATGTAAAGTGTATGATTCAATGATTTTTATTATATTCACTGATATGTGCAACCATCACTATAGTCTAATTTTAAAACATTTTTATCTCCCTCAAAAGAAGCTTTATGCCCATTTAGTAGTCACACTCCATCATTTTAACTTTTATACCCAGTCCTAGGCAACTACTAATCTATTTTCTGTCTATAAATTTGCCTGTTCTGAACATTTTTTATAAATGTATAACCTTTTGTGGCTGGTTTCTTTTACTTGATATTTTCCAGGTTCTTTCATATTGTAGTATGTCTCGTTACTTTATTCCTTTTTATTGCTAAATATTATTCTATTGTGTAGATATGAATATATTGTATAGATATACCACATCTTATTTATTTGTTCATCAGTTGATGAACTTTGGGTGGTTTCTCCTTTTTGGCCTATACTATATAATGCTGGTGTGAAAATGTACAGTTTTTGTGTAAATATATATTTTCATCTCTCTAAGATATATATACCTGGAGTAGAATTGCTGGATCATATGATAACTGTATTTAACTTTATAAGGAACTGCCAGACTGTTTTCTAAACTGGTTCCACTGTTTTACATTCCTGGCAGTAGTGTATGAAAGATCTGATTTCTTCACATCCTTGCCAGAACTTGCTATTAACTGACCTTGATTCATATCCATGCTAGTGAGTGTGAAGTGGTTATCTCATTGTACTTATTTTGAGTTGTAGAGTTCTTTATATATTTTGTATACAAGCCCCTTATCAGGTATTTGATTTGCAAATATGTTCTTCTAGTCTTTGGGTTGTCTTCACTTTCTTAATGGCATTCTTTGAAGCACAAGTTACTTATTTTGATGAAGTTGAATTTTTTTTTTGTTTAATATCATTTGTGTTTTTGGGTCTTATCTAACCCAGGGTCACAGAGTTTTACCCTGATGTTTTAAGAATTTTATAGTTTTGAGCTCTTACTTTTAGACCTATGGCCCATTTTGAGAGAGAGAGAGAGAGAGAGAGAGAGAGAGAGAGAGAGAGAGAGAGAGAGAGAGAGAGAGAGAGAGTGTGTGTGTGTGTGTGTGTGTGTGTGTGTGTGTGTGTGTGTGTGGTGTGGTGTGGTATGGTGTGAAGTAGAGGTTCAAAATCATTATTTTGTTGCCCCAACACTATTTGTTGAAAAAACTACTTTATGCATTGAATTGTCTTGGCACTCTTGTCAAAAATGAGTTGACCATAAACACAGAGTATTATTTCTGGACTTTAAATTCTATTTCATTAATCTATGTATCTGTCCCTTTGCTAGTATCACACTGTCTTGATTACTGTTGATTGTAGTAGGTTTCAAAATCAAGAATGTGAGTCTACCAACTTTATTATTCTTTTTCAAGATCGTTTTGGTGATTTTGGGTCCCTTGCATTTCCATATAAATTTTAGGGTCAACTTATTCAGTTCTATAAAAAAAACCAGCTGAGATTTTGAGGAATAATATTGAATCCATAGATTAATTTAGGAAGTATTGCTATCTTAACAATATTAAGTCTTTGATCCATGGACATGAGTTGTCTTTTCTGTTTATTTAGATCTTATTTAATTCCTTTCTACAGTGTTTTAGAATTTTTGTAATTTTCAGCATACAAGTCTTGCACTTATTAAATTTATTCTTAAGTAATTTATACTTTTGACACTATTACAAACGGGATTGTTTTCTTTTTTTCAGATTGTTTATTGAAGTTTATAGAAACATTGATTTTTGTATATTGATCTTATATCTTGCAGTCTTGCTGAACTCATTCTTTCTGCTAGTATTTATAATTTTTTACATTAAATGGGACCTAATATATACTTTGCAGTTAGTGTGTTAAAAGCTGTGTTGTTTTTTAAATGTGCCTAAGCATTCTTTTATTTAAAGTTTCCTATTTTCTTTTTTAAGGCATAGTGATATTTCCTGTGACTGATAGAATCTTATAAATGATTTTATTAATTTTAAGATGTTTTATATAAATTTGAGGGCTGCTAAATTATAAATTAATAAGTAAATTTGTATATCTCTTTTCTGCCTTGAACAAACAGCATTTTTTGGTATGTAACTATTTTATTTTATAATTTTTTAAGGTGTTGATATACTTACGGAGTACAAACTGGGATACCCGGATTGCAGCAGGACAAGCTGTTGAAGCTATAGTGAAAAATGTACCTGAATGGAATCCAGTGCCAAGAACCAAACAAGGTACTTTAAGTTGAAAAACTTACTTGCAGTAAGATAAGAACCTAACTGTAGAATTAACTGTACTATACATTTTGTATTTTAACAATTTCATTTTTAATCTAAAGATTTAAGTCATGCATTTACGTATAGCTTTGCCAGGAAATGACATGAATAAGGTGATTTTCACCACATTTGAAAAAACTACAGGATAAAATATTTATATATTTTTAAAAATTATTCTGTGGCATGCTTGATTTACAGAGATTATTACTTTCCTCAAGGCATTTATGTCCTAAAAAATTAAATCAATAACAAGTAAATATTTTAAAGTCTATTTTTTTGTTGTTGCTAGAAGACTAGTATAATTATTTTCTAAATTTAAGTACAATTGTGTATGGATATTTGGACAGGTAAGTCTTTAATTTTTTTATATCTCCCTTAGATGTCTTGTAGTGGAAATTATTTTGATTGCCTGTAATGATATTTAAAAATGAGTATATGCTGCGAAAAATGTGTAAAGGAGCACATTTTAATTAAGGGAAAATTTAATATGGTGCAACCAGTCTTCATTTTCAAGTTGCTTTGATAACATCACTTTTATCATAAGTCTTAGCTTGTCTAAAATTGTTGCTTTAACTTGCTGGCACCTGTTATTATTTTGAGTGATGATATTAATTTGTCTTTTCTCTCATCAAAGGAAGTCTAAAAACTAGAAGTTATAACTTATTTTTAGGAAAAAAATTTTCAAGCTTGTTATTCCTGGTATATGGAGATATTAGAATTCAGATTCTTATGTACAAAACTTATTAAATTACTTATACTAGCATTAAAATTTATGGTAAGGTTACTTGCCATCACTAATTCTCTTTAAGTCAAGCAATTATATTTTAGTTTACAAATTAATTACATGCAAATGCTAGCTGATTAAACCATTAAGCCGGTGAACAATTTTACAATATATTTTAAAATTTATAATGGCATAACCTTTTTGGGGAGGAATACAGAACATTTTTTAGCTGTTTTTGGACTCATCGCTATATAATTTTAGCAATTTACCAAGAGATAATAATTTGCTTTATATTATGAGAAGTGAGTTCTATTGAATGAATAGTTGCTTTGTGTCCTAGATATTCCTCAGGTATAAGGAAGGAATGATGCTTTTGTCTTTTTTATGAATATAGTCTGTGAATTGTTTATCTTCCAATTAGTACTATAATAAGCTCATACTATTTTTAAACAATTTAATGGTAAGTGGAGACAGCATGATAGTTCAACATGGGGATACATTTCTTCATGTAATATACTTTTGTAGTCAAAAACAGCTATATATACACCCACTAACATTCTCATAGTTTGTAGGAGGGGAGCCACCAACTAGTTTATTCATGAATACGAGCTGATCATAAATAAATCCTTTTCTACTTTCTTTCACGTTTTACTTTTAAAATATTACCCACTACCCCAAGTAATGCTGTTTTCTTTCCTTTTACACTTTGGCTATATGATCAAATTAAATATTTTTAAAATTTCATCTAGAACCTACTTCAGAAAGTGCTATGGAAGATTCATCTACTACAGATCGATTGAATTTTGACAGATTTGATATATGTAGGTTGTTACAACATGGGGCATCATTGTTGGGATCTGCTGGTGCAGAATTTGAAGTGCAAGATGAAAAATCAGGTATGTAGTAGTCCCGTAGAAGAAAGTCTGAATTTATTACTTGGTGTGCAATGTATCAGTCATCAGTGGGGGGAAGATAACCACAAGTATTTGGTCTAAAGCTACCATATGAATATTTTTATTCCATTAAGTGAATATGTACTATATATTTGCAACATTAATAGATAACATTTTACTATTTCAGCAGCCATTTTATTATGGAATATAGAAATTATAAAGTATTACCCAAGCCTCAGTTGAATAGTTTTAAAATCCAGGATTAGTTCAGATTATGGTAATGTTTTTACAATTCTGGATTTGAGAGGCTTTATGATAGTTTTTTTTCTATTATGTCTTTTAAATATTTAAATAATTGGATCTACTCATGACGGTGACCAAAGCAAAAACTAAAAATGAAAAATAAATCTTGGATAGGTAACTGTCCCATTATCTTTAAACTTACAGAATCTATCTGGATATAAAATAAATGTTTTGGCCATTCAAGATTGATGCCTTGAGTGGAAAAAACCTTGATGTTTTTAATGGATTTCTGTAAGTAAATAAGTTCTTGTGACTAAAACAAAAAGAGAACAGTGTTTTTGTTTTATTGTTAATTAAGTTAAGTGTTAGTCAAAGCATATCTTTCTAAGTTCTTCAATTTGTACCTCTTTAAAAAAATGTCACGTACCCATTCTCTTTTGTTTTATAGTTTCTATTGAAAGATCTAGTTTAATTGTTTTTGGAGAAAATTAAGAGGAAAATTTGCCTGAGTTCTGGAAAAGCATAGTTTTAATAAGGGAGGTAGCAGTCCTTTCAAAAACTTTGCAATTTGAAAAAAATAAACTAAGTTTACTAATCTTACTAGGGTACCTGTGGACATTGTCATAGATCTTTGGCTCTAATCCAGGAGAAAAAGTATCACCTTTGTTATTAAAAAAAAAAAAATAGTGTTTGGATCTTATCCTAGGGACTGATTTAATATAAAATAGATCTGTGGGAGAGCTCTAGGAAATTGTATTTAAAAGAATAAACTCCACTTATGACTCTGATGTATAACCAGGATTAGGAACCCAGATTTTTAGAACTCAGTTTTAGATGCTGGTTAGTCACAGTGTACTGAGCAGTTCTCATTTAAAACCCTGTAATTAGGTTTTCTTTGAAATGTCTGCTCATCTGTGTTTGTCTTCTCTTATATATAAAGAATACATACATGATTAGTATAGATGCTGGTCTGAGGGTTGTTGTTTTTGTTTTTTTTTTTTTGTGGTTGTGTAGATTTTTTTTCCCCTGTAGGACTTTCCCTGGATGAGAGTACTTGTTATACAGCAATCTTCTCCTTTGGATGCCTAGTGTTTTTTCCTCCAGGTAGAACAGCCTTAAAAATTTTTTTAAAGTAGCTTTATTAAGATAAAATTCATATTTTATGCAATTTGTCCATTTTTAAAATGTACAGTTCATTGGTTTTTAGTCTGTTAACAGATATGTGCAGTAGATTTTAGAATATTTTCATATCTAAAGAAGAAACCCTATATTCTTCAGCTATCATTTTTATCCCCTTTACCTCCTTCACTTTTCTTCCCAGCCCTAAGCAACATTCCGTCTCTATAGATTTGCCTATTTGGACATTTACTGGCTTATTTTACTTAACAGAATGTTTCCAAGGTTTAACCATATTGTAATATGTTCAGTACTTATTTTTTTTCCTAAATTTTATTACTGGTACATGGTGTATCTTTTTTAATTGTGGTAGAATATGGATAGTATAAAATTTATCATCTTAACCATTTTTAAGTGTACAGTTCAGTAGTTTTAACGTTCACATGACAATCAATCTCCAGAACTCTTTTCATCTTGCAAAAGTGAAATTTTATACCCATTAAACAACAATTCCCATTTCTCCCTATCCCCTAGCCACTTGACAACCACTGTTCTACTCTTTGTCTTTATGAATTTGACTACTCTAGGTCCTTCATATAAGTAGAACCATACAGTATTTGTCCTTTTGTGACTGGCTTATTTTACTTAGCATAATCTCTTCAAGGTTTATCCATGTTGTATGTGTCAGAATGTTTCCTTTTTAAGGGGAAATAATATTCCAATGTGTATTTATACCACATTTTGTTTCATCTATCAATGGATACTTGGGTAGCTTCTACCTTTTGGTTATTGTAAATAATGCTACTATGAACATGGGTATGCAAATATCTGTTCAATTCCTGCTTTTAGTTCTTTTGGATATAAACCTAGAAGTGGCATTACTGGATCATAGTAATTCTATTTAAAAAATTTTTTTTTAGGAACTATCATATAATTTTCCATAGTGGCTATACCATTTTAGATTCTTATCAACAATGCACAAGGTTTCCAGTTCCTCCACATCCTTGTTTGTGTAGGGAGACTCATAGCTGGTGTACTGGTGTATTAAATTAAGAATATATAGATTTTGACTTACCGAATGAGGAAGCACAAGCCACTCACACAGGGTCACGACAGGTAGCTTCCTCAGCATTTGAGCTCCTGCCTTGGGAAAGTGAAAACCCAAGGGTGGTTTTGATGGAAGGCACACTTTTAGTATACTCATAGAAAGGAAGTAAAACCATTAGAATTATGATTTAGAGTTCCCAGAAATGAATGGGAGGTGATGGTGGTAGAGGAGTTGAAGGGAGGGTGGGTGGGACAGGGAAGACAAGCAGTTCTCTATCCCAAGTCATGAGAAAGCAGGAGATAGAAAACAGGGTGGTGGGCACCTATTGTAAGATGGTTATAGTCGGTAAGGGGTGGATAAGGTGGTTGCTGGGGAGGTTGCTAACTTTTCTTGGGCTCAATTCTTATGTGGTTATTTTTAAACATGCCCCAGGAAAAAGCAGTGCTGAAACTTGTCGAGGGAATGCTAGGCTCAAGTGCTTATCTAAATGTCGACTCTAGGTATGAGGAGGGTCGTCATACTGTAAAAGGCCTAGGCTGCAACTCAGAATAGCTGTTTTTTTTTTTTATCACACTTTAAACGTGTGTGTGTGTGTGTGTGTGTGTGTGTGTGCGCGCGCGCGCGCATGTTAGTGATAGCTATCCTAATGAATGTGAGGTGGTTTTATTTCATTTTATGGCTGAATAATATTCCATTTTTTTGTATCACATTTTTTTTTATCCATTTCTCAGTTGATGACATTTGGGCTGTTTCTGCCTTTTGGCACTTAGGAATAGTGCTGTGATAAACATTCATGTACAAGTCTTGTCTTGTCTTGTCTTTTTTTTTTTTTTTTGTGGACATATGTTTTCATTTCTCCTGTATAGATACCTAAGAGTAGAATTGCTGGGTCATGTATTTTACCATTTGAGGAAATGCCAGACTGTTTTCCAAGGTGGCTCTACTACTTCACATTCCACCAGCAATATATGAGGGTTCTGATTGTTCTTGCTAACAACTTATTATTAACTGACTTTGATTATATCCATAATAGTGAGTGTGAAGTGATATTTCGTAGTTTTAATTTGTATTTTCCTAATGACTGATGACGTTGAACATCTTTCATATATTTATTGACCATTCGTATATTTACTTTGTAGATCTGTCTGTTCAGATCTTTTGCCCATTTTTAAAGTGGGATATTTGTTCTTTTATTATTGAGTTGTAAGAGTTCTTTAAATATTTTAGATACAAGCCCCTTATCAGATATTTGATTTATAAATATGTTTTTTCAGTCTATGAGTTGTCTTTTTACTTTCTTGATGGTATCCTTTGAAGCATAGAAGTTAGTAATTTTGAGGAATTTAATTTCCTTTTGTTTGTTTCTCAAGTTTTTGATGTCACATGTAAGAAACTATTGCCAAATCTAAGCTCATTTACCTCTAAGTTTTCTTCTAGGAGTTTTATAGCTTTAGCTCTTACTGTCAGGTATTTGAACCATTTTGTGTTAATTTTTGTGTACACTGTGAGGTTATGGGTTGAAGCTTTGTTCTTTTGCATGAGAATAGCCTCTTGTCTCAGCACTATTTGTTGAAAAGAACTATTCTTTACCCATGGAAGTGTCTTGGCACCCTTGTTGAAAACTGGTTGGCCATAGGCACATAGTTTTATTTCTGGACTCTCATCTATTCCATTGATGTCTATTTATGCCAGTATCTCATTGTCTTGGTTATTATTGCTTTGTGGTAAGTTTTAAAAGAAGCATGGGCCTCCAACTTTTTTGTTATTTTCAGGATTGTTTTGGTAATTCTGTGTCTCTTGCATTCCATGTGAATTTTAGTATCAGTTTTTTAATGTCTGCAAAAAAGCCAGCTGGTTTTTATAGGAATTGTATTGAATCTCTATATCAATTTGGGAATTATTACTATCTTGACAATATTAAGTATTACCCATGAACATGGAATGTTCTTCCATTTATTTATCTTTTCTTAAATTTCTTTTACCAATGTTTTGATGTTTTCAGAATATTAGTTTTAAGTTTTGCTTTTGATGCTATTATAAACAGACTTGTTCCCAATTTCATATTTGGGTTATTTCTTTAAAACTTTTTTCCCCTTTCTGTTCTTTAGATTGAGTATTTGTATTGCTCTATCTATAAGCTCATTTATATTTTATGTTACTATCTCCATTTAGCTGTTAAGCCCATTCAGTGATTTTTAAATTTCAGATATTGTTATAATTTAGTTCCAGATCGATTTTTTTTTTTTAAAGAGCTTTACTGGCATATTTTGTACATTATATAATTCACTCTTTTCAAGTTTATGATTCTATTTGGTTCTTTTTTTTTTTTTTGTAGTTTCTCTTTCTCTATTGAGGTACCCTATGTTTATCATCATTGTGACAGTGTTTTCCTTTACATTGAGCATTGTTAAACTTGCTTAAAAATCTTGTCTTCTAATTCTGACAGCTGCATCATCTCAGAGCTGGTCTCCATCAATGGTCTGTTCTTTTGATAATGGGTTACATTTCCTTGATTCTTTGTATATCAGTTAATTTTGGATTATATCCCTCACATTATAAATGGTTATACTGTGCAGGCTGGATTTAGTTATATAGTCTTCCAAAGAGTGTTTTAGATTGGTTTTTAGCTTTTGTTTGCTTGCTTGTTTCAGCAGGCATTTAATTTGGCAAAACTGAAAATACAGACTCCTTTGCAGTGGGCAACAACTCAAATCTCAGTTCAGTTTTTAGCTGTAGTTAAGACTGTGTGGAGTCTCCCCATGCATGCATAGTTCAGAATTCAGCCAGCAATTTGTCTAGTTTACACATACATAATTTGGTCCTTCTTTCTGGCTCTCTCCTTTCTGGATATTCCCTGGCTGCCTTCCAGTGGCTGTAGTGAACCCTGACTCTCTTTCTTTTAGTTCTTCAAGCCGGAAAAACTGGATTCCCCTTCCCGCCCCCCAACTTTTAGTTTCCCCACATACCATGGACTAGGCCTACTTTCAAAAGCTGCAAAATTGGGAAACTCCTCTCGTGCCATCCATGCCTTCCAGTTTTTGACAACAGCTCCCCCAAGTATATGCTTGCTTTTGTTCTCCAATTGCTCCCTCCCTCCCCTTGCCCTCCATCTAGCCATGATATTAATGCTAACTGCATTCCCTCTGCTGTGCTCCCCATTTCTGTGACTATCAGCTGCTAATTTGAACTTGTTTAACCCTACACTCCATTCTCCCAGCTCTGCAACCCCCTGCTCTGTCCATCACCAAATTGTCCACTACATTTGAGAGTCAGTTTTTGGTTAGTTTGTTCTTTCTGTTTTAGATTCCGCATGTAAGTGAAATCATATGATATTTATCTTTCTCTGTCTTATTTCACTCAACATAATAACTCTTGGTCTATCCATGTCATTGCAAATGATAGGATTTCATTTTTTAATGGCTGAGTAATATTCCATTGTATATATTAACCATAATTTCTTAATCTAATTGTCTGTTCATGGACATTTAGGTTGCTTCCATATCTTGGCTATGGTAAATTGTGCTGCCATGCATAGATCTTTATGAATTACTGTTTTGGTTTACTTTGGATAAATACTCAGAAGTGCAATTGCTGGATCAAAAGATATATTCATTTTTCATTTTTTGAGAAATCTCCATACTGTTTTCCATAGCGGCCGTACCAATATGCAGTCCCATCAACAATATATGAGGGTTCCCTTTTCTCTGCATCCTTGCCAACACTTGTTGTTTTTTGATTTTAATGATAGCCATTCTGACAGATATGAGGTGATGTCTCATGGTGGTTTTAATTTGCATTTGTCTGATGGTTAGCAACCTTGAACCTCTTTTCATATGTCTGTTAGTCATATGTATTTCCTGTTTGGAGAAGTATCTGTTCAGATATTCTACTCATTTTTTAATTGGATTGTTTGTTTTTTGTTGTTGAGTTATATAAACTCTTTATATATTTTAGATATTAACCCCTTACCAGATGTATCATTAGTGAATATCTTCTCCCAGTCAGTTGTCTTTCTGTTTTGTTGGTTTCCTTTGCTGTACAAAAACTTTTAAGTTTGATGTAGTCCCATTTGTTTATTTTTTCTTTTGTTTCCCTTGCCAGAGAGATATATCTGAAAAGAAATTCCTGTTAGTAATATCAGAGAGTTTAGTGCCTATGTTTTCTTCTAGAAGTTTTATGGTTTGGGGATTTACATTTAAGTCTTTAATCCATTTTGAGTCTATTCTTGTATATGGTGTAAGAAGGTGGTCCAACTTTTTTTTTTTGCATGTATCTGTCCAGTTTTCCCAACACTATTTATTAAGAGACTGGCTTTACCCATTATATATTCTTACCTTCTTTGTCATATATTAATGAGAGTATAGGCATGGATTTATTTCTGGGCTCTGTATTCTGTTCCATTGATAGTGTATCTGTTTTTATGCCAGTACCATGCTGTTTTGATTACTGTAGCCTTATAATATAGTTTGATATCAGGTAGTGTGATGCCTCCAACTTTGTTCTTTTCTCAAGATTGCCGTGGCTATTTGGGGTTTTTTATGGCTCCATATAAATTTTAGGATTGTTTGTTCTAGCTCTCTGAAAAATGCCATTGATATTTTGATAGGGATTGCATTGAATCTATAGATCGCTTGGGTATGGCCATTTTAACATGTTATTCTTCCTACCATGAACATGATATGTGCTTCCATTTATTTGTATCTTCAATTTCTTTTTTCAATGACATAATTTTTGAAAACAGGTCTTTTACCTTCTTGGTTAATTTGATTCCCAGGTATTTTATAGTTTTCGATGCAATTGTTTTCTTAATTTCTTTTTCTGAAAGTTTATCATTGGTGTATAAAAATGCCACTGACTTCTGAATATTTATTTTGTAACCTGCTACTTTACTGAATTCATTGATCAGTTCTGTTTTTTGGTGAATCTTTAGGGTTCTCTATATATAATATCATGTCATTGGCAAATAATGAGAGTTTACTTTTCCTTTCCAATTCAGATGCCTTTATTTCTCTTTCTTGTCTTATTGCTGTGGCTAAACTTCCAATACAATGTTGAAGAGGAGTGGTGAAAGTGGCATCCTTGTCTTGTTCCTGATATTAAGGAAAATGCTTTTAGCCTTTCCCCATTGAGTATGATGTTAGTTTAGGTTTGTCATAGATGCCTTTATTACGTTGAGAGTATGTTCCCTCTATTCCCACTTTGCTGAGAGTTTTATCATAAATGGATGCTGGATTTTGTCAAACGCTTTCTGCATCTATTGATATGATCATATGGTTTTTATCTTTTGATTTGTTAATGTGGTGTATCACATTAATTGATTTGCAGATATTGTACCACCTTGCATCCCAGGAATAAATCCAACTTGATCATGGTATATGATATTTTTAATGTATTGCTGAATTTGGTTTGCTAATATTTTATTGAGGATTTTTGCATCAATGTTCATAAAGATATCGGCCTATAGTTTTCTTTTTTTGTAATGTCAGTCTGGTTTTGGAATCAAGGTAATGGTGGCCTCATAAAAGGAGTTAGGGAGTCTTCCCTCTTCTTGAATTTTGTGGAATAGGAGAAGAATAGGTGATAGTTCTTCTTTGAATGTTTGGTAAAATTTGCCTATGAAGCCATCTGGTCCAGGATTTTTGGGTTTTTTTGGAAGGTTTTTGATTATTGATTAGATTTCATTGGTAGTAATTGGTCAGTTCAGATGTTCTGTTTCTTCTTGATTCAGTCTTGATTGTATGTTTCTAGGAATGTGTCCATTTCCTCCAGATTGTCTGATTTGTTGGCATATAATTGCTCATAGTATTTTCTTATGATCCGTTGTAACTCTATGGCATTCCTGGTTATTTCTCCTCTTTCATTTCTGATTTTATTTATTTGGGAATTCTCTTTTTTTCTTGATGAATCTGGTTAAAGGTTTATCAATTTTGTTTATCCTGTCAACTAACCTGCTCTTGGTTTCCTTAATCTTTTGTATTGTTTTTCTAGACTCTATTTTCTTTATTTCCACTCTGATCTTTATTATTTCCTTTCTTCTATTCACTTTGGGCTTTGTTTGCTGTTCTTTTTCTAGTTTTTTTAAGGTTAGATTGTTTATTTGAGCTTTTTCTTGTTTCTTGAGGTAGGCCTGTATTGCTATGAATTTCCCTCTTAGGACTGCTTTCACCGTGTCCCATAAATTTTGAGTCATTGTGTTTTCATTTTCATTTGTCTTGGTATCTTTTGATTTCTTTCTTGATCTCATTAATAACCCATTCACTGTTTAGTAGCATGTTATTTGGCCTCTATGTGTTTGTGTATTTTCCAGTCTTTTTCTTGTAGTTGATATCTAGTTTCATACCATTGTGATGAGAGAAGACAGTTGATATGATTTCAATCTTAAATTTATTGAGACTTGATTTGCGTCCTAATATGTGGTCTGTCCTTGAAGATGTTCCATGTGCACTTGAGAAGAATGTATACTTTACTGCTTTGGGGTAAAATGCTCTGAAAATATTTATTAGATCTATCTGTTCTAGTGTGTCTTTTAGGCCAATGTTTCTTTGTTGATTCTTTGCCTGGAAGATCTGTCCATTGGTGTCAATGAGGTGTTAAAGTCTCCTACTATGAGTGTATTACTGTTGATCTCTCCTTTTATGTCAGTCAGTAATTGCTTTATGTATGTAGATATTCCTGTGGTGGTGTGTATATTTTTACTAGGCTTATGTCCTCTTGATTTATTGATCCCTTCAACATTATGTAATGCCCTTTTTGACTATTATAGCCTTTGTTTTAAAGTTTATTTTATCTGCTATAAGTATTGCTACCTAGGCTTTTTTAAAATTTCTATTTGTGTAAAATATCCTTTTCCATCTTTTTACTTTCAGTCTGTGAATGTCATTTGATCTGAAGTGGATCTCATAGACAGCATATGCATGGGTCATGTTTTCTTATCTATTTGGTTTCCCTATGTCTTTTGATTGGAACATTTAATACATTTACATTTAAAGAGATTACTGACAGGTGCATTGTTACTGCCATTTTATTATTTGTATTTGTTATTTTGGTAGTTTTTTTTTTTTAATATATGTTTTAACTACAGTTTGTTATCTGTGGAGGGTTAGTCCAATAAAAACTTACTCTGCCATTATTAGAAACAGATCAATATTGTTTTTAAAATATTGACTTTTTTATTCACAATGACATGGATGGACCTAGAGGTTATTATGCTGAGTTAAATAAGTCAGACATAGAAAGATAAATACCTTTTGATTTCACTTGTATGCGGAATCTAAGGAACAAAAAGAACAAACTAATCAAAGACTCATGAATATAGTGGACAATCTGGTAATGGCCAAAGTGGAGGGAGGTTGGGAGGCTGGGAGAAAGGGGTGAAGGGTTAAAGAAGTACAAATTAGTTGTTGATAGATGGTTACAGGGATGGGGAGCACGGCACAGGGAAGGCAGTTAGTGTTAATATAATGGTTAGGTATAGAGGTAGAGGAGAGAAAGAGTAATCAGGGGGATTGTTTTATAAACTACATGAATGTCTAACCAATGTATACTTGAAACTAATGATAAATTTTTTAAAAACTTTATTTTCAAGTAAAAAACAATGTTGACTTTTTCCCAGTAGTGTAGAACTGTCTCTTTCAACTTGGGGCTATTTTTAGCCTCAGTTTTTATGTTTAAAATACTACCTTTCATCTGTTTTCCAATGAAGTATTGCAGGTTTTACTTGGGACAGTCAAAATCTGTCTACTTTTATGTTTTTATCTTTGTTATTTGGAATGTTAGGACTGTGTCATCAGAATACGTAAAGGCCACACTTGGAATAAGCATGTTTTGCTGAGATCTTTTTCTGTCAATAAAATCTAGATTTTTGGTTTTTTAGCTTTGTTAGATCTTTCAGAGAGTGCACAAGGTGTAGTTATACAATAAGATTGTTTTTTTCATAGGAATGAATCTCATTTTATATATATTTGATAATTGACAGTAAGGCAATGGAGCAGTCTCGATGAAAGCTCCTAGAGGGTTTTGTTAGCTAGAACACTATTCCAATCATGGTTAGATAAAGAGAGTTTATGACACATTCAGAGGCTGAATATGATTTGTTTTATTGCCAGGAGCGATGTTTTAATATTATTATTATTATTTTTTTTTTTTTTATTTTGAGTATGATCTTATTAGAAAATTTCTTAACTCATGTGGAGGAAATATATTTCTTTTCTGTTTAAAGGTGAAGTAGATCCTAAAGAGAGGATAGCACGCCAACGAAAACTATTACAGAAGAAACTTGGCCTTAACATGGGAGAAGCTATTGGAATGAGTACTGAAGAACTCTTTAATGATGAAGATTTGGATTATACCCCAACTTCAGCAACCCTTGTAAACAAACAACCTGTAGGTAAAACCTTTCTTTGATTGCAAGTAGTAATAAAAAGGGTTTGCTTCATTTTGCTATGCAATTGCAATTAAAAAAAAAATGCTATCCTTAATTCTGCTCATTGCTGCTTAGTGACATCATAATTTAGTGTCTTTATAAATTGGACTTTTGGTGACAGATTTTAAAGAGATGGAAGTTCAACCTACCTTGTAGAGACCAGACAATTAGATAAAAGCTGTGGTGGACCTTTTAGGAGCCACAGGTATTGAGAGATTGCTCTTTCCTTTGTTCTTTAGCAAAGGGGGTAAGGGGTGGGGAAGGGGAGAAGTAAATATTTGAGAGAGTGGAGATAGGAAGGCCTATCATAGATACAATGATAAAAGAAATCTTTAAAGCTATGATTCATTCTTTTATTTGACAAAATAACAAACATGATAAAAAGTAGATTTTAAAACAATGCAAAAAAGCATGTACAATATGAAGTAAAGGGAGTTTCTTTTCAATAATTGATGGACATCCATGTCCCCACACCCCATAGGCAACCCTTGATGAGTTACTTGCGCATTCTTCGTGAAATTTTCTGTGTACACATAATATATGTGTCTATTTAAGCCATGTTTACTTTTCCTACTTTGTGTAGCTTAATATATCAGTATATACAGATTGATCACATTTTTCGACAGCTTCGTGCTATTTTGTTTTATGGCTGTACCATAATTTTGCTCTGTAATCCTCTTTTTTCCTCTATTCTTCATATTCCCAATGGATGTGCTTCTTTCTTTGTGCCCCAGGCTCCTTTTAAGCTCCAGTAGAAGCTGTGGCTTTCTCAGAAAAATTCATATACACGTGAAATATTACCTTTCCAGGGGTTCAGTACTCTTTACTCTTGCCTCTGATATATCCTTTTAGGGTTCCATGGGTCCTGTAAAGAATTGCTGCTTTGTAGTCATGAAACCCTTATCTTTTGATTTCCTTGGCCTTTTCCTTTAACTGGAAAATGATCTGTTTGCCTTTATACTAGCTGTTCTCTAAACAGTTAGAATATATAAATTATATTTTTTGTTTTTGGAGTGTGTGTGATGATAAATAACATTTGTAGGCAAAAAATTGCACATATTGGAGGGAAAAAAAAGAGTACAAAGAGGCAGAAAATATAATGACAGGAAGGGATAGAAAGAAATGGGGTACAAAGGGAAGCATAAAATATAAATAAAAAATAAATAAGAAAATAGAATAAAGGAGAACAAAAACGTAATAATATGATCACAGTGTGGTAATTTGGCATGGTGTAAAAAAATGAATGGTCAGTTATATTTAAGAAAATGGGCTATATACAGAATACTTGGATATGGGATGGAAAACAGCCAGTTTAAGGTTTGTAAGATCCAAATTTGGTTGTCACAGACCTTTGGAAGGAGTTGCCATAGGCACAACTAACGTGTGGTTAGTTGTTGTTGTAGGTTTATCACTGCTACATTGATTTGTGTATGTACCAGTGGTCCCTGGACCAAGACTGTAGCATGTCGTCTACACCAGTGACCCTAATTGGTTGTAGAGTGTAAATTTCAATTGAATCTTAATCCGTTAAGGGCAGGAAGGATTTTTAGGCTTGGGCTCAAAGCATTTCTATCTCATAGTCTTTATAACATCTCTCATGAATGGAAAAGACATCAAAAATAGTAGGCAGTGAGTGCTTAAGAGGAAGGGAGCATATGGGCTAACTTGACTATAGGATTCTGGACCAATTCCTTCTAGTTATAATTATTTTAATTTTTTTTTCAGCAGATGGTGATTATCAGTTTCTTTCATTGACAGTCTTCAGTCTCATAACTTTTGTCTGGTATTATAATAATTTTGAAATCTCAACTCTTCGAAGCCCTTTCTCTGCATTAGAATCATACATTTGTGCCACTGTGACATAAGATAAGTTAACAAACACTTGAGCATCTCTTGGGAATTGGAAGACTAGGGAAGAAGGAAGAAGAGAATGCAGTTATGGCATAGCCATACAACAGAATAGCTGAAGCCATCAAAAAAAAAATGTGATCCACTTGTAAATAGTGAAATTTATAGACTTAGTTTTCTTCTGAGGATGAGACTTTGGATATTTATTTTAAATTTTAAAGTTCAAACTCAGCATTCTTTTATTCTTTTAGACTCTCCAGGCAGCTGAATTGATTGACTCAGAATTTCGAGCAGGAATGAGCAATAGACAAAAAAAACAAAGCTAAAAGAATGGCCAAGTTATTTGCCAAACAGAGATCCAGGGATGCTGTGGAAACTAATGAGAAGAGGTAGTAATCTTTTTTTGCTTGTTTATTTAGAAAGTAATGTTATATAGCTTAAATCTGTCTGCTTGATTTCTGAAAACATTTTCCTGATGATGTCTTTAGCTGAAAATCCATTTGGATTTTCTTACTCAATTGTCAGAGAGTATTTACTATTACTAGGGACTATGACAACTTCCCCAGAAGAATCCACATATGCGGAAATTTTTTCCTTGCCAATTATGAACTACAAATAAGGGCTGAAGATTTTCCAAGGGAAATGCATTTCAGACAGAGAGAACAAGAATAAATGCTTTAATCATGAAATACTTAAGGAACAGAAGGGCAGTATGGTTGGGATGAGTGGACAGAAGAGTAGTAAAGAGCGAAGTCAGAGAGATGATGGTCTAAAGGCCATAAATTAAGAATACTGTATTAGTAGTGAGAACTGTTACAGTATTACATTACCTGTTCCCTAGGCGGGAGGCTAAGGTAAATATTAGCTAATAATCCAAGCTTGTTGTAGGAAAGAAATCTAGTTAAAATCACAGCCCTCACTTTCTTAATGAGTTAATAAGAGTGATAACTGATATGGCTTGGAGCAGCAGTTCTCAAAGGGTGGTTCAAAACAACCCCCCTTCAGAAGCATTTTGAGGGGCTTGTTAAGATAAAGATTCTTAGGCCCCACTCCCCTCTATTGTATCAGAATCTGTGGTGATATTCAAGAAATGTTCGAGTAAATGATAAGCATTTGAGAGCCATGAAAATAAACTTGTTGCAGATGTTGGAACCTTTTGCTGTTCTTTTCATTTATATAAAACTAAAAAAGTAAATGTTTACAGTGTTTATTAAAAGCTAGGCACAAAGGGATAAATAATAAACATCTACTTGGTATAAGTTTTTATTCATTTTTGTTTTATTTTTAATCTAAAATCTTCATTGAGCTTATTAACTGCAGGGTTTTTACGTTAATAGCTCATTAGGATTGGTTAGTAACCTAGTGAGTGTTACTACTGGCTTTATTTATATAAGCAGTTTGACTCAAATATTTGAATATTAGAAATACTAGACCTTATTTTTTTGAGTTTATGATTCATTCATTCCATGAATATTTACTGAATACGTTCTGTGTGCCAGATACTGTTCTAGGCCTACAGGATGCAGTAGTGAATAAAATACGTAAAATTTCTGCCTTCATGGAGCTTACATTCCAGAGGGAAAGGTAGATGAAGAACAAGATAGATAAGTAAATTGCCTGTTAGTAATGAGGATTAAGAAAGAAAAGAGAGAAAGCAATTGCAATTTAAAAAAAAATGCTGTCCTTAATTCTGCTCATTGCTGCTTAGTGACATCATAATTTAGTGTCTTTATAAATTGGACTTTTGGTGGCAGATTTTAAAGAGATGGAAGTTCCTTAAATTCCTTATGTGAAATGTTTATTGGGTAGAGAGTTTGAAATTTTAGATAGGCTGGTCAGGGAGGGAGTCACAGAGGTGACTTTTCAGAAAAGATCTGAAAGAAGTGAGGATACTAACTTTGTGAATGTTGGCAAATGCCCGAAGTAGAAACATACCTAACATGTTCAAAGACAGTAAGAAGACCAGTGTGGCTAGATTAGAGAGAAATAGGATAAAATAATAGGAAGTGAGATTAGGGAGGCTCAGATTTCTTTCATCACCTTATAGAAAAAATGGTTGGCCATATAATTACACTATTAAGGTAGAGGAATATTTGTAGAAAATAATGCTATATATACATACAGATATACATAGAGAGCGCGCGCGCGTGCGCACGCGTGCTTAACTGTGCTAGCTGTTTCTGTTAATCTGAATAGTTTTACTTGTCTTCGCCTTTGTAATCTTGTTATTAGGTTAACTTTAATATTTTTGTTTTTTTAAGTCATACAATAACATTTCCTCAGATTTTCTGGACACAGTTTTCAATTGTCTTATCTCTGTGTTTTTCAAGAAGTAGTTAAAATCATAGTGTATCACGCAGTATATTAGTTTTCTCTAGGGTACAACAGCCTAAAAGAGTTATGTTCGGCCAGATTTAGGTTGTTAAACTAAAAGATTTTAAAAAGGTGAGGAGCTGGTTGTAGGGAGGAAGAAAAAAAGAAAGACTTGTTAAGTTTGAGGGCTAATTTGAAAGCAATAATTTATTGATATATTTTCCTTTCATCAATTAGAGTTGTAAGATATTTTGCTCAAAAGTTAAGTGATTAATTTTAGTTATTTGCTACATGAAATTTTAAGTAAACCATATAAGTGGAATATAGCAAAACATTTGTTAAAATAATGGATTCTCTTAGCATTCATTATAGTTCACATTATCCTTATTCATTTTTTAAATGATGACTTTTATTTTTTAGCAATGATAGCACTGATGGGGAACCAGAAGAAAAGAGACGAAAAATAGCAAATGTTGTTATTAATCAGTCTGCAAATGATTCCAAAGTCTTGATTGATAACATTCCAGACAGTTCTTCTTTAATTGAAGAGGTACAATTGAAATGCCCTGAAGTGTCCTTTAAAATTGTTTGTAATTTTTTCATACTATTGTGTCAGTAGATAATATTTAATAATCTGTCAATTGAAAGAAATTTTATTAAAAATCTTACAAGTATCTACTTCATTAGGAAAAATTTTAATTATTTAAATTTTTAAAAACTTGACTATTACTAGACTTAAATGTAAAAACATTTGTTAAAATTAATTAACTATTAGCAGAAAATAGACCTTTTGAATTAGTAGTAATTTTACTTTTCTTATTCAGACAAATGAATGGCCTTTGGAAAGCTTTTGTGAAGAACTTTGCAATGACCTTTTTAATCCCTCTTGGGAGGTATGATTTCTTCATTATAATTTCTCTCAGCTTTATTTTCTTTGCTAAGAAGGATACTATGTCAAGCTCAATCTATTTTTTCACAGTCCTTATTCTTACACTGTGTTTTTTGGGACCATTGGTCAAGACACTTTGTATTACTCACTTCTTGAGTAGAAAACTTAAGACTGATTTTGACCTTTCATACCCTTTTTGTGATATTTCTTCAGTGAATTGTTCATTTCATTCTTTTAGCTGTAATAAAAAGACTTGCATAGCTCTCTCTCAGACAGTAGAAATTTCCTTTGGAAGTAGACAGTTTTGATTATAAGCAGTAGTTTTCACACCAGCTTTTTAGCCTCAGAAATATGTCTTCAAAGAGTCTTTAACAGGTCTCATTATATAAAAGAGATGAAGTTCCTCTGGTTGAAATTGAGGGTTAGTAGTCTCAAACTATTTTGTCCCATTTCCCTTGACCTCTGTCTGGGTAATTGAAAAAACACTGGTTCGGAATACCTTTTAGCAGCCTTTCTGCTCCTTGATATACTTCTATGTAAAGCTATTGAACATCTCGTGTAGTCTTGAATAAATGGGTACACCCCGTCAGTGGTTTGTTTCTTCCCGTCCAGATGACACTGCAGAAGGCTACAGGGGTACGGTAAAGCATTAGTCATGAGATGTTTTATTTGAATTGTCTTTTTTTGACACTTAACACTGGTAGCTTTAGAACTTAGTTTTTGAGGCATATATTTCTAAAATATTAATGTTGGAGCTATAAAGAACAATATATGAAATTTTATGCTCCTTTGCTATGATAATGCTAAATCCAAGTTAAATGTTGAGGAGGGACAGCAAGTGGATACTATCTCGGGAGAATTTTAGAATAGCTGTTTTCTTAGCTTATTAAAAAAAAAAATTCCACATAAGCAAAATTGTAAAATTCACATATGTGGTTCTTCCTGGGTAGTAGAGGAAAAAAGCATTCTTGTAAAGTGCTGCTTTAGTTTATGTGAATTTCTTAAAAGTCTAGTATTCCTTTTTCAAATTGAAGAAAAGTTAAACACAATTTCTTAAACATTTAACTTCTGATGTTTGCTTCTTGGTTCTTTGTAGGTTCGGCATGGCGCAGGCACTGGACTTAGGGAAATCCTTAAAGCTCATGGTAAAAGTGGTGGTAAAATGGGAGATAGCACTTTAGAAGAGGTAAGTATAGTAAAGCAATAATTATCACCAGGTTTCTGTTACTGGCCTCTTTTCTAAGACAGGGAAGTAACAGAGCATGTGCCATGAAGTAGAAATGAGAGGTAAATAAGAAAAAATAAGGAATTATGTAAGTAATTATGAGGGAAAGAACAAAAAGATTAGGAAGAAATCTATATACAGGAAAAATGAGTTCAGGGGAAGGATATTCAGAAAAATTGAGTGGAAAAATATGTAGAAACAAGAATATAATGAATTGGAAAGTAGAGTAAGATGTATAAGAGGATAGTTTAGAGGTCAGTGAACAATATAATTGGTGTAGCCTAGAGACACTGGTAATAGGCTGGATGATAGATAAATGACATAATTGATAATAGAGCAACCTTAAGTAGTTTCTTAATTGTTTCATGGAGTGCAAGTAACATAATAGAATTCATGAATTTTAAAGATTTTGTATAGTATGTCTGAAACTAATAATCATAGGATGTGATTAATATTAAAGATAGCAGTTGGGACTGTAATACATCTTGGTTATTTTCCTATGGCTAAAATAATTCGTCGTAATATTTTAGTCTTCCATTTAGGACCTAATTTGTTTACCCTAATACAAAACGTGATCTTTGTTACTAAAAAATGATTGTTTAACAGATGATTCAGCAACATCAAGAGTGGTTGGAAGACTTGGTTATTAGACTTCTTTGTGTTTTTGCATTAGACAGATTTGGAGACTTTGTTTCTGATGAAGTAAGTATCACCTAAGGGAGGCTTTGCCCAATCAAAATTCAAATTCAGCGCAATAAGTTTTTTGAAAATACGAGTTTTCTTCCTTTCTCATTTGTAGGTTGTGGCACCAGTTCGTGAAACTTGTGCTCAAACATTAGGTGTGGTGTTAAAACACATGAATGAAACAGGAGTTCATAAGACTGTGGATGTGCTGCTTAAATTACTTACACAAGAACAATGGGAAGTTAGACATGGTGGTCTGCTAGGAATAAAATATGCTTTGGCAGTTCGTCAGGTAAACACTTCAGTTTTGAATCATATATGGGAGAGTTTCTTTCCCCCTCTTAGTTTATTTGCATTAATTATATGAAATGGCCCTAGATTTTTAGTGTTACAGCTAAGCCAGTTTTTTAAGATTTGCTTTCTTGAGGTAGTGTCGTAGAGATAGGTGATTCTGATAAGAATTTAAGTACAACTTAAAAGATTATTAGGTTTGGAAACCTCCTATTTCATAGCAAGACCAATTCTAGCTAAGATTCCATTGTGTATGATCATAGGAGTGGCCTCTGGAGGCTGGCTCTATTGGAGTACTTGAAAAGAGAGTAGATTGGAATAAAGAGAAGCAGGAAGAGACTGGCTTTCCCTTCCCTTTTCTCTCATACCTTTTCATTGTCAGTGGGGTTAAATGAGAAATAGAAGTTAAGGTTCTAGTACCAGAGGTATGTATGTGTTTCTGTTCACACAGGGCATTTGTAGTTTTACCTTGAGACCATGTTCTGATGTTTTAAGTCACACTAATAATTGTTTGATACTGTTGAAGTCTTTCAAATAGAATTAGCTACATAGGCTTCTGTTGATGTTATTTTCCTTTTTCTTTTCTATGTGATTATTTTTAAAATAAAGATTGGAATTTATGTTTTCATGTTAAATTTAATAAATTTTTAAGCATAATTGTACTACAACAAATCCATTTTAATGTTTTACAGGATGTAATTAATACTTTATTACCGAAAGTTTTAACTAAAATAATTGAAGGACTCCAGGACCTTGATGATGATGTCAGAGCTGTTGCTGCAGCGTCATTAGTACCCGTAGTAGAAAGCCTTGTGTATCTTCAGACGCAAAAGGTTAGTTTAGTGTTTTTGCATTTTCTTCCTTTAGAGCTTATTTATATTTGGAGTCGAGTATTAAGGAAAACACTGAGTACTTTTTCTCCTTCACCCTCCATTTTTCTTAGGACAGATAGCCCTCTGATGTATGTGACCTCAATTATACATTGTCCTTGAGGAAAATAATTGTGTCTGTTAATCTCCTTCCCCTTCATGTGCACAGTGTGTAGGGAACTTCCCTGAGAAGAACACAGATATTTCTTTATTTTACTCCTGGTTTTCAGTCATAGGAGATTTTGCTTTGTTTTTATTTGAGTTTTGGCTTTTGAGTTTTCAATCTGGTCTCATTTTTTAAAGTGCCTCTTTTAAGATCTGACTTGACTTTGTATTATCAAAACCATAACACACATATTGGAAGTACTGCAAGCAGTATTTTAAAAATGAAGTTTGTCTTTTTGTGACAATTGGTACTGTTTTAAATAAAATTACTTAAGAGAGTCACGTCTTGCATATCTATACTGTATTACTATCAGAGTTTAGTTTCTTACATAAAATAAAGTACCGATTATCTTATTTCCTGAATTCTCCCTCCCAATGTGAGTCTGATCAGGAAGAGAAGTGTCAGAGTAGATGTTAAAGGCACTGTTAAAGGCAAATATTGTCTCCTTCACTTTGCTTAAAACTGGCACTGTCCAAGGTCCAATTGGTATTGTATATATTGTTGAATCAGTAGTGACTTATCAATATTTTGTGTAAAATTAATAACTTTTCTTAATAACTGATCTTATAGGTACCCTTCATTATAAATACATTATGGGATGCACTTCTGGAACTAGATGATCTAACAGCTTCAACAAATAGTATTATGACTCTTCTTTCATCCCTGTTAACTTATCCTCAGGTCCAGCAATGCAGGTAATTATTTTTAGTTAGTGGAATAAAGTAAAAGTGTTTACATAAATTTCCAGATTATTAAGCCTAAAAATACAGTAGTCTAATACCTTTAAGAACAGTACTGTTAAGTTGGGGATGCCAAAGACTGCTGTTTTCAGGAGACCTTTTCTTCTTTACTATCTAGCCACCAGCACATTTGAGGCAGGAACTTGAATAGGTCGTATTCTTTTACCCTTAGATTACTTCAGTTATAGAATTCTTCATCTTATTCTTCCCATAATAATTAACTTTAGAAATACAATCATTGCATATTATTTTCACCTCTACCCATAGAATATAGAATTTTAGCCTAATTTAGAGACATTTAATAGAATTATCATTGAACATTAGCATTCCATTTTCCAAAATTTGCTCCCCTGTGAGCTTGTTCTTTGTAATGTTTATTTCAACTCTTGTTCTTAATATCGAGGATTACTCATCAGGAAGGGAGTACATAGTAATGTAATATAGTGTCAAAAGACAGAGATTAGGTAAAGCCAAAAATATAAATCAGGAAATTTCAAGTGTCACCTACTTTCCCATCCTGATATTTGAAATGCAGCTCAGCTAATTAATATGTTCCTTGCCTTTTAGACTGGCTGCTGAATGTTACTGTTTGTATTAACAGTACCCTTGGAGTTACAAAGAAAAAATCATATATGCCTTTAAAAAAAATTACAGATGAGGAAATTAATTATTGTCCTTAGCCTAGTGAGGGTGTTCATTGAATGTTCATATGATTATAAATGATTTTTGGCTCTGTGAGTCTGTTTCCAGCAAAAATCATATATATGAAAAACATAGAGTGTTTCAAATAATACTGATCTACTGGTAGTACTTAGGTAGTGCTTGTAAAAACAAATGAAAAGAAAAATTGAGATAGTGTCTATATGGTATTTCCTAATTTTCAGGTGCTTTCATTAGTAATAAAAGCTATATGGAATATATAAACTAATCTATATGAAAGCCCTTCTCAAGCTGCAAAATGTGAATTTTTAATTATCCTTAATTAGGGGTTGGCATATACTTTCTATAAAGGCAGATAATGATTTTTTTGGCTTTTTGGATTATATAATCTTGTCAAAACTACTCAGCTCTGCCATTACAACACAAAAGCAGCCACAGACAATACGTAAAGGAATGAAGGTGACTGTGTTGCAATAAAACTGTGTTTAAAGAACCAGGTAGAGTGGATTTGGACTGTGGGTTTTAGTTTGTTGTCTCTTGCCCTAAATTAAGGACTTGGGATTTAAAAAAATAATACCAAGTAGTATCAGGAAAGTTACATAATGTAAAAATGAAAGACTGTAGTGAAAATTCTGTTCAATGGGAAATATTGTAGTTTTTGATCTTTTTAAATTGCTTTATTAGAAAATTTGCTTTATGTATTGTGATATTTGGCAGATTCTTTCCAGCTTATGTAAGAAGAAATAGAGTATATCATTTGGAACATGAACAGTTATACTATTAACAAGACCCTGTTATAATGCTTTTACATATTTTGAGTCTTTTTTGTCAATGTGTGTACCAAATGTGTAAATTAATGTAAGAAGTGATGATTATTTAAACCTTCAAATAATGAAAATAGTGTTTCGTTACTATTTGAAAAAGATAGGCCTCCTGAGAGGAACTGCAAAAGAATAGATAATTACACTGACATATTCTTTTTTATTCATGCCTTTTTCAACAGAGGTATGTATTTCAAATGCTACTTATGAATCATTTCCTCATGCCAAGTAACTTTCATAAGTCATTCATGGGTCTTAAAAGAATCCAGTGGTCCATATTGTTAGCCTAGATGTGGCTTTGCTTACTTCCCTATTTAAAACCTAATCTGTAAGAAGGAAGATACTTGAGTTTTCTTAATTGTGCTGAATCAGGGTAACAAATTTCAAAGCTATTACCTTACCACCTTTTCCTCATTAGATTTGTGGCAGAGATGGCCTCAAAGAGGGATATAAGTTAGTTGCTTCTAATGGTTACCTATTGGGGTTAACCATGGAAAAGGAGTAAGGATTAGCAATCCTGATTTTGTGTAGGCTGACTACCAGCTAAAGCACATGTCCCATTTTCTTGAGTAAGAACAGATTGAAAATAAGGGCAGTTACAGTGGAAAGTTCTAATTTGATAAAGATTTATGACATTAGTGCCATAGAAGACCCTAACATTAATATTTATACTCTTTATGACCGTTTTTGTGTAGCTATTCTGGTGCTATAGTAACAGTTTTGAATGAGAGTGTTAAATGGAAGTTCATATAAAAATTGTATTTTATTTTTTGAATTTATTCATCAAAAAAGGTACGTCCACAAGGAAATGATATTTAGATAATGTATCAACAGAATTTCAACCGAAAATAAGTAAGATTAACTTGTGTCTTCTTTATTAGTATTCAGCAGTCACTCACAGTTTTAGTTCCACGTGTCTGGCCTTTTTTGCATCACACTATATCATCAGTTCGAAGAGCAGCTTTGGAAACTCTGTTTACGTTATTGTCAACACAGGACCAGGTAAGAAGTAATAACTATAGTAATCTTGAAATTTATATAAATTTTATAAAATAAATTGACCAGGTTACCCTTGCTATATATCCAAAGATCAGATCAGGAGAATGCTGGGCCTAGTAGAAATAGTATGGTGACCATGTAAACACATAAGAATATAATTATCTCAGGAGCAGAAATATTTTAATATTTTGCCTTAAGTTGTATTCCTAGCACTTGGAATAGTGGTTAACACATATGAGGTGCTCAGTAAATAAATGTCTGTTGAATGAAAGATTAAATAGTCTCTTCCTATCAAAGACCTGTCTTTGCTTGCTTGCTCTTTGTGGTTGATAATTGAATGGTTGGCAGAACCCATCCCAGATTAGAAGGCTAAATTTGAAGCTCTGCAGTACTTCTAAAGACTGATGATGAAATTGCTAGGCACTTGCCTCCTCTTAGTGATTACTCAGTCTTAAGAGCCTGGTATTTCCAAGGATAGTATACTTTGGGAGTCACACATTTAACTGCCTACAGAAATCATTCAGATAATATCAGTTTGTGAATGGAATCGATGGTGAGCTGAGGGGGAGTCCTTGCCCTGTCTATAAAAAGTTTCATATTCCTATTTTTAAAATAACCTTATAAGTCAAACAAAAATACTATAATTTAGGGAAATATCATAAGGAATCCATTCTTCTATCATGCTCTTATTTATAGGTACTACAGCTGAGCCAGTGACTTTTAAAAAGTAGTAGTTAACTTTTTAGACAATAGATTATAGTATGGATAAATGTCTCTTTTGTGTTCACTAACCATGCATTTCTTTGTGAATTAGGAATATCCTACTTACTTTAGACTTACTTCAATCTGCAGCATGATGTATTGTACTGCTATGAATCAATATCTGTAAATTTTGTTTTGCATTACCTTTTTGATTTTGTCTGATCTTCTGAGGAAAAGCTATCAGGTCTATTTTAAAATCTTCAGTTGATCAGGCTTGGGTTGTTGTGACAAAACTGGCATGGATGGTTCTGAATTTTCCCTTCATTTTTGTTTTAGTTTTGTGGGTTTTGCCTAAATGTTTATAAGTATTGTATATTATTATTATTATTATTATTAATTTTATTATTTTTTTACACCTACAGCACCTGGTATTCCTAGGTGGCCTCCCATCCATGTACTGACCAGGCCTGGCCCTGCTTAGCTTCCAAGATCAGACAAGATTGGGCATGTTCAGGGTGGCATGGCCCTAGACAGTACTGTATTAAATTCACTTTGGCTAGGCTTCTTGAAGTTATCAAATTTCTTGAAATTTATATAAATTTATATAAATATGTAGCAAGGTTACCCTTGCTGCATATCCAAAGATCAGGAGAACACTGGGCCTAGTAGTAATGGTATGGTGACCATGTAAACACATAAGAATATACTACAAGGGCAGAAATATTTTAATATTTTGCTCTAGGTGTATTCCTAGCACTTGGAATAGTCCTTAACACATAGGAGGCACTTTTTTTTTTTTTTTAAATAGACTTACTTAAAAGCAGGTTTAGGTTTACAGAAAAACTGAGCAAAAGGTACATAGTTCCTATATGTCCCCCCAGAGTGTCTCCTATAGTTAACATCTTGCATTAGTTTAGTACATCTGTTACACTTGATGAACCAATATGATACCTTATTATTAACTAAAGTCCATAATTTACATTTAGAGTTCACTCTTTGTATTGTAGATTCTATGGGTTTGACAAATGCACAATGATAAGTATCCACCATGACAGTATCATTCAGAACAGTTTCACTGCCCTAAAAAATGCCTGTGCTCCACCTATGCATGCCTCTTTCCCCCCTCCAAACCTTTAACAACCACTGATCTTTTTGTTGCCTCATAGTTTTGCCTTTTCAGAATGTCATGTAGTCGAAGTCATATATTACGTAGCCTTTTCAGACTTGCTGCTTTGATTTAGTAACACAAAATTAAGGTTCCCTCTATGTATTTTTGTGGCTTGATAGCACATTTCTTTTTTTCACTGAATAATAATATTCCATTGTGGCTGTACTACAGTTCATTTATTCACTTATTGAATGGTATCTTGGTTGCTTCTTGTTTTTGACAGTTATGACTAAAGTTGAAAACATTCATGTGCAGGTTTTTTTGTGGGCATAAGTCTTCAGTGCACTTGGATAAATAACAAGGAGCACAGTTGCTGGATCATATGGTAAAAATAAGAAAGTCTTCTAAAGTGGCTGTACCATTTTGCATTTACACCAACAATGAGTAAGAGTTCCTGCTGCTTCATAGTCTCATCAGTATTTTATATTGTCAAGGTTGTTGATTTTAGCCTTCTAACAAGTGTGTAGTATCTCATCATTTTAATTTGCAATTTCCTAACATACACTGAGCATCTTTTCATATGCCTATTTGCCATCTGTATCTCTTCTTTGGTTAAGTGTCTGTTCAGATCTTTGGCCCATTTTTAAATTGGATTTTCTTCTTTAATTTTAAGATTTGTGTATTTCGGCTATGAGTCCCACATTGTTCTTAAAAGCCTTTCTGTTCATTATAAGGTGATTAAAACATGTGCAAACTCTTTTTAACTTTTGTGGGTTTTCATTATATAGTAATGTCAACATTATTCACTTATTGAGGAATAAGGTATTTTAATAAATGGATTTTCTAAGTAATGAGAACATAACTTTCTGACATCAAAACAGTCGACTATTAAAATGATTTACTTTTCTTGGTCATCTTTTTAAAAGTATATTAAACATAAGTTAATAATTTTTGATAAATCAGTCAACATATTATTTACTGGTCATTAATTTTTATACTGTGTTAATGTAGTATACTGTGGGAAATTGAGATACACAAGAATCACTTCCCCGTCATTGAACTGTCCTTTTTCAGTTGCTTTTTGCTCGTTTTTTTCCCTCAACTGTCAATTGTAATTTCTCACTTTTGTTAGTCTTATAGTGTGATGTCTCCACTTGTATTTTAAATTTTTTTACAGTTTAGATAAGATCACAAGATTGTTCCAAATCCCCTTCCAAATTTTTCAGTCCCTCAGTGATTGTTGACATTGGCTATTAAAATTATATGGTTGTGAAAACATCTGTAAATTCTGTGATGTTGGTTTTCTTATCCATGGCTTTCTGTTTTGTCTTTTGAATCTGACTTTACTGGCTTTTAAATGAAGGCTTGGCCATTGCATATATAAAGAATTAATGGCCACTCTATTATTTTTTATACCAGAACTCTATTATTTTTGTATGTGATTTGTGACCTGTTGGCCACCACTTCCACCAGGCCTTCAATATTTGTTAAATAAATTTGTTTGAAATTTTATGTAGGGTGTTTTGGGAAATTAAAATATCCTACATGGTTCTTTGGAAGTTTTTACAGTGTGATTGTGATAAGACTCTTAACATGGTAAGTTTAATAACCTCTGCAAAGAGTTAAATAATGGAAGACCACAATATGAGAGGTGTCAGGAAGCAGCACTGAAGTCTAGACTACATGCTGAAAGATTAGGAGGATTCAGGTGATAAGGTTAAAAAAAACTCTTAATTTTCCCATACCTCTCTCTATAATAGTATCACTAATGACATTTCTTCTTGTTTCTATCAAGCCTCTGTCTTCAGAATATCTCTTTACTGAAAATCATGCTGTCAGTGAAACTTAATATTGATGCATATAGATTATTTTGTGCTTTTATTTTTATTCATCACTGCCCTGAGCCTTGCTTTCCAGTATCCTCCCCACTGAAGAGTGTAATAATAGCACTTATCGCCCTCAATACTTTTCACTTTTGGCCCCCACATATATCCTTTATTATTTTTGTTTGATTTTTCTTTTCTGTTTTTTCAGCTAATAGTACAAAGCCAAATCCTTTTAGAAGACTTTTTTACTACCACTGCCCAGGTCCTTTATTTTATTTTTTTTAATTTGGGGAAATTTTTTAAATAGAAAAAATGCAGAGTATTATAAAACAGCATTTATTAATTCACAATTTGTAATTGGTATTATAAATATGCTTTATTTGCTTCAAATTTTTATAATCAGAATATTAAGAATAAGTCATAATTCCCTTACAACATCACCTGTTTTCTAATTTACCCACATTCTTCTTTCTGTATATTTATTAAAAATATTGCTTCCTTTCCCTGGTAGTTTGCTCCTTAGGGTTTATAACCAGGCTTTGTATTTTTAGTTTCAACACAGCCATAGTATTTCTAAAAGGGAAGAGAATCTGAGTTAAGTCTCAGAATAATATGGGGGATCATAGCTTCATTTACTTGCAAACTGGCTAGTAATTTGTCATTGCTTATATATTAGAATTAAATTCCTGTCTTTCTTGGTCTTCTGTTATTTGGCTCTTATCAACCTTTTCTTCTACTATTTTTTAAAATATAACCTGGAGTCTATTTATATATGTAACCTGGGCTACTTAATGGTTGGTAAATGTTAATCTTGTGATCCTAACAACATTATTTGCTTTCTGAGAAGATATCAGAGTAAACCATGTCTGATGCTTTTATCTGTTATTGCGTTCCTTTTCACATCATTATGGTGGTTATTACTGATTGATTCGTAACTATGTGCAAACTCTCTTGTGATGAAGTCTATGATCTCTTATCTGAATTTGAAAACACATTTAGCTCCAGGGAATTTGGACAAGAGATGTGATAATGATAAAATCTACCCTCACTTCACTTTAACTTGCCTTATTTTTTTCTCAGCTGCTTTCTATCACAATTTTTCCTCCTCAGTGGTTTAATGAAAAGATCCCTTAACCCAGAGAGTCTGGGTTTTAACCTTGGCTCTAATATTTATTAACTTTACGACCATGGTCAAGTTTATTTAACACTTCTGGTGATAATCTCTGCCCAGTCTTTCTCAGAGTTATATGGGTCAAATAAGATAATGTATATGAAAGTGCTTTGAAAATGTTAATTCTATACAAATATAAATGATAGTACAATAATTAACCAGCCTTTCTCAGAGTTATATGGGTCAAATAAGATAATGTATATGAAAGTGCTTTGAAAATGTTAATTCTATACAAATATAAATGATAGTACAATAATTAACACACTTCTGGGGATTCTTTTCTAACAATTTGGAAATCTTATTTATATTCTGGGATGTGAGAGTTATATTTAATTGTAATAATAATCCAAGCTATTATTGAAGGATTACTTTATGTTATGAACTGTTAGGCACTGTGAACTGGTAATTGGTAAGCACATTACATTACATGGGTGATTGCTCCCATTCCTGTTTTGCAGATGAGGGAACCGATGATCAAAAATTAAGAAACTTTCCCAAGCTTATGTAGCTACACAGCTCACAGTAAGCAGCTCAGCTCAGATTCAGATCTAATTCTGGATGACTTTCAGTTGTTAATTTTACAAGGAGACAAAAGGACAAAGTGTCTATTGAATTGTTTTCCCATTGTAAATCTGAAGTCATGTTAAGTATAAAGTGAAAAAATAAATCTTACCTTTTAATTACTAGGATCTCTATTCTAGTTTTAGTTTCTAACTTCTCAACCTCTTCCTTTCAATAAATAGAATCATAGTTAATGCAGTTATTTATGAATCTTATTTCCATTGGACTTTTCTGTGACACATCCCTGTGCCTTTATTTGTAGTGTTAACATGTGAAAGTATTTGCAAGCCTGGCTTCTTGAGGAGCATGAAATAAGAGCTCTTAAGCAAACCACACCAATTTCATTTGGTAATGACTTAAAATCAAGGCTTAACTTTCCTAAACTAGCAGCTTGGCAATCAAAATGAATGAATGTACCACTTATTTTTTCTTTCTGTATTCTCTATTTAGCCTATGACTGTGTTTATACATGCAAGTGTTTATCTACGAATGTATATGTCTATCAGTAAACTACGGGAATATCTAGATTAATTAGTGTTGGTAAACCACTATATTGTTGTAGCCAGAACATGGCTCCGTGATCTAGAAAGGTATGCTTCTGGAAATTAATCTAGTTTTTTAGACATGTTCTGCTGACAGGGTCAGTTTTCCCATTCCATTTGCTTTACAGTCACTTTGAATCATTCTAAAATTTCAGTTACTAATACAATATTGACTTTAATTTGAAAAGCAAACTTTGGCATGACTCTTAACATTTAGCAGGAAGATATACATGAGATTGAGTTGGAGTCAGAGGCATACTTAATCTAGGATGTATGAAAATTTAACATATGCTTATGTGGGAGAAGGAAAGAAAGACCAAAAGAATAGATTTGACTAAGAGTTTGGCTTTAGAGAACATTAGCATACTGAGGTTTGGCCAGATTTTATAAAGATATCAAAAGGGGAGACAAAATATAAATATTTAGCTGACTTTCAATTAAGTATTACTTGGACAAATCAATAGGACAGGTATTATAAATTGTCTAAATATAAAATAGGGTTTGGTTTGTAGTTTTCACAAATGGGGGCGACATTTACACTAACAAAGTGCTACTGTTGTGTTAACTATTTAATACAAACCAAAAAAATTTAAGCCCCCTTAAAACATGAATTCACTTACATCTTGAGTTGTGGTGGTCCACATTATGGTTAATTTAAACCTGGTGAATTAAACAGTCTGTAGTAGGAGTTTTTCTGTATTGTAGTTTGCACTATGTAGACTAATACTAAACATTTATCAAAGCTTTCCAGATTTTGCCTAAGATTAGAGGAGAAATTTTTGATTAGTAGAGTCCAAGTTAGCAATGTACTAGAAGTTCGTTGACTATTTAAAAAATTTGTAGGGAGGAGAATCCCAAGTGGACAATCTATAAAGTATTGAAAATACTACACTCCCCACTTGCCCTCGTTCCTCACCAATCCACTTAAACAAACCTATGAATACAAAGGAGCAGCATTAGTTTACCTCCCTAAATCAGTGCCTGCTGAAAGGTGCAAAATTAATGAAAATGGATGGGCCAACTTTAGTTTTGCAAGAGACAGATTGACCCTGGCTGGGCCAAACTATACCTTGTGATCTTTTAAGATATGTACTAATAGTGAGCTAAAGCCATATTAATTTTTGTAGCCATATCTGAAAACAGATACTTGCACAATTGTTCAGGTGGACCAAATTTGACCTACAGATGTTTTCCCAGCCTTATCTTGCATTATTTAATAAGCATACTTTATGTTACGCTACTAGAGAATTTGCATTTTCCAAATACTATTCTGGGGTGTGGGTTTTGTTATTTGGACTTTTGTTTTTTCTCTTTATTTTGAAATTTTTATTCTTTATTGAGTTTACTTCTTCGAGCAGTTTTAGGTTCACAGCAAAATTAAATGGAAAGTACAGAGTGCACAAATACATCCCCCCTACTCCAAACACAGTTTCTCCCACCATCAGCATCCCACACCAGAGTGGTATATTTATTACAGGCAATGAGCCAATATTGACACATTATTATCAACCAAAGTCTATAGTTTACATTAGGTTTAACTCTTGATGTTGTACTTTCATTCTTTGGGTCCAGTTGTACTTCTTAATCTCTTCACCTTTTTCACCCATCCTTCTAACCCCCCTTCCATCTGGCAACCATCAGAATGTTCTCTGTATCTATGAATCTGTTTCTGTTTTATTCCATTATTTTGTTCTTTAGATACCATATATAAGTGAAATCATATGACATTTGTCTTTGTCTTACTGCACTCAGACAATACCCTCTAGGTCTGTTTATATTGTTGCAGATTTCATTATATTGTGGCAAGATTTTTTTTTATGGCTCAGTAATATTCCATTTGTGTGTGTGTGTGCGCGTGTGTGCGCATGTAGATGTACATATACCACCTCTTCTTTATCCATTCATTCATTGATGGACACCCAAGTTGCCTCTACATTTTGACTGTTGTAAATAATGCTGCATTGAACAAGTAGATGCACATATCCCTTTAAATTAGTGTTTTGGATTTGTTTGGATAAATACCCAGAAGTGGGATTACTGGGTCCTTCTTGGTTTCTTGTTGTATCCTCTGTTTTAAAGTCTATTTTATCTGGTATTGGTATTGCTACCCTAGCTTCTCCCTCCCACCCCCATTTTCATGAAATATCTTTAATTATCCCTTTACTTTCAGTCTCTGTGTGTCTTTCAATATGAAATGAGTCTCATGTAGGCAGTGTGATGTAAGGGTCTTGTTTTCTTATCAGTTCATCTATCGTCTTTTGATTGGAGCAGTCAATCCATGTATATTTAAAGCAGTTGTTTGTAGACATGTAGTTATTGCCATTTTACTATTTATATTTTTAATCTTTTTTCCTTCTCTTAAAGAAGTCCCTCTAACATTTCTTGTAATGCTGGTTTGGTGTTAATGAACTCCTTAGATTTTCCTTGTCTGGGAAGCTCTTTATCTGTCCTTCAATTGTTAGTGATAACTTTGCTGGATTGAGTAATCTTGGTGAATGTAGGTCCTTGCTTTTCATCACTTTGAATATTTTGGCCAGTTCCTTCTAGCTTGCAAAGTTTCCTTTGAGAAGTCAGCTGATAGTCTTATAGGAACTCCCTTGTAGGTAACTGACTGCTTTTCTCTTGCTACTTTGGAGCTTCTCTCTTTGTTTTTAACCTTTGGCATTTTAATGATGATGTATTGTGGTTTGAGCCTCTTTGGGTTCATCTTGTTTGGGACTCCCTTTGCTTCCTAGACTTGTATGTTTATTTCCTTTGCCAGGTTAGGGACTTTTTCAACATTATTTTTTCAAATAAGTTTTCCGTTCCTTGCTCTCTCTTTTCTTCTGGTATTCCTATGATGTAAATGTTGGTATACTTGATGTCTTACAGGCCCTTAAACTACTATCATATTTTTGGATTCTTTTTTCTTGTTGCTGTTCTGATGGGGTGTTTTCTGTTCCCTTCTAATTGCTGATTTGATTCTCTGCTTCATCTAATCTACTGTTGAGACAGTAATGTATTTTCATTTCAACTGTTATATTCTTCATTTCTGACTGGTTCTTTTTTATGATTTCTATCTCCATTTTTATGTTTCTTATATTTTAGTTAAAATTCTCAACGAGTTCATGTACTCTTCCTCTAAATTCATTGAGCATCCTTATAACCATTGTTTTACATTCTGCACCTGGTAGATTGGTTGTCTCCATTTTGTTTAGTTCTTTTTCTGTAGCATTGTTCTGTTCATTTGGGATGTGTTTCTTTGTCTCCCCATTTTGGCTGCCTCCCTATGTTTGTTTCTATGTATTAGGTAAGGCTCCTAAGTCACCTGGTCTTAGTAGAGTGGTCTTATGTAGTAGGTGTTCTCTGGGGCCCAGTGGCACAGTCTTCCCAGGTTACCAAGGCTGGGTGGTTCAGGTGTGTCTTTTGTATGGGTTATGTGTGCTCTCCTGTTGTAGTTGAGCCTTGATTGCTGTTTGCACATCAGCGGGAGGAATTGACCCTCAGGCTGATTGGTTGTAAGAACTGGCCAATGAGGGACTGAACATACATACCAAGATTCGTTTTAGCAGGGTGCCTGCCCAGTCAGCTCTTTGGGTGTGTGATCCTCCAAGGCAGCCCCAGTGGTGCTCTAGCTCTGGTTGAAGCTGGCGACTATGTGATGCCAGCCCCAGGACCTCCTGGGAGGGTCCCCGCTGCAGGCCAAATTGAGCTGCAGCCTGTGCACTGCCTGGAGCCACCTGGCAAGAGTCAACAAGCAATCTCAAGATGGCCACTATCAGTGATGGGCTTAGAGCTACCTTGAGAAGCCAAGCCACGAACCTGGCTGGCTGCCACTAGTGTCGGGCTTGAGGATGTTCATCAAGAGGCACAGGGCATGCTGAGGCACACCAGTCTCTTCTGTATGTTCCCAGTTGTAGGATTTATGTTCAGCTAGAATTAAGGGGACTCTTGATGATGGTTACTCTATAATTTGGGTTTAATTGTGTTGTGGTTATGAGAGAAGACAAGCACAGTGTTTACCTATTCCACTGTCTTGATCAGAAAACTAGAGGAACTAAGCTTGTGTCCTGAGAAAACTACTATAATTTATATCATATTTATTGATTATAAATATAAGGGAAGCAATCTTCTTCTATAGATATGACCTTTGGGATTTACAAGCAAATGTTTGGATTTCCAATAATGGGATTGGAGGTGGGTTAAGAGAGTTGGTAAACATGAAGGGGGAAATCATGAGTGAGAAGAGATTATGGAAGAGTAATATTAAATTATTTGCTTCTTGCTATTATAGCTTTTCTAATTCTGTTAAGATTGTCTCTGATTCTGTCTGAAGAGAAAAAGAGAACTTTTCTTCTTCCCACCAGCTTCTTTTTTCCTTTCAATGAAAAGTAGTTAAGGCATAGCAAATAAGTGAGTAGCCTCCCCCAGTTGATGGTTTTGTTGTCTGTTTTAAACTTCTGTCAAACCATTTTGAGAACATATAATCCTGGTCCTATCATTGTCATTCATTAGTTTTCCATTGGCTAGAAAATTATAGGTAGCTTTCTAAGTTATCATTATAACTAGAACTTCTGGCTTCACAGACTATCAGTTATATCTTTCAAATTTCTCTTAAGTCTCTTCCAGATAACTTTTTTTTTTTTTTTTTGCTTAAATTATGGTGGGATGTAGTGATAATAGTAACTGTGCGTTAGTTACTAGAATTTTTCTGTTGGTCAGTCTTATTCAGTGAGCCTATAATTATTTGAACAATAGACAACATGTGAGATCTTGTCTGAGAATTTTAGGTACACAACAGATACTTGATTAAGCACTTTTTGATTGCTTCATTTGGGTGGGCTTTTGAATTGTTGAGAAATTTTTTAGATTGAGGTGCTAAACCTGGGCTTAAGGGAATCTCTCAACCATCTGAAATTGAAAGCAAAATGTACTTACATACATATACTTAAATATGTATGTAAGTATATTTTTCTAATATGCTTTAAGAGTGTTCATAGTTTTCATTAGATTTTCAAAGTTTCTCTGACCCAAAATCGATTAAGAACCTTTATCTTAATTTTGTAGTAAACTCAAAGTAGAATTTCCTAGGTTGGATATCATCTTATAATTCCTTACTTGCATTATTGGTGAGCACAATAGAATTTAAACTGATCATCCAGCTCAGCAGCAGTAATCTGATCATCCTTCAAATTTTCCTCACAACACAGTGATATATAATATAACCAAGGAGATGTTGGTTAGAGCCTGCTTCCACATGAGGGATGATACCAACTTGTTTAAAGCAAAATTTAGAGTTGTTAATCATAATCAGACTTTCTCCAGTGATTATATGCCATTTAGTTTCTCCAAACCATTGGAAAAATATATATGGTTCTGTTGCTTTAAAATCTTGTCAGAATTTATCACTAGTTGAACCTTTTTTATGAAGCTGTATAGTCTTTTCGTGGTGATACTTCTATTACTTGGCTTATAATTCTTAAGATAAACTATCAGCCAAGAATTATGTGTTATAGCTTTGATTCTGTTTTTGTTTTCAGAACTCTTCATCTTGGCTTATACCCATCCTGCCTGATATGCTGCGACACATTTTTCAGTTTTGTGTTTTAGAAAGCAGCCAGGAAATTCTGGACCTCATTCACAAGGTACACAGTGAATATATCTGTACTCTTTTTCCCAGTAACTTGACAGCTTTTAAAAATTTTTATAATTGCCGTATACTGTTATCGGTTAGGGATTTTAAGAAATTGGAAATCACCCCAGAGATTTGGAAAGTCTGGAGATCTGCAAGGTGAGACAAGAAAATACAATAGTTAAGTCCCGATTGGCCATGCTGCTTTCTCTTTTTATGTAACCTTCTATGCACATGTTTTAAGCACTTTCTGATAGTCTCAATACAGAAAATAAAATGAAGAAAAGGTTGTTTTCCTCTGCTCATTTTACTACTTATCAGAATGCTTATTAATCCTACAAAGCATCTTTTGAGATTTATTGGCAATATAGAGTCTGATTGTAAAAGTTGAAACTTATTCCTCTCCCCCCGCCACTTTACTTAGCAAGATTGATTATGTGTTGGAATCTTTAAAGAAGAACCATGTTATATAGTTAATAATATTTACAGGGAGAAATGGCATTGTCGTTCCTTTAAAACCTGTTAAGTTAGTTTTGAATTATTGGCCTCTGAGGTGGCTCATTACTAGCAGTAGTGCTATTTTTGTATGCTGGTCCTATCCCATTTAATGTTAGGTATCAAGCAAGGTACCTTGTTGAGTAAGATCATGAATTAAGACTTATACTGTTCTTAATTTATACTAGGGTATTATCACCTCTAAAGTTAGCAGAGGATATTTATCAGGAGCTGTTATATCTTGAAGTGTGAGTTGAATATAATATTGTATTAGTGTTGAGTTTTGTGATATACGTAGAGGATTTCAGTGACTTACTGAGATTTTGACAACTTAATTTTATGGGTATCTTTTATTTTAAATGACTTTCATAAAATACTTAAAATTTTTTGCATTCCTTTTTTAGAAACGTAATTGCTTTTTTTAGTATACTGACCTATCAAAAAACCAGCATTTAAAAAATAGACCTCTATGTTGAATTTTAAAATTATTCTCTAGGGTAATTCTGAATTATTTTTTTCAAATTAGTATCCATAAATGTATTAGGTTTTAGTAGCCCTCACTAGAAAAATTTCACTTTCATGTTCCTCTTTCACTCTGTAGGTTTGGATGGAATTATTGAACAAGGCTTCAGTTCAGTACGTGGTAGCAGCTGCTTGTCCGTGGATGGGTGCTTGGCTGTGCTTAATGATGCAGCCTTCACATATACCTATTGATTTAAATATGTTGCTGGAAGTAAAAGCTAGAGCAAAAGTAAGTGTAGAGGGACATACTATATTTTTATGTTCAGTTCATAATGTTAATATAGTAACCATGTAAGAAATCTGTATTGCTTATAAATGATTTCATTGATTTCACATAAAGAAAAATTATTATTAGGATCTTTACAAAATGCATAGTAATTTTTATCTGTTAAAATTTAGTGAAAAGAATTTTTTTTTACTAAGATTATAACAAATGAAAGTATTTTTGATGTTGCTATTAAATGATTAATCTTTAATTATTGATTTGTTTGTTTTTCTCATTTCCTCTAGGAAAAAACAGGTGGTAAGGTACGCCAAGGCCAAAGCCAGAGTAAAGAAGTACTTCAGGAGTACATTGCAGGTGCAGACACCATCATGGAAGACCCTGCCACCAGGGATTTTGTGGTTATGCGAGCCAGAATGATGGCAGCCAAGTGAGTATTCATAAATTCAAAAGTCATTTAATTCAAAGATTCCTCAATCCTTCCTCCATCACACTAGTTACAAAATAAGAAGAAATTAAAGTGTAAGAAAACTTAATTTTTTGAAGTCTTAAATAGGATTTATATATTTTTATGAAGATAAGATTGGAGTTATGTCATCCTTGGGAAAAGTAACAGCTTCAATAAGGAGAAACTACTTCAGATAATTTCTATAGTAACTTCTTTTCTCTCCCTCTTAGGTTATTAGGAGCACTTTGTTGCTGTATTTGTGATCCAGGTGTAAATGTAGTAACCCAAGAAATTAAACCAGCTGAATCCCTTGGCCAGTTACTGCTCTTTCATTTGAACTCCAAATCTGCCTTACAGAGAATTAGTGTTGCTTTGGTAATCTGTGAATGGGCAGCTTTACAAAAGGTAAGATTTGACCCCCAAAAGTAATGAAGTCACATTAAATAAACCAATTTTTATTAGCTGTTAGGATTATTTTTATTATATTTTATAATAAACAAAAATTTTTTTCTCTGTATAAACATCCAACAGTTATAGAAAAGCATTCAAATTATTTTGTTGAAATACTGTTTCTCTCCCATTTGCCTTCTTAGCACCCCCAGTCTCATATCTGAGACTACTAGTTATGCCTATACTTAATATTTGCTCTTGATCCTACTACCTGTTAAGAAATGTCTGTCCTAAAAAGAAAACCTGTGTAAGTATAGAAGCAGTCCAGAAACTGTTGGTCATTCATTCCTCCAGATCTGTTTGAGATATCACTGAAAGCTACAAAAGATAAGAGGCTTTGAGTACTAGTTTATATTAGTAGTCGAGCAAGGGCAGAAATTTTGGTCACAGGAAGAAGAATCTCCACATTTAAATCAAAATCTTTGTTTCTATGCCCTTGCATCCACTTTAACCTTTAACTTCTAGTAAGATGTATGATTTTGTGTGAGACTTGCTTCTGTAAATTAAAGAAACTTCCTGCTGGCTGTCTTTATTCCATTGACTGGAATTCTGGAAATTTAACTGTCTGCACTTGCTGTGAGAGTTGCTTGTTACTGCCTCTTAGCAGTTTGTCAGAGGTGTGTCTAAAAGTAATGGAGCCATGCTCTTGCAACTGAGACCCCAGCTTTGCTTCTCGAAAGAAGCAAGGCTCATCTGTTTTTTCAGCAGGACTCGGTGTGCTGGAGAGGCAGTGATGCTGTGTTTTTGTGCCTCTCAGACTCAGCAGCAAGTGTTGACAGTTCGGTTTCTGGACCCTCACAGAGCTTCTCTGGACTTACTCTGTGAAGCCCAGGCTGATCACCCAGATCCCACAGAACCCCTCATGGCTCACCACTGAGGCCATTCCCCCTCTGGTTGGGGCAGGCAACAACCAGAGAGAGTGGGAAGGGTTAGTTAAATTTGGGGGCAGGTAAGTAGCTTTTAAATTATATATCCATTTCTACAGTATGGCATGTGAAGCTATGGGTTCTACTGTTAAGAAATCTAATAATGAGTTTTTAAATAACATGTTTAGTGCATGCTATGTGTTCTTATTTGACTCATTTCTTTTTACAGTTATGTATTTTTAAATCCGTGCTCTCTCTCTATATATATACATATGTAAACTTCGAATAAATTCAGAGTAAAGTAAGAGTAATTAGGTGGACATTTTAATGGAATTGTAATAGTTCCATGTGCATGTTCTGTAGTCATTCATATTAAATTTTAGTTTGGGTGTGATAACTTTTTTCTGTGCAACTTTGTTGTTCTGGGAGATAACAGATTTGAAATCAGTAGGAATTTAGAACTTAGTAGTTTGCAAGTAAAGATTTGTGCATCTCTAGAATTATGTTTATATATTTTCCCTGAGTATTTGTTGTCTGTTATATTTTAGGAATGTAAAGCTGTTACCCTAGCTGTGCAGCCACGTTTACTTGATATCCTTTCAGAACATTTATATTATGATGAAATTGCCGTTCCATTCACACGAATGCAAAATGAGTGTAAACAGCTTATTTCATCATTAGCTGATGCACAGATTGAAGTTGGTAATAGAGTAAACAACAGTGTCTTTACAATAGATCAAGCTAATGACTTGGTGAGTAAAGAAGTAACTTTCTTAAGTTTATATTGAGCATGAAATAAAGATTAGAAATTTGTCATGTTTACCACAAAAAACTAATTTCTTGAACCTATCTCTACCCTTTAGAAAAGTTATTTCATTGTATTGACCTTTTTTGAAATAAGAGGATGGCAAAGGATTTTTTTTTTTTTAAATCTCAATTTCTGACAAACCAGTGCACCTTTATTAGAAAGGCTGTTACACATTTTTTTTTTTTATCATTTCTCAATCTTGCTTAAAACTGGCAGAGTATAGAACTGCTTCTTTAGGTTCCTGAGTATTTCTCCTTCTCCCTCCCCAACTTATAATGAAAATATTCAAACATAAAAGGTAAGAAAATTACACAGTGAACATTCATATATCCACCAACTAGATTCCACAGTTACTATTTTACTAGCTTTGCTTTAGCACATATAGATGCATCTGTCTGCACTTATATCCAACCATGAGTTCATCTTATTTTTTTGATGCATTTCTGAGTTGCAGGTATCAGTACATTTTAGCATGTATATCATTAACTAAAATTCAATATGTACATATATTTTTTGTTTTTTTCAAGTTAAATATATACTATTATATACTGTGAAGTACACAGATCTTCAGTGGAATATTTGATGAATTTTAACTATGCATATACCTATGAAATCCAGAGCTCTATCAGGATACAGACAGTACCATCATTACTTCCCAGTCAATCCCTGCCTCTCTCTGACCTCAAGTAACCATTGTTCAGATTTTTTCTCCACATACACATAGGTAACTTTTTTCTGTTCTAGAATTTCATATAAATGGAATCATATACTCTGTGCTAAGGATTTTTTTCAGCATGATGTTTTTAAAATTTATGTTATACATATCAATACCTCATTCTTTTTTATTGCTGAGTTTTATTTCATTGTATAAATATACCACAGTTAGTTTAAAATTAAGCCCATCTGAGGATGAACACAAGGGCTGTTCCAGGTTTTTGGCTGCTATGAACAAAGGTACTATAAACATTTGTGTACAAGTCTTTGTAGATAATATATTTTCATATCTCTTGGGTAAATACCTGGGAGTGGAATTGCTGGGTCATAGGGTGGGTGTTTATTTAGTTTTATAAAAAATTACATTTTCCCCAAGTAGCTATATCATTTTACATTCTAACCAATAATATGTGAGATTTCTGGTTGCTCCAAATCATCACCAGCATTTGGTGTGGTCACACCTTTTAATTTTTGCCATTCTGGTGGCTTTATAATAGTGTCATTGTGGTTTCAATTTGCATTTCCTTGATGACTAATATGTTCATTTATTTTTCTGTCAAATTGGCCATTCGTAAATCTTCCTTTCTGAAGTGCCTGTTCAGATCTTTTGTCTAGTTTTAATTAGGTTGTCTTTATTATTGAGTTGCAGTTTTATATGTCCTGGATACTAATCCTTTGTCAGGTAGATGCTTTCTCAGTATTTTCTCCCAGTTGTGGCTTGCCTTTTCTTTTTTTCTTTTTTGTTTTTTCATTTTCTTAATGGTGTCTTTAGATGGACAGGTATTTTTAATTTTGATGAAGTTTAACTTATCGATTGTTTTCTCTTACGGTTATTGTATTCTGTGACCTGTTTAAGGTACGTTTTCATGTCTCCAAGTGGTGAAAGTATTAACATACATTTTCTTCTAAAGCTTTGTAGTTTTAGCTTTTATATTTAGCTTTGTCATCCGTATTGAATTAATGTTTGTTTATGGTGTGAAGTAGAGATTAAATTTTGTTTTTCTTAAAGATATCCCTTTTTCTAGCATTGTTTACTGAGAAGAGTCCCTTTCTCCATTGGATTGCTTTAACACCTTTGTTAGAATTCATTGAAGTTTAAGTGTGGGTCTCTATTTGGGTTCTATTTGTTCAGTCTATTTGCCTCCTTATGCTGACACCAGTGTCTTTGTTGTAGTAGCTTTGAGCTTAGTTCGTCCTTGAGGATAGTGTAAGTGAGTTTTTTGGTTTTTTGGTTTGTTTTTTGAGTTATAGGATCAGAAACTGAGCCACTTGTGTTGGGCTCTGTAAAATAGCAATCTTCATTTCATAGCCCTCTTTCTAATTAAAAAATTACGTAGTTGAAATTTTTTTGTTTTTACCATTGACAGAAATCTAAAATTGTTATTTTTTCTGTGTTGTTCTTTTATAAAGTTGTTTTTCTGGTCATTGTTGTTCTATAATTTTTACTCCTCCCACCCACATCTCTTTTTGACTGTTTGGAGTAAATATTAAATTTTCTTTATGGTCTGGGTTCTCTTCCTACTATTTCTGACAACTTTTCTTTTTGAAGTTATCAAACAGCCCCTTCAAGTTTTTGTTATTCAGACCTCTTACTCTCCAATGGAATTACTGTTCTGTTTCATGAACTTCATTAGTCAGCTGGTTTTGACGAGGAATCTCTGGAAGAGAGTATTGATGGGAAGGGTAGTTTTTAAAAGGTTGGTTTTGGCCGTGGCTAAGAGCCACTGCCCTTTGGGTCTTTCATTGAATCCCTGTTTTTCTTTACCTACCAAATATAGACATTTCCCTAAGGTCTCTCTTTGTCTCTCACCATTCTCACAATGTAGTTCTTATCCTCTTATCCATGTGCTATGCTAATTTCTCTTGACCTTTTATTTTTTCTGTTAGGTATTTTTACTTGGATATCTCACTGTCATTTTAAATTAAACTGGGATTTTGTTGACATTTCCTTTCAGAAAGTCCTACATGTTCACTTTTTTGTTTGTTTCCATGGCCAGAACTCAGTCAAAGCCCTTAGTCTTTTATAACTAGATCCTGGCTCCTCTGCAAGCCGCCAGGCAGTCTCTGTGCAGACTAATAAAGTCCTTTACTGCCACTCTAAATGCATCCCTCCCTTGCTTAAAAACATTATTTTCTTTTTCCTTGATGTTAGTTTTTTTCCCCCTTATTTTCAGCACCTTCTTTAAATCCTCATCTCTTTTCTCCTCGTTTCTTAGACTTTCTCCACTTAAACCTAGTTAGCGTTCCTCTTGCAGAAATACACCACACTCACTTTCTGTTTCCCAGTCATTGTCACTTCATCTGAGCTCTTGTTTGCTTTGCCAGGAATTTCCTACCCTCAACCCTCTGTACTCATCCCAACTTATCTCTAGACATTCCTCCATTGCACTGTGTCCTCAGGTCATGCCTGATAAGCTGTTTTCAGTTCCTTGGACGATGTTCCACTTTTCACTCCCTCCCTCACTCTGTTTGCCCAGATGCCCCTATAGCTCCTGACTTACCCATTCTTTAAAAACCCAGCACAGATGTTAATCTCCTGTGAGGCTTCCACTAATCTTGTCACCTTTAGAAGAGTTAAGCAACTCAAGTGTTCCCACAGCAACTTGCACTTACCTCAGTTTTACATTGCATTGCTGTAATTGTTTACTTATATATCTATCTCCCATATTAGTCTCTGCATTTTTTGAATTTATGAATTTTTTGAGTTTATGAAGACATCTTTTAATATTCAGTAAATATTTGTTGAGTGAATGACTGAATTTGGGATAATCAGAAAACTTCCTTAGCTGCCTAGAATCATTGAAAATTGACAGAAGCATAGTATATTTAAGACAATGTTTTCAAACTTCTAGTAGTGAAACCCTGTTTCAAATAAGTTTTATGCAGAACTTATATAAATAAAACAAAGTGGAAAGTATGAGCTAAAAGTGGTATGTGATCATGTTCCTTTGCAGTGAAGAAATTGACAAGATCAAGCAGATATAGCTCACTTTAAAGTCTTTGGTATTTTATAGTCTTATTTGTGTGTCAGTTTTGTTTTTCATAATAAGAGACCAGCATTATCACTCTTGTTCATGATGGAATTGATCATTTCTAAGTCTGAAAAATTAGGTTCTTCATTTAAAAAAAAGTTAGGTTCTTCAGTGTAACACGCTTTTCTGACCAATATTGATCAGACTTGATCTATTTATGGAACCTCTTTAAAATTTTAGTTACTTATCAAACAAGAAGACTGTTATGTAAGCCATCACCCAGTCTTTAGATAGTAATTGAAAAATATGCCTACACAAAAATGTGTTCAGATGTTCATATCAACATTATTCCTAATAGCTAAAAGATGGGAACAACCTAAATATTCATCAGCTAATGAATGTGAAATATCCATTTAGTGGGATATTATTCAGCAAAAAGAATGAAGCACTCTTACATGCTACAACATTGATGAATCTTGAAGGCATTTTGCTAAAAGAAACCAATCACTGTAGATTACATATTGTATTAGTTCATTCATATGAAATTTATAAAGATAGAAAGTGGATTAGTGGTTGCATAGGCCTGGGAGGAAATCAGGAATGATTGCTAAGAGGAATGGCTTTTATTTGGGTATGATGAAAATGTTCTGAAATTGTGGCAATGGTTATATAACTCTGTGAATATAATCAAAACCATTGAATTGTATACTTTAAATCGGTATATTATATGTGAATTATATATGAATAACATTGTTTAAAAAGATGAATAGTCGTTTAATGGGCCTTGTAAAGTAGTCTGATGCCACAGTCTTATAACTGTAGGCAGCTCTTGATAATTAAAGAATTAATGACTGTTGTAACATTCCTACCCCCCACCCCTGCCCCCGGCCACATTATTTGGGCATTTTAACTAGTAGAGGTCAAAGAAAGAATGAAAATAATCCAGTTAGTAACACTTAGCCACTTAGCAACAGCTACCCTAAAATTTGAGTTGAGAAGAAAAGGAAGCTTGTTAGTTTTGCTATTCCTTAACAGTCAATTTATATTGCTTATAGCTTTCTTATTTCACCAAAGTATTATGTGAGTGATGAGTGTGCTTTTCTCTCATACTTATTAGACATAATGAGTTTGTCTAAATAAATTAGACATTTATTTAGTTTATTGAGTACTAAAATAATACTAGATATTATGAAACTTAAAATTGAAACAAATCTTGCTGTCTCCTTTTTAGGAGTTTATGGGCTATATTGGAGTTGATGTCATTAATGATCTTAATTTCTCTTTTTTAATAGGTCACTACGGTTTTTAATGAAGTCACATCATCCTTTGATTTAAATCCTCAAGTATCACAGCTGTTAGATAGTAAACGACAGCAGGTCCAAATGACTGTTACGGAGACCAACCAGGAGTGGCAAGTGTTGCAGTTGAGAGTGCATACTTTTGCTGCATGTGCAGTTGTGAGCTTGCAGCAGCTTCCAGAGAAATTAAATCCTATCATAAAACCATTAATGGAGACAATTAAAAAGGAAGAGAATACACTAGTGCAAAACTATGCAGCTCAGTGCATAGCCAAACTGCTTCAGCAGTGCACAACAAGGACACCCTGTCCCAATTCAAAAATTATTAAAAACCTTTGTAGCTCACTTTGTGTGGACCCATATCTAACTCCTTGTGTCACATGTCCGGTACCAACACAAAGTGGCCAGGAGAATTCTAAAGGTACATATCTAAACTTTCATTCGGGGTAGAGAAAGAATTAACTATTTAACTGTATTTTCTTTTATAGGTATAATTTACACACAAATCCTGTTTACATAGAGCTTTTCCCCATTTTGAGATAATTTGCACATATTAGCTAATCAGATTACAACCCTCTAAACTCAAATAAGCTATTCACGGAAGACCATATCTCATACAAGATGACTGAAATCTGAGACAAGTGTTAACCTTTACCTTCTCTTTCAAGACCATTATTACAGTGTTTACTGTTAACTGGGCTAGAAAACTAAATTGTGTCAAATGTTGATGAAAGTTCTTCCTATAAAACTGGCTTCTTTAGTGCATGTCTTATGAAATAAGTCAACTCTGTTACCTTTAGCAAATTAGGTTTAACAAACTTACCTGTTTTCAACTGGAGAATTAATATGGAAAATAAGAACTGCTCTCTGATGGCTATTCTTAAGGACCAATATTTCTTCACATTCCTTGGTCCTATATGCTTTTTTTTTGTTAATAAGATTTTGGAAAAGCAAATTATTCAAAAGGTAATAGACTTAAAACTTTGATGCAATATTAGTCTTGAAAAAAAATGTGAACTGGAAAAGGAACATGGGTATTTTGAATATCAACAACTTAAAAATGTAATAGGGTGATTCCATTCCTTACCTCAACCTCAGTGCTATGTGAGGCAGCAATATTTTGCAGTAGTCAATGTTTTTGAATTCATGGTAACTGTGGACATTACTTACGGAGAGAAACTGCTTACAATATTTTAATGTTTCTTTTTATACCTAGAAGCTCATTCACTTTTTAAAAATGAATACGCTTGAACTTGAAAGTACAATCATTCTTGCTTATGATATTTCTTGTTAACATGATTCTACAACTTTGTATTAAGTGTATGGACCTATGCAGATATCAAAACGTTTAATTTCATGATCTAAATTACCGACAGTTTTGTTATTTTATTATCTAAAGAAAATGTCATTGGCCTATAAAAATTGAGGCTTAAAGTGTAGTTTAAAAATGTTATCTTTTTTGCAGCAGGAAGCATTATGCTTAAAAATTTAAAAAGGTTTTTTCCTTATTAGGATCCAACTCTGAAAAGGATGGAATGCATCATACTGTGACCAAGCACCGAGGTATAATTACACTCTATAGGCATCAGAAAGCTGCATTTGCTATCACAAGTAGGCGAGGCCCTACCCCGAAAGCAGTAAAAGCTCAAATAGCAGATCTTCCTGCAGGAAGTAGTGGAAATATTCTTGTTGAACTTGATGAGGTAAATCGCTTTTTTTCTTTGTATACTCCGATTTATAAACATATCTTTCAGATTGAGAACTAAATTGTCAATTGTCATATCAGCTTCCAGAATGTAATTTTATATTTTTAAGTGGAAGAACTAGGATTAATACTTCAGCAACCCGATCTAGAAAAACTGCAAACTTCTTCAAATTTCTCATGCCTCAGATTTTTACCAGCTTGACTCTGATTATCTCCTTCATAGGCAAGAAACCCTCTTAATAGTGGCAACATAAGTCATTCATCAATATAAACTAATTCACTCTTATAGCAGTGACTTCAGAGATGTTAATAACAATGAAAGCTAACTCTTTCTCAGCCTTATCAGTGTCAGGAATTATCGTTGATACTCAGTATACGTTTGTAAGTGTCAAATAATTGTCACCTATTTGATTTTTAGTCAACCTGGAATTTATTAAATGTGTGATGTGAGGTATCTATATTTATTTTCTCATGTGAACAGCCAGTAATCACACTGCTAAATCCTTTTCTCACCGATTTATAATGGCACCTCTGTTATATATTGTGCTTTATATATGTGAGAATCTGCTTGCGTTTTCTATTCTGTTTCATTGGTCTACTTTTTCTACAGTACATATTCTTTAAAGATGATTTAAAAAATGATTTTTTAAAATCTAACAGTCACATTATTAATGGAATGAATGCTCTAGAGCTCTTTTGGTTCTAAGACATAGGAACTTACCTGAGGTCAGCAGTAAACTATCAATGTTAAGACATTTGTTCAATATATTTCTGTAAAATTTAGGCCTATTTTAAATTTTTTAAATCAACATTTTAGTTTATTATCTATATTTCTTTTAAAATATTCTGTGAATGAAGGTTTTTTCACTAATTATATTCTCCCCGTAATAATTTTAAACAAAAAATTACTGTGATTTTGATATTTATACCTCTATGGTTTATATTCTTTTTCCTCCACTTAAAAATAATTTGCCCTGAACAAGCCCAATTCCATCTGATCTTGGAAACTAAGCAGGGTCGGAACTGGTTAGTACTTGGATGGGAGACCACCTAGGAAGATCAGGTGCTGTCGGCGTAAAATATAAGGGATCGCAAGCTTACAAGGTCCTTGCATTCTGTGAGGTCAACCAAAGGTTGCTCCACCTAAAAAAAATAAAAAATAGTTTGTAAAATATATATGTATTTTTCAGTGGAGGGAGTTTTTGGTATTTAATTATAATAAAATTACTGCCAAAAGGTTATTAATTTTGTGGTTAGATTAAACAGAATGCTCTTATTCTGTCCCTTAAGGACAGATCATTTTATCTCCTAATCGTGTGTCTAGTAATGTTCTTTGGGGTAGGGAGAAAAAGAATAAAACTGGTCACTTAGGACTGTCTCTAGAAACAGCACATATTCTATTCCTTATCTCCAACCCCCCAAAAGTATTTTACTTTGGAAGTAAAACTCTAGTTTGGGATTTTATGTCACTGTAAATTTAATTATTGAAAAATTTTTATAGTTGTGACAGATATGTCCAATAATTGCTTAATTGGTTAATGGTAACACTATGAATTCTTAGATGGTAACTTTATATTCTCTTAATAAAATTTCAAATGCATTACACTTTTTTTCCTGAAATTCTGTTTTTAACTAACATTTAATTTTAGGCCCAGAAACCTTACTTGGTACAACGGAGAGGAGCTGAATTTGCCTTGACAACTATAGTGAAGCATTTTGGTAGGGAAATGGCAGTGAAGTTGCCACATCTCTGGGATGCTATGGTTGGTCCATTGAGAAATACAATCGACATAAATAATTTTGGTGTGTACACATTTGGATTTTTAACAAATTTCTTTTACATATATCCTTATAGAATAAAAAATACCTATACCTGTTTATCCCAGACCAGCTGGTAAGTTTTAAAATGAGATGTTGGTAAAAACATTTAATTTATTTCCATGTCATTTTTTATATTTTTTGCTTTTTATTTTTTGTATTACATATTTAGAAATACTTGAGATGGATCATTATATTAAACTTCTGTAGTTGTTTTGAGCATAGTACCCCAGTATGCAAATTAAGGGCATGGTGTTTAACTTTACATTAAAAAAAGCAAAATAAAGTCTCCCATGGTAACTGGGGAAGTGCTAAATTTTTTTGTGGGCTCTGGATTTTGAAAAATTATTTGTAAGGTGATATGCAATTGAATCAATATATTTTCATAGATGGAAAGTCTCTCCTGGAAAAAGGAGATGGCCCAGCCCAAGAACTGGTGAATTGTCTGCAAGTTTTTGAAACAGCAGCAGCATCCATGGATTCTGAGCTTCATCCCTTGGTAACTAATGCAAGTGTAGCTTTCTTCTAGTAAAATAAATGTTCTTATTTTAAAAAGTCTGAGGGCTTGAAAAGTGCAACTTTGATGTCATACCTAATTGTATTTCCTTTTATATGATATAACTAGATTCCTTCTTTACTGAAAGCACAACTCTTCTGGGCTATGAGGCAGAGCTGGGTGCATGAATGATAGAGGGCCCACTTGGGACCTTAGAATATAGGACAGTGGGGACAAGGCTCTGCTGAAACAGAGGCTAGTTATAAACAGCAAATCAAGCTGTAGTCCTATTCATTCATATCATCTTAGTAATACAGCTTTAAGAAAAGAAGAACACAGGTGTAATAAAATTACTTCCCAAGATACGTCTACAGGTGGAAGGAAGTTACCTACCCAAGATGAAACTAGTCAGTGGCAGAGATAGAACACAGTTTGTGTTTTTGATTATTAAAAATATTTCTTACAGAAACCTTGGGACAGAGAGAAGATAAAAATAGACTAGAGAAGTAGTTATCTGGCTTTTCCATAGAATAAAGTATTATTCTTTCTGTGTAACTGCAATTTATGGTGTTGTGAAGGGTGCTAGTCCTACTTCTGTCTTCAAATCTAATGTAAAAGGAATCTGAGAGAGTAGAGAAGAATGAATTTTTTCTGTTTATATAGTAATAAAGTATGTTATTTGTTAAATTTTGCTGATTTATCATTAGTAAAGAAGGATAGAATCCATATCCTTTTACCCTCCATGATCAATAACACGCATTTAACTGAGCTGTAAGGTTAGTCTGTTGAGCAGGTACCTGGCTCTCATCAACATTAATCCTGGCACTCCATGCAGCAGACATTAAATAATGGGATGTAATCATAATGCCTGTAGTAGGCCAGGAAGTTAAAGTGTAAAATATACCTACCAAAGTATGATACCTAGAGCAAAATCAAAATCAGGATTACACAACCTAGTGAATAGAAAATATGTACCTAAATCTAAGCCAGTGCTACCAGATTTGGAGGGTGCTGGTGATATGTTGTGTTATTTTTCTAGCCTCAGTAGGAAAATCTTGCAAGTGTCTTTTGGTGTGTTCCCTGTTAATTTTAGAATGTATTGATCCTTCCCTGATGCCTACGAGAAGATATTGAACAGGGAAGAAGTTATGCACCTTTTCTTTCTTTTCTTTTGAAAAGAGTTCTAATACCTTTGTTTAGATTTAGGTTAATTTTTTATTGAGGATGTTTTGACAGTAACGTTTTGAGGTAATTGGAGATAGTCTCAGATTTAGAGTCACTTATTGAGAACTTCTGAGTATGGGCTATTATAGTTATATTTTAAATGATAGATTCCCTGATGAATATTCTGATTGTCTTAAACTTTTTGTTTTTAGTTGGTACAGCACTTGCTTCATCTTTATATGTGCCTTCAGTACCCCAGCACTGCAGTGAGACATATGGCTGCTCGTTGTGTAGGCGTCATGAGTAAAATAGCTACCATGGAAACAATGAATATTTTTTTGGAGAAGGTTCTTCCATGGCTGGGAGCAATTGATGACAATATCAAACAAGAGGGTGCAATTGAAGCACTTGCCTGTATCCTTTTTTATTTTGAGAAACTATTCAGAAATTATATTTTATTTAAGGATTAACAATAAAATTGATTTATTCAAATACGCACATAAAAAACCTGCTCGTTCCAAAAGGAAAACTACTTTTTTACATTTTATTTCAAAGCACTTCTATATTGCATTAAAAATACATTACAAATATATTTATATTTTATTATCAAAATTTTTACATAGAGTTTGAAGAATTCCTATTTTGAGAGCTTTCAAATAGGCAAGAATAATTTTATGTACTTTATGAACTATATATTTAGTAACTGATCTATTTGGTTTATAATCAGTGTTTTATTAATATCAGATACTGTATAGGTTGTCCTTATAAACATTCTATATTTTCCAAGTTTGTTCATTATTTGGGTGGAAAATGACTAAAGGTACTAAATTACTGGAGATATACCTGCAAGCTCTTTGCTAAGGCTGTGGCATCCATTGACATTGGTAATTTGAACTATCTGAAAGACAAAAGATGGAGATCAAATTAGTAGAAACTCAGGTTCAGAAATGCTAAAAATTGCAGGGGGCTGAATACTGGGCCTGCTGTGTCCAGTTTATGATTGTCAAAATCCTGGTGGGAAATTTGGAATTAATCTTTGACACTGAATTGTGCTCCCTTGCATTAACATAACTTACTTTATTTTGGAATTGGAAGTCTAGAAACTTCAGGAATGAAAAAAACTTATTAGTAAAACTTTCTCTGGCCTTCCTCAGATAATAAACGTAATTTTATATTCTTAGTCATGAGAAAGTCACATAATGTTTACAAAGAGCAACAGTTTGCTGATTCTATTATAATTGAATCATAGACCTTGAGAGATAGTCTGTTCCCTAATAATACACTTGAGAAAATGCAGACTGTTTTAGAAGTCACAATCTTGTTGTATCAGTTTGTTTGCAAAAATATCTACCTCAGAACCATTTGGAAATTTCCTTAATAACTTAATCAGGTGTAATGGAACAACTGGATGTTGGTATTGTTCCATATATTGTCCTTTTAGTTGTGCCTGTGTTGGGAAGAATGAGTGATCAGACAGACAGTGTAAGATTCATGGCTACACAGTGCTTTGCAACACTAATTAGACTCATGCCACTTGAGGTAAGTGGAAAATAATTGGTATATGTTTTCTGTAACATAATAATTGTAACTTTTTAAAATTAAGTTTATTGGGGTAACTGGTTAGTACAGTTATACAATTTTCAGGTGTACATTATAATTTCACATCTGTATACTCTATTGTGTTTACCACCCAAAGTCCAGTTTCCTTTAGCTGCCATATATTTGATCCTCTTTTACACACTTCACTCTACCCCTACTCTGCTATATTTGACCCCCCTTTACTCCATCTACCTCCCCCCTCCTCCCTTATCCCCTACCCTCTGGTAACCACTAGTCTATAGTCCATGTCATGAGTCTCTGTTTGTTTGTCCTGTCATTTGTTGCTTTAGGTTTATATCCACATATAAGTGATATCATGTGATTTTCAACTTTTTCTGTCTGGCTTATTTGCTTAGCATGATTATTAAGGTCATCCATGTTGTTGCAAATGGCAGTATTTCATCTCTTCTTATGGCTAATATTCCATTGTATATATGTACCACAGCTTCTTTAGCCAATCATCTATCGTAGGACACTTAGTTGCTTCCATGTCCTGGCCACTGTGAATAATGCTGCTATGAACATTGTGTGCAAATATCTTTTCGGATATGGTTTTCAAGTCTTTGGGGTAAATACCCAGTAGGGATTGCTGGATCATATGGTAGATCAATTCTTAGTTTTGAGGAACCTCCATTTTTCCATAGTGGCTGTACCAATTTGCAGTCCCACCAGCAGTGTATGAGGGTTCCTTTTTCTCGCATCCTCTCCAACATTTGTTATTACTTGTCCTGTTGATTATAGCTATTCTAACAGGTGTGAGATGGTATCTCATTGTGGTTTTGATTTGCATTTCCCTAATAGCTAGCGATGTTGAGCATCTTTTCATATTGTTGGCCATTTGTATGTCCTCTAGGGAGAAGTGTCTGTTCAGGTCCTCTGCCCATTTTTTGATTGGTTGTTTTTTTGTTGTTATTGAGTTGTATGAGTTCTTTGTATATTTTGGATATTAGGCATTGCTTGCAAATATATTTTCCCATTGGATGGTTGTCTCTTGTTGACATTTCTTTTGCTGAGCAGAAGCTTTTAGTTTGATGTAGTCCCATTCATTTATTTTAGCTTTTACTTCCCTTGCCTTTGAGGTCAAATTCATAAAATCCTCTTTAAGTCCAAGGTCCTTGAGTTTAGTTCCTATGTTTTCTTCTATGCATTTTATTGTTTCAGGTCTTATATTCAGGTCCTTAATCCATTTTGAGTTAATTTTGGTGTGTGGTGATAGACAACAGTCTAGTTTCATTTTTTGCAGGTGGCTTTCCAGTTTTCCCAGCACCATTTATTGAAGAGGCTTTCCTTTCTCCACTGTATGTTTTTGGCTTTTTTGTTGAAAATTATTTGCCCATATAATATGGGTTTACTTCTGGACTCTGATTCTGTTCCACTGGTCATGTGTCTGTTTTGCTGCCAATACCATGCCGTTTTGATTACTGTACTTTGTAGTATAATTTGAAGTCAGGCAGAGTGATGCCTCCAGCCTCGTTCTTTTTTCTCAGGATGGCTTTGGCAATTCAGGTCTTTTGTGCTTCCATACAAATCTGATGATTTTTTGTTCTATTTAAAAAATGATGATGGGATTTTGATGGGGATTGCATTAAATCTGTATAATGTTGATTCTTCCAATCCAAGAACAGAATATCTTTCCATTTCTTTGTATCTTCTTCGATTTCTTTTAATAGGGTCTTGTAGTTTTCATTATATAGGTCCTTCACATGTTTGTTAAATTTATTCCTAGGTATTTTATTCTTTTTGTTGCAATTGCAAAAGGAATTATTTTTCCACTTTTTCTGACACTTCATTATTAGAGTATAGGAATGCTATGGATTTTTGAACATTGATTTTGTATCCAGAACTTTACTGTATTTGCTTATTGTTTCTAGTGTTCTTGTGGAGTCTTTAGGGTTTTCTATATAGAGAATCATGTCATCTGCAAATAGTGACAGTTTGACTTCTTCATTTCCTATTTGGATGCCTTTTATATCTTTCTCTTGTCTGATTGCACTCACTAGGACCTCCAATGTTATATTGAATAACAGTGGCAATAGTGGACAGCCTTGCCTTGTTCCTGATCTTAAGGGAAGGTTTTTAGTTTTTCACCATTAAGTATAATGTTGGCTGAGGATTTGTCATAGATGGCCTTTATTATGTTAAGGTACTTTTCTTCTGACTGATTTTGTTAAGTGTTTTGATCATAAATGGATGCCGTATCTGTCGAAGGCTTTTGCATCTATTGATATGATCATATGATTCTTATTTTTTAATTTGTTATGTGATGAATCACAATTAATCGATTTGTATATGTTGACCATCCCTGTGCCTGGGATGAAGCCCACTTGATCGTGGTGTATAATCTTTTTAATATGGTTGCTTTATTTAGGATTTTTGCATCTGTGTCATGAGAGATATTGGTCTGTAGTTTTCTTTTTTTGTGTTATCTTTACCAGGTTTTGGTATCAGGTTTATTGGCCTCATAAAATGAGTTGGGAAGTATTGCTCTCTTTGATTTTTTGGAAGAGTTTGAGGAGAATAGGTATTAAATCTTTAATGTTTGGTAGAATTCACTGGTGAAGCCATCTGGTCCTGGACTTTTACTTTTTGGTAGGTTTTTGATGATTGTTTCAATTTCCATACTGCTGTCATCTCTTTTAGATTTTCCAGTTCTTGATTCAGTCTAGGAAGATTGTATTTTTCTAAGTACTGGTCCATTTCTTCTAGGTTATTAAATTTGGGTTATATACTTTTTCATAGTATTCTTTGTATGATCCTTTGTATTTGCAATGTCATGTAATTTCCCCTCTTTCATCCCTGATTTTGTTTGTGTCCTTTCTCTTTTTCTTTAGTGAGTCTAGCCAGGGGTTTGTCAATTTTATTAACCTTCTCAAAGAACCAGCTCTTTGTTGCATTTATTTTTTCTATTGTTTTTTTGTTTGTTTTTTTCATTTATTTCTGCTCTAATTTGATTATTTCTTTCCTTCTGCTGACTTTAGGCTTCATTTGTTCTTCTTTTCTAGTTTTTTAAGATGAAGCATTAGTTGTTTATTGGGCTCGTTCTTGTTTTGGGAAGGCTGTAATGATATGAACTTTCCTCTTATGACACTTTTGCCATTCCCCAAATTTTGATATGTTGTACTATCATTATCATTTTTTCTATGTATCTCTTGATCTCTTTTTTATTTCTTCTCTGACCCAGTTATTCTTCAGTAGCATGTTGTTTAATCTCCATGTATTTGTGGTTCTTCCTGATTTCTTTTTGCAGTTGATCTCTAGTTTAAAGCATTATGATCAGAGAATATGGTTGGTATGATTTCAACCCTCTTATATTTGTTGAGGCTACTCTGTGTCCAGTATGTAGTTGATTCTTGAGAATGTTCCATATGCACTAGAGAAGAATGTATAAGATTGTTTTGGGATGAAGGCTCTGTAAATGTCAATTATGTCAGTTGGTCTAATGTGTCATTTAAGGATGTTATTTCCTTATTGATTTTTGCGTGGAGTTCTGTCCATATCAACAGTGGAGTATTTAGGTCCCCTACCACATGATAGTTTTGCCCTGTTTCTCCCTTTAGTTTGTAGTAATTGCTTACATATTTAGGGCCCCCTGATTGGAGCATAGATATTAATAAGTGTTATGTCTTCTTGGTGCATGATTCCCTTTATCATTATGAAGTGTCCTTCATTATCTTTCTTTACCTTTCTTATTTGAAGTCTATTTGTCTGATATTAGTACCACTACTCCCACTTTCTCTGATTGCCATTTACTTGGAAACATCGTTTTCCACCCTTTCACTTTGAGTCTGTATTGTCTTTAGAACTGAGATGTCTCCTGGAAGCAGCATATAGTTAGTTGGGTTTTGTTTTTGATCCATTCTGCCGCTCTGTGCCTTTATGGTGAGTTCAGTCCATTACATTTAGGGTGATTATTGAAATATGAGGTCTTCTTATAGCCATTTTATCTTTTGCTTTCTGGTAGCTCAGTGTTTCCATTGCTTCCTTGTCCTTGGTTTCTGTTTCTTTATTTTGGTTAGCTTTTGTGGGTTTTTCCCTCTGGTTCTTTGTTTTATGTTATATACTTCAGTTCTGAATCTTGGTGTGTGGTTACCATTACAAATATGAAAGGATAGGTTTACACACACACACACACACACACACACACACACCACCACACACACACTCGTCCTTTTTTCTGTGTGTACTTATTTCCATTCCCATTTGCAAATTTGGATCTTTGAATCCTCCCTTTTCAGTCATTCTTTCTTTTTGTCCCTATGTATGCTGAAGGTTCATTACTGTCTTGCTAAAGCAAATCTCTTATTGTTAAGCTTATAATGCCCCATTTTTTTAGTAAGGGTTGCACTCCTCTGCTTCTCTTTTGCTTGATAGTCACCTTACTCCTAATGTTTTTGGGGTTTTGTTTTTGTTTTTTTTGTTTTGTTTTTTATCATTTGTTTTAGGTGAGCTGACCCCTTTCAGAATTTCCTGTAGTGCAGGCCTCACAGTGGAGAATTCTCTTCAATTTTTTAATGTCAGGAAAGGTCTGTATTTCTCCTTCATATCTAAAGGAGAGCATAGCTGGATACATTATTCTATTATTATCTTATATTAAATATTTGACTCCACTCCTTTCTTGATTTATGTGTGTGCTAAGAATTCCAACAATAATCTGATGGGTTTTCATTTATAAGTTACCGCTTGCTTCTCCTGGTTGCCTTGAGAATTCTGTCCTTGTCGTTGATTTTTGATAATTTTAATAAAATGTGGCTTGGTGAAGGCCTTTTTGGATAGAGATAATGGGTGTTCTGTTGATTTCTTGAATTCTAAGTCTAGCGCATTCCTCAGATTTGGGAAATTCTCGTCAGCTATTTGTCTGAAATGCTTTCTAATCCCTGTTCCTTTTCCTTGCTTTGGTAATGCCCATTATTCTTATGTTTCCTCTCCTGATGGTATCAGCTAGTTCCTTGAATTTCTCTCATTATTTTTCATTTTCCGGTTTTCTCTCTTCTTCTGATTTATTTCTAGATTTCTGTCTTTGTATCACTGATCCTTTCCTCCATTTGGTCGACTCTATTTCTCAAGCTTGCTATTTCATTTTTCATCTCTTGCAGTGTGTTCTTTATCTCCAGAAGGTCTTTCTGTTCTTTTTGAGGTTTCGATCTCCTTGCTCTGCTCATCTAGTTGTTTTTTCAATTCCTGAAATTGTTGATATGATTCATTTTGGAACTCACTGAGTTTTTTCAGAAGCACCATCCTGAATTCTTTGTCATTTAAGTCGCATATTTCTATGTCTGTAAGCTTATTTTCTGGAGATTTTCGCTTTCTTTTTGAGATGCCTTGTCACCTTGGTTGTTCATGGTGTTTAATGGACTATTTCTCTGCCTGGGTATTAATGGAAGTGTATTCCACTGTTTTTCCTGAAAGTTTTATTATATTAAGATCTCTCTTTAGCCTATTGCAAGAAGGCACTTTTATTTTGGTTCCAGTTGGTGGCATCTAAGCCTCTTGGATCCCTGCTTTATATAAAGCGTTAATAACACCTTTTTATTTTCTTGTAGATATTTAATCATGTTTGCTGCACTCAGTCTTCAGTCCCTGTCTGTGTTAGCAACAGTTTCAGTAGCATTTGCTCAGATTCCCCTTGGGACTCTGCAGTGTTCGGTCTCAGAGGATATGGGGGAGGGGTCCTCTGGAATTAGGGGTTGGGGCTGCGTCTCAGCCTCAGTTTTGCAACCCGGCTGGTGAAATCAACTGTTGTTTCTCTGCCATCCGCTTCTCTGCTTTCTGCCCTGATGACTGTGCCCTGCCATGGCATTGTGGAGTTCATAGCACTCCTAGGAAGAGCTGTTCAGGGAAGTCGCCACACCTTCTCTCCCCTTCTCTGCAGGGCGCTCCACTGGCTGCGAGAGGCAGCTCTTATTTCTCCCAGTCCACCACCCCACACACCCGGGGTTCTGTCCTTCGGTAGCTCTAATGCACAGATCCCATGCTCAGACACAGTGGTGTGCAGTATGGGTGTTTTCTGTTGAGTTTTAGATGTTCAGCTTATTGTCATTTCAAGGGAGAAATCTGGATGTCTCTCTACATGTTTCTCTAAAACTTCAAATTATACTATTTTTAATTACTTTTTTTTTGCATTTATATTTTGATAAGACTTAAAAGTTATTTCATAATCTGAGGATGAAAAAATTATGAATAAATACTTTTGACATCCTTTAAAAATCATTTTAGGCGGGCATTCCAGACCCTCCAAATATGTCAGAAGAATTAATCCAATTGAAAGCCAAGGAACGACACTTTTTGGAGCAATTGTTAGATGGGAAAAGAAATTGAAAATTACAAAATTCCAGTACCAATCAATGCTGAACTCAGGAAATATCAGCAGGTGACTATTCCTTTCAACATGCCTTTAAAGAGTTTTAAAAATTCATCTAGTGAAATTTCATGTTTAGTTCTTATATACATTTATTTCTCTTTTGCCTGTAAAAATAGATTTTTTGTATGTGCAAACGTGTTTGACAAGAAAAGATGTTTATGATCTGCTTACATTTATAATTTTCCTCATTCAACTTTTTAGGATGGTGTGAACTGGTTAGCCTTTCTTAATAAGTATAAACTTCATGGAATTCTATGTGATGACATGGGTTTAGGAAAAACTTTACAGTCTATCTGCATTCTAGCTGGAGATCATTGTCACAGGTAATTTAAAATGTTATTTTAAAAAAAGGCTTCCAGATGTAAATGTAAATAAGCTGGTTAATTTATTGTGTTTTGCTGTTATAAAGGGCGCAGGAATATGCAAGATCAAATTGGCAGAATGTATGCCACTTCCTTCCTTAGTGGTTTGTCCGCCAACATTAACAGGTCATTGGGTGGATGAAGTAGGTAAATTTTGCTCCAGAGAATATCTCAATCCATTGCACTATACTGGACCTCCTACCGAAAGAATAAGGTAAAAACTGTACAACCAAAATATGTTCCATCTTTTGTTTTTAAGTAGTTTGGAAGAATAAAATATATTAAAAATGAATTTTTTTTGTCATTTTCAGACATAGAAACTTAAGAAAAGTGAGTGTACATATATTGTAATGATAGAATCAGTGAGATTCATCATAAGTCAAAAGATTTTAGTTATGTTAACAATCAATTGAGCTTTCTAAGTTTTAGAGCTAGGGAACTATCAGGAACCAAAGCCATTCTCTGGGTCCTTCTTGGGACCCTTGTAAAATCATCTCCTAGGAGCTTCTGTTAAATTCTCATTCCTTACCCACTTACCCTAAGAGTTTCTTCCTTCATCCCTGTCCCAAAAGTGTTTTTGGTCCAAAATGACTGCTCTAGCTGCCTTGATACCATAGCAACGCCTGAGTGCTATTAGCTTTACTCTGTGTTGACTTGCACATCTCTTATGTTCCTAACTACAAATTTGAAGAGAGGGAATCTTGTTGATTTCAGTTCATCTTTTAAAGCTTGGATAGTCAGGTTGCTGATTAGTCCCATAGATTTGCTGCCCTTCTGTATTAATAATAGCTACATATATGAGCACCTACTGGCCAGGCATTGTTCTAAACAGTTTTGCAATTATGCAATACTGCAGTAAACAGAGATCTTTCCTCTCCTAACATGAATATACGGATACTGGAGATGACTGACTGTTCTTGTTTGTTCATGACCGCAAACCAGCCTATCTGGTCAGGGAATCAAGTATTGTGAATGGCTCAACCTGATTCAAATGCTTCATCTCTTTGGTGATTATGGGGTTATGTGATTGCTAGCTTCCCCTCTACTTCCAGAACAATATGGAGTTATGGAGAATAGTGCCTCTAAGGAAGAAGAGTTAGCAAATAAAGTTAAAACAGTCCACAGCATTTTGAATTAGGTGTCCATCTCTTTTTAATTAGACTTAAGTTAGGGCGATAAGGCCAATTTATAAGAGGGATGTCTTCAGACAGCAAGGTCATAAATGTAAACAGAAGAGAATATTGTGCTTAGTAGGCAGGTTGAAAGCACTTATATAATGGTAGCTGTAGTTTCCCTTTGAAATTATATTACAGGTTTGCAGATTCCTCATTTCCTAAATCTTATTTATTTTTAAATAGATTACAGCATCAAGTAAAAAGGCACAATCTAATAGTGGCGTCATATGATGTTGTGAGGAATGACATAGAATTTTCTTTAGGTAAGAATTTAAATTTTTATTTTTTTTAAGAAAAACCTAATATCAACTTGAAGAAACTTAATACTTTCCTGTCTCCAAAACTCCTAATATAGTTCCTGATATACAGTAAAAGATGCTAAAAAATTTTTGTTTATTTTCTCTTAGAAATATTAAATTTAACTACTGTTTCTTGATGAAGGCCATGTCATCAAAAATGGAAAAAAACAAAATTGTCAAAGCAGTGAAACAACTGACTGCTAATTATAGGATTATTCTTCTGGAAACCAATACAGGTAATCATTCTACTATTTTTTTCTTCTTTTTTTTAGTATTTGCCATGTGAGAGAAGGCTTGGCATTTCACAGTGAATTAAATAAGAGGGGTTTTTTTAGTTTACAGGAATGATCATTTCTAGTAGTTATTTTGTTTTATAATGATGTATTTGGTATGTAGCAACATCTAAACAAACTAGCTTTTTAAAGTCATATTTAAAATACGTTTTAAATAGAAGTCTAGTCCAAAGTGTGGGAGAATTAGTCAGACTCTATTAAACACTGGCCATTCTTCTGTAGTATTACTCCACAAATCTGATTTAACACTGAAAAGCTAGCGCTGATTCAGGGATGAATCATGTAGCAAGAAGTGTGAATACCTGAGGTTAGGAGGCAGTTTAAGAGAGGAGATTGTAGAAGTTTATCTTGGATAAGGAAGGGGATAGATGAGTATGTAGGTATCTTCAGATACTTATGAGAGATTCTATTATTTTCTAGAGGAATTGGTTTGCAAATGTTCGCACATAGCTTAGATAGCCAACTGTGATAGAGATACCCTTCAACATTCTCCAGTTAGTGGGAGATAAACACTAAGTGACATCTAAGAGTCCCTCTGGCTCTGAAATAATTGTTGATTTTTTATTTAATATATTTGTTCCTTTTCTTTAAATTATTTTTGGTGATGGACTTGCTGTTATAAATGTTTGGCTTTTGTCTAACACCATAGATTCCAATAAGCACAAAAGATAACTTCAAGCATATAAAATTTAATATAAACAAAAGTACCTTTAAAAGGGAAAAAAAGACTCTAGGCTTGAATTGTTAAGATTTTGCTTCAATTTAAACTATATAGAAACTTCACAGTATTTTTAAATAGGTTATTGTTTTTACAACAGAAGTTGTTTTTCGGTTTTGTTTGTTTCTTAAAGGCCATCTTTCCCCTTACCCACCTGAAGAGTTTAGCTCTGAAGCTCTAAGGTGGGTTTGCACCGAAGATCCATGGTAGCCCAGCGTTGGGAGTCAGAGCCTAAGTGTAATTAGAAGGGTCCATCATATGGAGGGCAGCCCAGCATGGTGAGCCAGAACTTGAGCAGGGTGAGGAGGGCATCTGGAAGGGTTAAGATGTGGGATGATACCTTAGGATACACACACATTGGGAAAGCATCCAAAAGGAAAACGTACTGATTTTATTTTCTCATGAAACTCAACAGTAGAATTGGAAAAGAACATGTGCCTATTCCTCATTATCCAGAAATACTGGGCAGACCTGACCTATAACCAAACTCTTTTAGGTTTTTCCTTTGTTCAAGTAGAGTGATGTTGGCCAGGTTCCTTAAATCTTGCTGTTAATTTGAATGTCAAAGTTAAGAGAATCAAAACATATTCATCCTTCTGTTCTTCTATTTACTATTTTATGTTGCCAGTAAGATTTAAATACTAGGACTAGGCTTATTCTGGTGGAGGAGACTTGAAAATTTCTCCCTAAATAGGATAGACTATTTTCTCCAAGGATGCTTAACCTGAATTTTACATGTTAAAATATGGACTTATACCATGGACCTAAAAATGTGCTTATCATCTAAATTACCATAATGGGCTTTAGTTAATGTTTTTATTTTTAAGAGTAAAGAAGATAACTGATGTTCCTTTCTTATGTTCAGAACAATGTTTTGGAGCTGTGGTCGTTATTTGATTTCCTCATGCCAGGATTTTTGGGGACTGAACGCCAGTTTGCTGCTCGATATGGTAAACCTATATTAGCAAGTAGGGATGCTCGAAAGCTCCAGTCGAGAACAGAAGCAGGTATGAAAAAGAGATGTAATTATATACTCTGTGCAAGTGAATGTGATTTATTCCTAACTTTTAAAAGTTATTTTCTTATTATTAATAGGTGTTCTTGCGATGGATGCACTGCACCGCCAAGTCCTGCCGTTTTTTTGAGAAGAATGAAGAAGATGTTTTGCAGGATCTTCCACCTAAAATTATTCAAGACTATTACTGTACTCTTAGTCCTCTCCAGGTTAGGAATTTGGTGATTGTGGTTGTTGGTAGTATGTGTATTAGTAGAATGCTTTGAATAAGCCACAGAAGTATTGAATAAAGGGAAATATCCTTTTGGTTATCACTGTAATCTTGCTGCTACTTCCCATATCTTTAGGAATATCCTATTTAAAATAGATATAGGTAAAACATAATGAATCTGTTGGGATATGTGCATTTTGAATGTAGTACTAAAACAAATCCTGTTATCATAGTTGCTGTCTTCTGTGTCTAGTTAATTGAAAAAGTTGGAAGGTGAAACGCGATGAGAAATGTTTATAAGGGCCAGAAATCTTGTAATGTCATATACTCACAAGAGATTATAGGTATTGTCAATCCCCATTTCTACAAATAAGAAAACTGAAGTCCAGAAAGTTAACTTACTCAAGGTTATATAGCTAATATATGTCAAAGCTGAGTTTCAACCTTGGGAAATGCAAACCTCATCCCTTTTAAAGTATTATTGCATTGCCAGTAAATTTTCAAAATAAATTTTGTCTTCTGCACAGTTTGATTTTAATACATAGAGACCATTGTCAAAGGAATTTAGTGTATTCCAGTCCTTATGTAGTATTTTATAAGGGATGTTGTCCCCTGTATTAGTAAGACATGGCCTATAATCAGAATTTCGTTTGAATATTTGTTTTAGGTTATCATTCATTAGTTTATTTAAGTTTTATGAGTTGGTTTGTGTGATCAAATGAATAAAGATATACAGACATATGCTACAAACTTACCTTTCCCCTCCAGTGTATAGATATTTAACCTGTTTGTTGAGTATTTATCTATACAACTTGAGTTAAGTGGGCAGGACTAGGTGCTAAGAACTTTGAGATTATTTATATTATTTATTTACCTCATCTCTCTGGGCTTCCATTCCTTATTTGTAAAAACAGGGTTAAATTTCTTAAAAGGATATTTATGGGCAATGAGGTGAAGACTTTTTAAAGCACAATAAAGAAAAGGTTCCATATGGGGAAAAAATCTGTGGTAATGTGCTGATTGTGGTATGTTAATTACAATAGCATAAAAGATATTTAGTCTGGAGAAGGGAGCTGGGGAGGAAGTGACATTTGGCTTTATTTAGCTTTCATAGGTTTTTACACTCTAACTTCTGTTCCTGAGCACTCTAGATTTCCTTCCTTTTTGCATTGTTTTAGCATGTACAAGCAGAACCCAAACCTCAAAGTAGGGCTTTAAACTTGATATGATTTCCTCTTTTATGCAGCAGTAAGATTTGGTCTCAGAATGTACCTATGGAGTCTTGACCACATAACTTAAGGGAGATTTTTCTTATTTACATATAAGGGTTCAGGTTCTCTATTATTAGTAATATATTTATCTTGCTGTGAACAGAATGGAAAAATTTAGTCTAAGACTATATGACTTGTTTTTAAATATTTTATCAAACTTAATGTGGGATACTTGTTTCTAATGCAATTTTAAAGAAATTTACCAAGATGCAGTGGATAATCTGTAATCAGTAGTAAAATATAATTTATTATCTTTAATGAAAGTTAATTTAAATTACTGCCCTTATTGGCCTTGGCTAGTTATATTTTTATCAGTTTAAAAATTAAGTATGCTGCTTTTTGTGTGGAATTTTACAGGTTCAGCTCTATGAGGATTTTGCTAAGTCTCGTGCCAAGTGTGATGTTGATGAAACAGTTTTCTTCAGCTGCACTTTCTGAAGAAACTGAAAAACCAAAGCTTAAAGCTACAGGCCATGTATTCCAGGTATAGATTACAGTGTACTTTTGAAATGCTGTTGAAGAATGTTCTTCAGTGCAGCAAAGTTTGACATGGAACACTAAAATATGGGTTTATTTAAATTTTTTAAATGTGTATACATTCTTAAATAGGTAGAAGTTCCAATTTATTTTTATATTCATAATTAGTAATAATTTAATATTAAAATTAAATGTCAAAATGCATTATACATTTATTACATGAAAAGAAGGGTTTTAAAAAGAATGTTTTAGAAAGAATGCTTTCCATTCAAAAAATATTGGAACATCTACCACAAGGCAGTAATTTTTCTAAGCTCATGGATTAATTAAAGCAGTGGATAAAACAGATTCTTTTCCTTGTAGAAATGGAAAATGAATAAATAAAGTACATAATGTGTAAGAGAAAAAAAGCAGAGTATGGGGTTATACAGTGTAGGAATCGGATAGGTTGTGATTTTTAATAGGGGGATCAGAGATGGCCTCACTGAGAATGTGACATTTTAGCAGAGATTTGAAGGAGGATTGAGGCATACAGATAAGTCGGGGGGGGGTGGCGGGGGAGTGATTCCAGGCAGAGGATACAAAAGTACAGAAGTCCTGGGACTTGATGCCTCATGTGTTCAAGGGAATAACAAATGAAAAGTGTCAGCATGCTTTTTCTTTCCCTTTGAGATATTCCACTGTAGAAAGCCTCCTAAAGTCCCTTTCCACCAATAAATTAAGTACTATAGCATTTTTAAAGATAGAAAAGGGAAAAGAGGTTTTTAAAAGCCTTGTATCTCTCTCATCATTTCTATACAGTTGTCAGCAGTCTCTTAGCCTTGTTCAGTGAGGCTAACTAATACAGATCTCTGTGCCAAGGGCAAGACCCAGATCATAAGCCAAGTAAAAAGCAAAAGAGAAAGTGTGGCTGAATCTGAAAAAGAAGAGACCTTATAGGGTTTGATTTTCAAATACAACCACTTGAAATAACCACCTAGCTCCACCCCTCAACCTCTACCAACAGACCTACTGAATCAAAATACTGTGTAGAAGGGAGAGATTTGCAGATTTATAAGGTCTCCAAGAAATTTTTCTACCCAATGAAGTTTAAGAAACCCTTCTCTGGGAAATGTAGCCTGGTTCCAGAAGTACCTGTGAGCATTATCAAGCACTTTGAGTGGGAAAGGGTTAGCTATAAGAGTTAACAAATAAAGTACTCTTTCTGCTATGAGAAGCTCTTATCTAGTGGGGTAGATAGACAAAAGCAGTACAATTTATACAAGTTATAAATGCTCTCATAAAATATAAACTGCACAAGAACAGATGAGATATTTGAACTGGCTCTTGAAGAATGAGTAGGAGCAGTGAGAAGAATGGCATTTTAGACATAGAATAGCATAGGAAAAGCTACTGAGATACAAACATTTGTGGCATGTGAAGTGGACTTGTATATACTTTTTCCCCCCTTAAAGGCATTACAGTACTTACGTAAACTCTGCAACCACCCAGCATTAGTCTTGACACCTCAACATCCAGAGTTCAAGAGTACCACTGAAAAACTGGCTGTTCAGAATTCTTCTCTTCATGATATTCAACATGCCCCAAAACTCTCAGCTTTGAAACAAGTAAGTAGGTACTTTTAAGTATTAGATATGTGTTGAACATTTCTAATCTGTAACACTAGGCAAATTTGCTTTCCCTGATGTATTTACATTTATTTTTTAAATTGTGGTAGAATATATATAGCATTTTTTAAAAATTGTGGTAAAATATATGTAATATAAAATATGCCATTTTAACCGCTTTTAAATGTACAATTCTGTGGCATTAATGACATTCAGTGTCGTGCAACCATCACTGTATATTTCCAAAATGTTTCTATCACCTAGACAGAAACTCTGTTCCATTAAGCAATAACTGCCCATTTTTCTTTTTTCCCCAAAGCATGTAACCTCTGATCTAATTTTCATCTGTATGAATTTACATGTTCTACATATTCCATATAAGTAGGATCATACAATATTTGTCTTTTTTGACTGGCTTATTTCACTTATTTTCAAGGTTTATTCATGTTGTATGTATTGATACTTTTACGACTGAATATATTCCATTATTAGTATTACGTATATACCACATTTTGTTTATCTAGTCATGAGTTGATAGAATACTTGAGTTGTTTCCACCTTTTGGCTATTGCAAATATGCCGCAGTGAACATTGCTTATAAGTATTTGAGTCCCTCTTTTCACTTCTTTTGGACATAGACCTAGGAGTGGAATTGCTGGATCATACAACAATTTTATGTTTAGCTTCTTCAGGAACTGCCAAACTGTTTCTAATAGTGGCTGCACCATTTACATTCCCACCAGCAATGTGCCAGGATTCCAATTTCTCCATATCCTCCCCAATACTTTATTTTTCAACTTTTTTATATTACAGTCATCCAGTAGGTATGAAGTGGTATCTTATTGTTGGTTTGCTTTCTCTAATGATGTGAGCATCTTTTCTTGTGCTTATTGGATATTTATATACTTCAGAGAAAATGCCTTTAAGGTCTTTGTTTTATATATTTGATTGTCTTTTGGTTGAGTTTTAGTTCTCTTATATTCTATATATTAAGCCCTTATCAGATATGATTTACAAATACTTTGTCCCATTCTGTGTATTATCTTTCACTTTCTCGATAATGTTCTCCATGGTTTCTGATGAAAAATAAAGTGTTCATCTTATTGAGGATCCCTTTTACAGGGGATCACTTTTTCTCTTGCTACTTTCAAGATTCTTTGCCTTTCAACAGTTTTGTTATAACGTGTATCAGTGTGGATCTAAATTCAAATAAAAATTGAATTTCATCCACATGTTAATGATACTTACAGGCTTTAAATTATTTTTTGGTCTATATTTGTACACATTGCTTATTTATTTATTTATTTATTTATTTTTACCTGTAGTTGTTACTTGAACTAATCTCGTTTTAGAATGTGTCTTGTCACCCTGAAGTGTCTGGAATTAAACTTAGGAAAATCTGCAGCTTAGGCCCAGATTGTTTCTGGCTGTAGTCCTGGATGTCTTTCCTAGAACTCTTCTTTTTCATTTGCTCAGTTGTTTTCAGCCTCAGGAGAAAGCTAGATTGCTTGCTTGCTTTCATCTAAAATACTTCTATTCTCTGAAGTAGAGAAGTCTTATGTACTTTTTAAAAATCTGGCAATAGAAATACAGAAACATGTTCATCAGCAAGTAATAGTGCCAGAAGTATCTGTAATACCAGAGCCAGAATTTAAAAAGTTCAGTAGACTGGAATGAACCAAAACTCTAGGTGAAATTTAATGGAGATAAGCAGAGTCAAATTTAAAACACTTATAAAATATAGATTCTTTCAGACTCGTTAAACATTTCATATAGTTATCTGCCTCTTTAATGCAGTAGGCAGTGCGTCAGTCTTATATAGGGTAAAACTGAATTTGATTTTATGGCAAATTCACTGTAAATCTATTTAATGAATTAGTTTCCGGTAAATAAAGCTACTATGATCTTGGGTGGGCTAAACAATAGTGTAATGGCCAAAATGAGGGCATCATAAGTGTCACTGGTATTTATAGCAGGCAGGCCAGATTTGGGGAGTTCATTTATAGTTTTGGGTATATAAGTATATAACTATAATAAGTAATCTAGAAACCATTTTATATGAGGAATAGCTTGAAAAACTATTTAGTCACCTATTTTTATTGAATACCTGTGTAAGCAGTTTGATTCCTTTTTTTTCAAGTTACTGTTGGACTGTGGTTTGGGAAATGGCAGCACTTCAGAGAGTGGCACAGAGTCCGTTGTGGCCCAGCACAGGATACTGATCTTCTGTCAGCTTAAAAGCATGCTTGATATAGTAGAACATGATCTTCTCAACCTCATTTACCCTCTGTCACTTATTTGAGATTAGATGGTAGCATACCTCCTGGTCAGAGGCATTCCATGTTTCAAGGTAAGTGGCTTCTAAACTCTTAAATCAAGCTGTAGTCAATGTATGGTTAATTTACATAGAAGTTTGCTCAGAAAGTAATTTACTTTTGGCTAAATATCTGCAAATGTATTTATTATTATATAATTGTATAATTATAATTCAACCCAACTAAACCCTATTAAAACTAGAGAACTACAGAAAATAATTGAATAGTTTAGTTAAAAAGTGTGACTGTATTATGAAAGGCATTTTGAAGGGTATGAAAAAATTTAAGGCATCAACATATAAGAGATAAACACTTTCTTCTACTTCACCTTTTTTGGGAAGTTGGGGTGGGAGAAGCACACAAGTGGATTAGGTGAGATAAGTATCCTAATCTCTGTGTTTCTGCTGAGACAAGTTGGAAAGGTGACCCAGCTAGGAAGCAAGAAATGGTGAGTACAGTGTTTTCTTAAGTGTAGCCTGTAACCTCTTTTAGAAATTTTATTTCTAATGCAGATTCCTAGGTTCTGTCCCAGACCTGCTGACTTTCAAGAATGAGCATTTTTAATAAGCATCCTTAAGAGGTCGTAAGGCACAATATCAGTAGAGACCACAAATGAGCTTTGGAAGCAGACAGATCCAGGGTTTGACACCTGACTTTCCTATTTAGGCAGTGTTCTCTTGGGCCTGTGTATTATTATCCAGAGCCCAAGTCTCTAAAATAGTGATGATGATGATAATATTCTTATAGAGCTATTGTAACAAAATAACAATGCATATAAAGTAAAAGTGCTTCTTTGACTCATAGCGAGCTAATAATTGGTTGCTTGGTTAAAATGTTAGTAATAAACATTAGTTTTTTTCCTAGAAGCTACTAGATGTCCTTTGTCATTATCTTCTAGGATTAATCAATAGCAGCAACCCTCAAACATCCTTATCCTCTATCTTCCCTGACTGATCTAGCCTTTTCCCCCATTATCCTCTTCTATCTCCATATGTTAAAGGTTCATAGTTGGGTTTTGTTTTAATTATAATTAGGTTTTGATTACATTTTTGCAACTCAGTCTTATTTGATATCCTAAAATAAAACCAGTTAGATTTATTTCTATTTGAAATTTCTGACATGTTCTAGAATACATTCTACTACTAAAGATGTTTGTGTATATATCAAGTAATCACAGAAATGTTCTATATTATGGAAGTTGTAAAAAACCAATTCTCATTTGTGCTCTTTAATTTTTATTAAATAATCCAATCTCTGTTACAGAGGTAGCTAAGAAATGTATTAATTTTATTTTTAATATCTGTACTTTAGTTAATTAATGATCCATCCATAGACTTCTCTTACTTACAACTACGTTGGTGGCCTGGGCTTAACTAACAGGCGCTGACACAGTGGTATTTGTGGAGCACGACTGGAATCCTATGCGTATCTACAAGCCATGGCCGGGCCCATCGCATTGGTCAGGTAAAAATTCACACTCCTTATGAACTGGGAAAAGCTTTCTAAAAAATACAAGAATCCTTGGTTAATTTCCTGCTCTGATGTTAAGTGTTTGACCGTCGGCAAGTCATTAATTCTGTGGCACCACTTCCACATGCATTAAATGAGTGGCTTGGGATAAGAAAACTGGGACACTGTCCATTCCTGATCTGTGATTCTCTGCAAACATTTTTAAGCCAGATCAAGAAAACCCAATCCTAATTAGATAGTAGTTAAGTACTTAAAACAAGTATGCAGCCCCCCCCCCATTTTTGGTGAACCCAAAAGCTTTTATTTGTGCTCTGCAGTTGCTTAACTTCTTTTTCTATTCAGAAACGTGTGTTAATGTGTACCGATTGATAACCAGAGGAACATTGGAAGAGAAAATAATGGGTTTGCAGAAATTCAAGTGAATATAGCGAATACAGTTATTAGCCAAAAGAAATTCTAGTTTTGCAGAGTATGGGGACAGATCAACTTTCTTGATCTATATACCTGTAAGGTAAAGAACTCAATTTGCTGTCTTTAATGCTATCACAGACTTCCTGGACTACTTTGTGAAAGTATTGAAGGAGTAGCAAAAGGTTCACCTTGATATCAACTAGACAATCTTTTGAGGGAATTTTTAATGTCCAGATAAAATTTCCAGGAATACTGAAGGATGTTTGAAGGTTGACTTTCTGATGTCCCCCAAAAGTATCTTGCCCCAGAGTTTTTCTTTAGTCCTTTCCTGATGGACAGCTTACACTGGAGTTGGTTAGACCTGGGTATGTGTTTCCTGCTGTCTCCTATTAACTGGTGACCTTAGGCAAATTCACATCTTTGAGCATCTATACCCTTGAGAGAATAACAGTGTCTATATTCCTATATGATTATGAAGTTAAAATGAAATTGTAAGGATATCTAGTATAGATTCTCAGTGGTAGCCATTATTATTGTGGATGGTGGAACTAATACATCAGATAACAATCCATTATCAAAGGATGTACTAGCCTGAAATGTTGTTAGTCTAATAATGTAAAACCAATAGAGTTGGGTTTAAAGTCCTTTATAAGTTCAGAAAATCAACTGTACACTCAGTATAAATTATGATGAGAATTGGCCTTAGATAATTAAACTAGCTGTAATAACAGAATTGGAATGTCCAAATCTGAGAAAAAGTAATTGCACTGTACTGTGTGTGCTAAGACATATTTAGAATATTATGTCTGACAAACAGTTTACTGGTTACCAAGAGAAAAGGGGTCAAATATATGGTGATAGAAGGAGATTTGACTTTGGGTGGTGAACACACAATGCAATATACAGATGATGTATTACTGTACACTTAAAACCTATATTATTTTATTAACCAGTGTCATCCCAATAAGTTTAGTGTTAAATATGTATGATTTTAGGTGCTACAGTTTAAACAGTAGCAAATTAGCAAGTCCCTTAAAGATGGCCAGAATGGTTAAAGATTCTTTAATCGCATCATATAACATAAGGTTGAAAGAACAAATTAAGTGTAACCTAGAGAAAATGCTCAAAGAAACATGGATTTCTGTCTTCAGGTAGCTTTTATTCCATTTAAAAGAATAACAGGTGACTTAGCAAGCAGAACTCGGCTCGGGGGGATGGTCCAGGGAAGCAAGAGCTGTTGCCATAAAGGATCCTGTTGTGACAATTGGCAGAATTTGAAAATGGACTATATATTAAATCATTTTAATATGCCAGTATTAAATTTCCTTAATTTGACATTTGTACTTATGTATGTAAGTCTTGTGTTCTTAGGAATACATGCTTATTTCTAATGGTTTTAGGGAAAAGCTGATTATCTGAGTCATACATATATACACATGTATACAGGGAAAAGAATGACAGAGCTAATAAGACACAATTAACAATGAGTTCTTTGTAATCTTAAAATTCTTCCCAAATAAAATTATTAGGTCTGTGGGAAAACAGATTATCTTAATGAGATCATGAACTTCCCCATCACTTGAACTCTGTTGAATAAATGCAATATTAGAAATAAGTGTAATATTTTAAAGGAAAAATATTCCTGAAGTTATTTCATTTTATCTTTTTGCCAATTTTTCTTAAGGATGGCAAAGCAGAAAAAGCTGATACCTCTGCTCCTGGGAAAGCAAGTATGAAATCAGTTCTTGAAAACCTGAGTGATCTTTGGGATCAAGAGCAATATGATTCCGAGTACAGCCTGGAAAATTTTATGCATTCTCTCAAGTAACTATCAAATACTGTAAATGCAATTGCTGCTAGTTCAGTTACATTTCTGCTGATATTCAGCAAATTTCAAAGTTTATGTGAACTTTTTAGCTAAATGTGTAAATACATCTGAAGAATATTCAGCATAACGCTGGTTCTTGTTTCACTGGGGGGAACAAGTTATTCTCAAATATTTGCACTGTATTAAATTTAAATGTTAATGTGAAATGGTTTTAAATTTTACATGCTGAATAGCTGCAGAGCAGAGGAACCAAACCAGGTTTACATGTGCTACCATGAGGTGTTCTTACTAGGAACGAGCCTCCTATATCTTTACATAGTCACTTTGTAACAGGATAAATACCCATGAGTACTTAAGTGTTCATGTACATTTTTTTCTTTTAAATAGAACTTGTTTTTATAAATGATTAAAAGAGGGCTTTTTGTATAAAAGCCTTAATGAGCCATAATTTTAAGAATAATGACTGATACTGGTCACTCCTAGAACATGAAAATCTTAGACAATGAATTAAACCAGGCCCTGGGTGGAACCTTTATATATTTAATGCAGATGCATAGTGTTTTTTCAAATCTTTAACAACATTTTTGTCAACTTTTAAAATATATCAGCTGTTCTAAATATAGGTAATGGTCTATTTAAGGCTATCAATCATAACATCCTATTAAGAGGGTGTTTTTTTAAATTTATCTAATGGCTAGGATATAGCCAGATCAGAGAACATATGTACGCAATAGGTTTTGATCATATATAATATATTTTTTGTAACTATGAACATATACAGTTTTCCAAAAGTAGATTTTACACTGTTTAGAATTCCAAAACTTATGGTAAAAAACATGTTTGTTAAAGTAATGCATGACTGAAGCATAAAAGGGAGAATTCATATATATACACACAAACACAAATATACATAAATACACATATCTATATGCACAGACATACCTGTCCTGCATCTGAAAAGGTGCTTGGTATTGGCACTTAAAATCATGTAGTTATACTGGGCAGCAATAAAAATTGGACCCGATTTTGATTAGTGTTAGAAAAACAAGCTCAATGGTGAGGGTGGGTATATGTATATAGATGTGCATGTATGTATATGTATATAATTTTATAAATTTTACACATAAATTAATACATGCCTGTGTGCATATATATGTAAGGGATATATTTGTATATACATGTACAGGTAATAAACATCCCCAAAGTTTGTGGCTGGCCATTCACATAGGCATTGGGTTTAAAAACCATATGACCTCAGCTGTAAAGTAACTTTTTAAAAATCATTCAGTATACTGTTCTGCAGCATTTAGACATGGACATTTGTCACATTTCAATAGCTTTGACAACCATACTGTAACATTAAATCTAGCATTCCACAAGAGAATAATAAATAAGCTTGAAACTAAAACATGTGCAGCTGTGTGTTTTTTGAAGGAAATAATCACTAGAAAAAAAGCAAAATTATTCAGATATAAAGGTTTAAAAAAGCTCAATGCCTTTTTTTTCTTGCTAATGGTTAATTTCATTTTTGGGATTTTATTCAAATTATAAAAGACCAGAAGGAAGCTCTTTATATTGAACATCCATTGTGCTTACCACTGGGTGGGTAGCCGAGCCAGTATACCTGAGTTGGAATTTTAAATTAGCTATTATTTGCTATTTCCATAAGCCAGCTGTTTAACCTAGCTCATAGTAATTGATATTTTCTGAAAATATGGAGGAGCACTATATCATTAAAGAGATAGAAATAGGCAGAAGAGCTCACACTATAAAAATTAAAATTTTTCCAAATTGAACAGAGCTGAATGTCAGATGTTTAGACAGTTTAAAAGAATTTTTCTAGAAGCATAGACATGAAAATAGTGATTGCCTCTGAGTGGGAAAAGAAGGTCAGAGGTGAGAGGAAGAATTAGTGTCACTATAACATTTGAAAAAATAACCTTTTGAATTACACAAAATTAAATCAAATAAAGCAGCACACTTAAACAGGTGAGAACTAAGTATTCTCAATTAAGTGACCCATTTAGAGTTATAGTAGTGCAGTTTAAAAATGGACATACGGGGGAAATTGAACTGAGAAGTGAATGATATTTAATTTTGTGGAAGTGATAATGATGTAGTTATTTTTTTTTAAATGTGTACATGTGGGAAACAAGCATAAGAGGATGTTAATATTTTAAGCTAGGTAATGGTTCATGAATACCCATTATACTCTTCCTCTTTATTATAGAAAATTTAATAAGAAATTACATAAAAATTATATATTCAGAGTATCAGTTATCACTAGTATTTCCTGTAGGAAAATAAGGTTTTTAGCACTAAAGATAATTTGGGGTTTGGTGTATAATTTTTGTTACATGTGTATTATGTGTATTTCTACAGACATGTCTCAAAAAATAGTTTTTCAACAAGAGCTATTACAGTGGTAACAAGGGTGAAAGTCTCTGTTGGACTGATTGAACGAGTATAGTAAATGGTTAAGCATATTCAAAAGTAAATACTCTAAGTAAAACTATTTGAGAATGTGACCACTTGTAGTTTCCCACTTTTGACTCTTATAGTATAATAGAAATTATAGGAAAGTAATAAGCCTTATATTACACATCCATTCCAAATAATTAATCCCAATACAACCTTATACTCCTTGGTTACAGACAGACCTCAATTTCCCAGAATACCCATTGCATCAATGAGATCTATAATGAAACTGATTGCAGGAAAATGTTATCGACCACCAGAATATTCCATGTGAATCTGTACATCAAAAGCTTGAGTTATGCCAATTAATAGAAAATATTTGCTAATTGCACAAATCAGTGTCAGCCATCAACTCTAAGAAGACAAAAAATTGCCTGCTGCTTCAAGAAACAGTTCCTAGTCTCTGGTATATTCCCTTCAACAGTGAAGTTCTGTTGAAGAACATAGGGGTTGATAACATAATATCTGTGTGGGGTCAGAAGACTTGCTTTCAGGCTTACAAGAGAAAAATATAACCATAACTAATCCCCTCCATAAAGCCACAAAGAGCTCATGTGTTCAAAAAGGACTAGCACAGCTGTCCAGGAGCCTGAAAAACACAAAGTTGCCTATGAGAAACCAGAATCTCAGGCCTACACCACAGGTGGATTTAAGGTCTTGATTTATGCTAAGTGTATACTCTAGGAACCACAAATCAAGAAAATGGCAAAGTCAACTCTAGGGACCCTAACAGAAAAGAATACACCACCCTACAGGGGCAGATTCAGATAAGTTTTCACAGAATTCCATAGGGAAAAAGATTCTAAGATTAAGTGTAAATACACACAATACGCAGAAGGCAATAAGGAAAAGTCAGCAGATACAAATACAAGAATCCTGTAAGAACTTCAAATAGAATAGTCTGAAGGATCATAAAGATAATTATATAAAAAGGAAAACAAAAAATTTGGCAAAATTCGAAAGATCCAATAAATGAAAAATAGTTATTAGAATTGAAAAACTTGATATCAGTGCATATTAGACACAGCTGAAATTGTGAACTGGGAGATCGGTCTTACAAAATCACCTACAATGAGATACAGAGATGAATTGGTTAAAAATATGAAAGAGGCAAAAATCATCGAAGAAGGAATGAGAGTATCTAATCTACACTTAATAGAAGTCCAGAAGGAAAAGGAGATCACGAGAGAAGAGACAAGAAGTCCTCTGAGTTACGACTTTTTTTGCACATCCTTGCATACAAAACAGCAAGTTCTACCATCTCCAGAATATTTTCCAAATTTCGTCACTTTTCTCCATCTCTACTACTACTACTATAGTTCCCACCATCTTAACTCTCTTGGACTACAGTATTCAAATGGTCTTTCTGCTTGCCAAATCCTCCAGTGACTTCCTATAACACTCAGACTGATCTCGAACTTGTTTACCATGGTCTACAAGTCCTATAGGTTCTGGCCCCTACCTGTTTCTCTTTCTCTTGTCATATTCCACTGTGTTTACTCTAGTCAAGTCAGTCTGTCTTCCTGCTTATACCTTAACATAAAACCAAAATGTTGCCGTCTTGTTTTTGGTTCTGGTATGGCTAGATAAATGGTGTCATGAGGAGATATGGAAGACTGAAAAGGAAGCAAATTTGGGAGGGTGAGAGGATATGAAATCAATTCTTTTGGTCATTTGAGAATACTGTTACATATAAAAGTAGAGATGTTGAGTAGACAGATATGAGTTTAGAGCTCAAAGGGAAGGTCACAACTAGAGATATAAATTTGGAAGATAATATTTTTAGATATGGGACTGAATAAGAAATCCTAGGGGTTTATTTATAAAATGAAATACTATACAGCAGTGAAAAATCAGCAATAAAACATAAATCTCAAAAAACAAGAGTGAAGAAAATGTATAGTTTGAGTCCATTTATATAAAGACTAAAAAACAGGCAAAAACAAAAGTATTTAGGATATGCAAACATTCATGTATACAATTATTTCACATTTGAAAAATAGGAAATTAAGTGACATTCACATGTATATTTATTGATCATTTGTTACTCTGCACCAAACACAATGGGAAAAGCACAAAAAACCAGTGAGAAGGAAGGATACTGAAGCCAACAGCTGGTATATTAGTTTCAGGGGGGAAAAAAAAAAAAGTAGCCTTTAAGGAAAAAGTATTACTTGCAGTAAAGATTTAAAAATTCAGTTAACCAGGAGGTATGACACCTCCAAGTTGATATGTACCTCAGAGAAAAATCGACAAAACTAGAAGAAATGGACAAGTCCATGATCACAGATTTTAACACACCTCTTTCATTAGAACAATCAGAATAGAAACAGTGAATGAGGATTATTTTTAATACAGTTAATAAGTATGGCTCTCCATACCTTATACCTTGTGCAAAATTTAATTTAAAATTAATCATGGACATAATAAAACTAAATCTTTGTAACTTCTAGAAGAAAACAAAATTTTTGTGATGTTGAGTTGGGCAAAGATTTCCTGGATATACCCAAAGCATGATCCATAGAAGAAAAAAAAATGATATATTGTACTTTAAAAAATTAAAGGTTCCACTATTTGAAAGATACTTTAGAAAGAAGAGCCAGAAGTGAGAGAAAATATTTCCAAATCACGTATCTGATAAAAGGCTTATGTTTTGAATAATAAAAGAACTCAAAAAAATAAGTAAACAAACCCAATTTAAAAAACAAGCAAAAGATCTGGACAGACACATCACCAAAGATGTACAGAAGACAAGCACAAGAAAAGATGTTCAACACCTTTTCCAATAGCTGTGTAGTAGTATATTACTGCTATTTACACACCTTTGAGAAAACTGTAGAAAAGCAAAGAAAAAAATCGAGAGTGGGGAAAAAAAAACTGGTAAGAAACAAAGATAAAAATTACATCAGACTTTTTCTTTAACCATGAAAGCAAGAAAAAAGTTGAGTGGACTATTTAAAGTAGTGAAAGTCCATTTCAAGTAAAATTACCCTTTGAAAATGAAGGGAAAATACTTTCTCAGACAAAAACGGGGGAATTTGTTGCCAGTAGACCTGCCTTGCATAGAGTGATAAATTCTTCAGAGAGAAGGAAAATGAGCCACGCCGGGCTCCCCAGCTTGGGGCACCAGTGCCAGGAAGGGGGGCTCCATAACATCTGGCTGTGAAAAGCAGCAGCGATTGTATCCAGTGCGCAGCACCCTACTGGAGACCAAGGCACTCGAGAGGCCGGCACAGAATCACTCACGCACAGATTCACTTGCTCGGAGCTCCAGCTCTGTGGCCGCAGCGCGAAAGGTGCCAGGGATATACTGAGAGGAGTTGATTACTTCAGAGAAGTCTGGCGGGGCAGGGGTTGGGGCAGTTCCTCAGTGTGCCTTTGAGCGCTCCCACTCAGCCAGCAGGTGTTAATAGGCTCCAAATCTGTGTCTCCATGAACCTGGCTAATACTGTCCTCACCACTCTGGTGACTTGCTGAGACCCCCACCCCACCCACACACACCACCCGGAGCCCTTCCAGCAGCTGCTCCACACAAGCAGCCTGCCATAGTTCCCACTGTGGACTTAACCTAAAGTCTCAAAGATCCACCAAATCTACATAAGCAGCAGCTGGCCTCGGTGTGCCCTGTACCCGAACCTGCCCCAAGTGGCAACCTGTCTCAATTTGCATTGTGACTCCCATCATGTGCCCCGCCACCAAGGCCAGGCATAAGTGGCAACCAGCCTTGGCTTGGAATGTAGCTGGAACTAAGTGGCCACAAGCCTGGCACAAGTGTGGCTGGCCTCAGCTCACATTGTCATGCCCACCAAAGGCCCCTAAGCCCAGCACATACGGCAGCTGGCCTGTGTTCGAAGCACAGCCTCTCCCAAGCACCTCAAAACCTTACACAAGCGACAACCCACTACAGATCCCTTCGTAGCTCCTACCAGGAGCCTGGCACAAGCAGCAGCTAATCTTGGCTTGCACCAGAGCCCCACCCAAGGGGATCCAGAACCAATACCCAGTGGCCAGCTTCAGATCACACCAGAGCACTACCCAACCAGCTCCACAAACAACACACGCGAAGGGCAGACTTGACTGGAACCGGAGTTCCGCTAAAGCGACTCCCGGTCAGGGGCATCAGCTCATCTGCTGCAACCACAGCCAGCCCCGCCCACAGGCATTTCAGCGGCAATCAGGCTCAGCTACAACAAGCGGGCATACAAAACCCGCGCAAGGGGCACCCCTGGAGCCCCTTAGTCAGGTGACCACAGAAAGACTGAAGCACTGGGCCTCACAGGGCACCTACTAGATAAGGCCCTCTACCAAGATTGGGAGATTTCTCAAATGAAAGAGCAGGACAAAACTCCAGAAAAAGAACTAAATGAAATGGAGACAAGCAACCCACCAGATGCAGAGTTCAAAACACTGGTTATAAGGATGCTCAATGCACTTAGGAGAAGAATAGATGGATTCAGCAGGAACTTCAACAAAGGGAAACCATAAAACTGGAGATAGAAACCATAAAAAGGAACCAGTCAGGAAGGATGAATACAATAACTGAAATGAAGGATACATTAGAGGGAATCCAGGTATAAAAGGCTGGTTCAACCTTTAAAAATTAACATAATCCATTACATCAACAGGCTAAAGAAGAAAAATCACATGATCTTATCAATAGATGCTGAAAAAGCATTTGACAAAATGCGATACCCATTCATTTTAAAAACTTGCAAATTAGGAATGGAAGGGAACTTCTTCTCCAGCTAACATCATACTTAATGCTGATAATCTAGATGCTTTCTCCCTACGACTGGAAACAAAACAAGGTTGTCTCCTTTTACCACTCCTATTCAGTATTATACTGAAAGTCCTAGCTAATACAGGAAAAGAAAAAAGGAAATTAAAGAATAGAGATTTGTTTTGTAGATGACATAGGGATCTACGTAGAACATCCTAAAGAACTGACAAACAAAAAACCCCGGAACTTAAAGCAAGGTTGCAGGGAGAGACTAAAAAGGTCTTCACTTTCCTATATATCAGCATTAGTATCCCAAAAATGAAATGCTTAGGTATAAATTTAAAAAATGTGTGCAAGATCTATGAGAAAAACTATAAAATTTAATGAAAGCAATGAGATAAATGAAGAGAGATTTCATATTCATGGATAAGAATACTTGTTAAGATATTCTTCTCAACCTGAGTTATAGATTCAATGGAATCCCAACCCAAATCCCAGTTTTTTTTTAGATATTGACAAACTGATTTTAAAGTTTGCATATACAATTTTTTAAAACCTCCAATAGCCAACACAAAAAGAACAAAATCATTGGATTGACACTACCTGCCTTTAAGACAATAATAGTAATCAAGATGGTGAAAGAATACACAGATCAATGGAACAAAAATATAGAGCCCAGAAATAGACCCTCATTAAAAAAGTCAACTGATCTTTGGTAGAGGAGCATAGGCAGTATGATGGAGAAAAGATAGTCTTTTCAGCAAATTGTGCTGGAAAAACTGGATATTCACATGCAAAATATCTAGACACAGACGTTACCCCTTTCATAAAAATTAACTCAAAATAGATCATAGACCTAAATGTTAAATATAAAACTGTGAAATTTCTAGAAGGTAACAGGAGAAAATCCAGATGACCTTAGGTTTGGTGATGTTTTAAAATGCAACAAAAAAAGCATGGCTCATGAAAGAAAAAATTAATAAGTTGAATTTCATTAAAATTAAAAACTACTCTGTAAAAGACTGTTAAAAAAATGAAAAGGCAAGCCAGAGAAAATATCTGCAAAACACATAAAGGACTTGTACCCAAAATATACAAAGCTCTTAAAACCGAATAAAAAAAACCCAAAACATAAAAATTGGCAAACTATCTGAATAGACTTCTCATTGAAGATAATAGAGATGGTAAATAATCATGTGGAAAGATGCTCGACATTATACATCATTAGAGAATTGCAAATTAAAACAATGATACACCACTATACACCTATTAGAATTGCTAAAATCCAAAATTGTTCTATAAAAGAAAGTGATTTTTAAAATAGCCACATTAAAAAAAAATCCAGTTAGAAAATGGGCAAAGTAGAAAGTGACATTCGGCTGAAGGAATATGGAGATGATAAACACGCACATGAAGGGTGTTCACCATTATAAGGCATCAGGAAAATGCAAATGAAAACCATGATGGGGTATTATTGCACACCTACAGAATGGCTAAACAAAAAAGTAGTGACAAACCCAAATGGTAGAAAGGATACAGAGAAACTGGGTCACTCATACAATTTGGTCGATTTAAAAGGTACACCCACTCTAAAAAGTTTGGTAGTTTCTTTAAGAACTAAACATGAAACTGCCATACAACGCTACAATTGCACTTCTGTGCATTTATCGCAGAGAAAATGAAGACATATCTACTCAAAAACCTGTACATGAATGTTTACAGCAGCTCTGTGTGTAACAGCCCCAAGCTAGACACAATCCAGATGTCCTTTGACAAGCAAACGCATAAACGGACTATGAGGTATCCAATCCACGGAGGACTAGTTGGCAATCAAAAGGAATGAACTACTGAGGCATACAACCACCGAGATGAATTTCAAGAGAATTATGCTGATTAAAAGAACAGTCCCAAAAGGTTATATAGTGTATGTTTCCATTTCCATACATTCCATTCTTGAAATGAGAAAGTTATAGAACTGGAGATGAGTCACTGCCAGGGATTAAGGTGGGGGAAGTGGGAGGGAAGTGGGTGTGACATGAGCGTCCTTAGCGGTGATGGAAATGTTCTTTATGTTGTCTTTTACCAATGTCAGCATTCTGGTTGTGATGTTTAATACAATTTCGCAAGACGTTAGGGGAATCTGGGTAAAGGATACATTGGATCTCTGTCTTATTTCTTACAACAGTATTTGAATCTACAAGTATCTCAAAGACATATTCATGTTTTAAAAATCAATCTCTGTAATGTGGATGTGGGGTCAACAGATCTTGGATGATAAGACTTCATATAAGCCAGTCAGCACATACACTGTAAGAATTGGCTTTCAGTGTTTGATGCGGTTATCAGCTGCTGAGATTAATGGTGGAGTTTTTAAAAACTTTCTCTACTTCACCTTTCCTTACAAATTGACTTGAAAAAAATCCTCCTGGATGTTGGAAGGTTAGGAAGAGGAGAATGGGGTGGGGGCGCGGAGACTGGGAGCAGGGGAATCGCGTGTGGGTGACTGGGAAACGGGCAGTCTGCACGGGCGACTGGTAGCAATAACAGCCAGGAAAGATGCCTGGCTATTCAGGAACGGGACAGGTGAATCACATGGAGTTTGCCTGGGAAGAGTGAATTCCATTTGGCCAAAGCATCAGCTTTTACCTTTCACAGAGCTCATTTTTGTTTTAATGTTCCATTGAAATAGAAACACACACAGATCAGTGTTATATAGCTCAATGAATTTTTACAAACGGAACACACCTGTGTATTCAACACGCAGCTCGAGAAAAATCACTAGCACTCAAGCTGCCTTCGTGCCCCTTTTCAGTTACTCCTTTGTCCATTTACTTAAGTGGAATCACCTATTACGTGCTCTTTTGAGTCTGGCTTATTTTGATCACCATTAAGGTTTTGAGATTCTTCTGTAATGTTTATACTTGTATATCTTCATTCTCATCTTGTGCTACAGTATTCCATTTGCAGATATACTGCAATTTCCCCATTCTAATGTAGGGCATTTGGATAGCTTCCTGTCTGGGAGCAGTGCTGCTATGATCGTTCCTACACATCTTTAGGGAACACAATAAGCATTCCTGTTGGGCATATACTTGTGAGTGAAAAAGCTAAGTCATAGCACATACGCATATTCAGCTCTCGTAGAAGTTTCTAAAAGGGGGTACCACTTTACACTCTGTCAGTACTTATCTAGATCCTCCCTGACACTTGTTATTTGTGGGCTTTTCAATTTCAGTCATTCTTGTGGGAATGTATTGGAATTGTGTTTTGGTTTTAATGATGAGTAACAAAACTGAGCACAAGGGCCCCACCTTTGGGAGGTCAAGGACACAGCACAACTCAGCTTAGAAACCAAAACTTGCCCAGGAATTTTTCTTCCCTTTACAAAGAGTCTCATTTGGTTCAGGCCTGCATTGCAGGTAATGAGATGAAATATTTCTCTTATACTCATTTTAACCAAAGATTTAACCAGTAACAGCAAAGAGGACAACATGACTTGGGCTGACCCATGAGGGGCCAGAATTAAATACTGAGGTGAGTGCAAATACAGTTACAGCCAAGTCCTCCTTAGCTAAATACAATGCCCAGACTCAGAATTTCATTCCCTCTGTAATACTCCGTACTGGGACAGAATAAAGATAACTCAGTTATCTGGCCCAGTGATAGCTTCATTCCAACTATCTGTGGGGACCCACTTGACCCCATGAGCTGATATGAAGATGATTTCACACTGAAGGCATTTCAGATTCAACAGATGCAAAACAGTTTTTGTTTTCGCCAGAGCCTCCTTTATCTGACTAAAGGCAGGCACTTCTCAGAGCTAGGCTAGAACCAAAGCCCCCTTATGGGGAGTTTCACTGGCCAGAAAGATGGAGAAAACACTCTCCCCTGTGTAAACAAACATTCTCACAGATTTTACTTTCCATTGGTTCCCCTAAAGACCCATTGTCTTTCCTAAATAAATCATCTGATTTCCATAGAAGACGTTCCCTCCCCATCCCTTTCCCCCATTTAATTAGGTTAAAACCCTATCTTTAATTATATTAAGAGGGCAACTTCTTTTATGTGCCTCATAAGCACATGAATAAGCTTTGTCTCTTCTGTCAATCTGTCTTGTCAATTAATTTGCAGACTCCTAATCACTGAATCTCAATTGGTAGAATATTCTTCCCAACCATCCTTTGAACAGCAGTAGGGCCCATTCATTTGGCCTCCCCTTATCCCATTACACAATCATTAACCTATTTAGGACAGCTGCTTCAGTTAAAACATGATTTTTAAGTCTTCCAATTGAGAGTGTCCCTTGACCCATGTGCCAAAGGTCTGGTGAAAAACCACTCAAATCCAATTTTGAAGCTAAGCGTTCATCAGTGTTTGCCAGTGGTGAGTTTTCTGAGAAGCAGTTACCTTAGACATAACCCCAGCCATCTCTGGGCCTGTCCCGCACATCTATTACGAGGGGGTTAGTGGGTTGCAAATTGCAAGCCCCAGAAACCCCAAGACTTCTGATTTTCACCCCCAGATATTAACAGGCTGCTCATTACAAATGCATCATTGACTTACGAACTCCCCCTCCACTGCAAGAATTGGGACATCAGGAACTTTTTGCCAGGGACGAATGTGGGTCCCAAGTCAGAGCAGCCTTCTGAGAACATTCCTTTTGTTGCTCAGCGTATATTTTTAGAAAGCCAAAAGAAAAGGCCCTGAAATACAACATTCCTCTCCCCATCTTGGAGGCGGCTGCGAGAGGAACACAGAGCTCCTGATGTTCCGAGCTGTCCCCGGCAGCCCTGGCCTCCTGCATCGGCTTCAGGTCCCCGGGGCTCCCGCTCTCGTGCGAGAAGCCTGTGCCGAGGGAGGCGGCGGCAGCGCGGGCAGAACCCGGGGCGCCCCGCGCTGCCGCTCCAGACCCGGGCGGCGCGGCGCAGCGGCCGCTTGTGGGCTTACCTGCAGGGCTGCAGCGAGGAGACGAGCCGTCAAGACACTCCAGGGCCACCTGGGAGGAGGGGGCCGACGCAGGACGCGGATGTGGGGACCGGGCGCGGGAGGGGGTGCAATGCAGACTCTGGGGGGAGAAGCCCGTGAGGAGCCTGCGACGAAGGAGCGGGTGCGAAACCGTGCACCCTCGGCCGTGGCCCGAGCTGGAGACAGAGGGGAGCCCGTGGGCGCCCCCAGCCGACCCTCATCACTCCTTTATCAACGGGGAGCTCGCGGCTCGGTGGCCGCCGCCCCCACCTGGCCGCTGGGCTCCCTTACGGGCCCGTCCTCCCCGCGCGCCCAACTGACCCGCAGAGCCTCGGTCTTGCAAGTCCTGGGAGTTTAAAAACACCTGCGCCAGACCCCACCCCAAACCCGGGAGAGCAATCTCGGGGCCCGGGACGTGGCACCTGCTTGTTTAAGAGCTCGCCTTGGGGATTCTCTCGTGCAGCCACTTTCTAAAAAGATTAAAAGTGCCCACGAGAGAGCTTCTAGCACGTCCAAGTCGATATGGATTTTAAAAAGACCCATTTTCTGAAATGATTGGAACCAGGTGTAAAAAATAAAACGAAAGGGGTGTACTTACGTTTTCATTGACTTTTAGTTTTGATTTTGAAAATTGGTTTCACGTGTCAAGTACTGGGATAAAAGCCAATTGGCACCTCTAACAACCTCGCATTGAATACGCGTTCGCATCGTGCCAAAAGAAAAATAAATAAACCTTCCTGTTTCAAATATACTCGTGCTTTTTTTTTTTTTAAAAAGAACATTATTTGCGACAGAGAAAAGGTGAATGTTGACGTACTTAACCTGCTGTAAAGGAACTTGCCCCTCCTCCCCTTAAAGCTAATCAAGTAAATTGAATGTGCCGATGTTTCCGAAGCATTCAAAAACGCCAAGCTATTCCTTAGCAAATGCAAAGGATGACAAGTATCAGTACTTCATACAACTAGATTTAATAAGTTGTTATTACAGAAAAAAAAATGAAGTCCAAACTACAAAGTTTAAGCAGTTGTAAGCAATAGCTGCATTGAGCTCCATGTTTAGTCACGGTACTGCAGTTCCATACAAGCAATATTAGTCCAAGCCCCAGAGGCAGAAGCTGAGTAAGGGTTCCTAGCAAAAACAGTCTAAGAGAACAGGTAATAAAAGATACAATACATTTAAAATTAGTTGTTAGTTGAAAAACAAATACAGAGATCTTAGCTGTGAACACTCTAAAAGTTATGTCCATTATTTTGACAGCAAAAATACAAATACCTAATACTTTATACCCCAACAGAACTATATCCAGAAAAGAAAAAAGAGCAGAAGTTATCCTGTATTAGCACCCGAGTTTTCTACTTGTTGCGATTAACTTCATCGTCATACAAATTTAAATATCCCGAATCACATACCACTTCTTGACCCATTTTGGGGTATAAAGTCAACAGCATTAATTATAAAATACTCTGTGGTAAAATGGAACACTATTGCAGCTGAGATAGAGAAGTTTGGTTATTATTTAAAAAAAAAAACAGAAAATGTTAGCTGACATACCATACAAACTGGTGAAAAAGCAACAATCCATACAAATAAGTCAGTTTTAACAAAAAGATACTTTTTTTCACTAATCTGTGACTAATCTTTCACTCAAACCTTGCAAGTAGAGATGTCACAATACTCAAATATTTAGATAGGAGCTTTACCCAGTTAAATACCATTTTGTTGCTAATATAATAGATAAAATTAAAACTAGCAGTTATTTGCTAATTGCATAAATGCAATACATTCTGCATTAGCCCATGCCTCACTAACAAGCTATAAAACACAAGATATAAGCAGAAATCTAAGCATAATCTTTATATCACTAAGCAAGAATTTTCCAATTTCTTTTCTTCTGTTCCTAATCACTTATTTGTAGCTAATGTAAAATTCCAACCAGTAATACCCAATTTGAGTTAAAATTTTACATCACAACTTGATCTAATCTATATATTATTTACAAAACTGAATACATAGAGCATACCCAAGAGCCAACTCTGGACACACGTTTCTCCAAGTTATTGATAACCTCACCTCCGTGGCAAGGAAGCGGAAGAGGCCATCAAGGACTCGTAGAAACACACCATCTATCTAGAGCAAGTCATTGGATGTTCTGTTTACGCAACACCAGTTTTGCAGTTGTACGTTTTGTTGTTTTAATTTTAGGTGCCATTACAATGACACGCTGCCTTAACAGCACAGCTTCGAGGTGAGGTGAGTGTTGGAAGAGAAGCAAGAGGGCAGACAGATAGATCATGCTTGGAGTGTTGCCAGATGTGTTGTCACAATAAGGACAAACGAGGGGCACCGCATCCGGGAGGGGGTGGGGTTGCGGCGGAGGAAGACACAGTCCGAGACTGTCCATATACAGTGGTGACGTCTGAGGGTGCTTCCTCATTATGACACCCAGGCGGTAAAGGGAGGTAACTCGGGGGAGATAATGGGGTCCCAGTCTAACTACACAGAAGGTGGTGTCACCCCGTCCGCAACTTCCTTTCACTCTCAGATGTCACCACTGTGAACGCACGGAAAAGATCTGGCCTGGGAAAAAGGCACCGTCTCACACGTGCACAGCAGTTGGTAGCAGATTCATACACACACACACACTCACTCACAAACATGACAAAATGAAGAGTGAGAGGGGAAAAGCAATGAGTTATTCTGTTGACTTAGCCAGGTTTTCGACCTGTTGGTATTTCACTAGGGTGACTTCATGATCAGGGCACAGATTGGCTGCACCTGGTGTTGTATAAATCCACTGTGACATCCCTAGAGAACTGTACTGTGACATCCCTAATCTTACACTAAACCACTGTAATAAAGGAAAAGGCTTGTCAAAATCTCACATGTTCTGCTCATTCTGTCATTTTATTACCCAATTATTCAATACATTTTCCAATCACTTTACATAACCAACCATTTTCATTGTTGTCACACTATTGTAAACCACATCAGCAAGTTAATACATAAAGCTTTGCATTTCAAAAAACTAGACACTTTAGTAACAATATTACAAAGGTTTTAGCTTCAAAAATAACTGAAAATGAAAAAAATAAACTTTTAAAGAATTAGCATCATAAAATTAATTTATTCCAAGTAAAAATACAAAATAATATTATGACATTGACCAGATATGAAAGTCCCTCCCAGAAACAACTCTATTAATGATTGAGAAAGCACTCCTTAAAGAAAATACGAAATAAAATGAAAAATATGTAAATATGTTTAATTTTTTTAGCAAAAAATCTTTCTAAAAATAACAATGAAAATTTGTCTCAGTACAAAGGCTACATTACTATTGAAAAAATACCAGCATGAAGAAAAGGTACATATTTGACAGTAGAAAAATGATTTCAGTGAATCACAATGTCTAAAGTTTGCAATGAAAATAAATCTGCAATAAAGATTTATGCCTTTTTTCTTTTCTTTTTTTTTCTATTTTTTATACAAACAGTACAAACAGTATTGCACATAACAACAAATAGTCGAGGTTAGGTTATAGCCTTCAAAAAATCGACTAGTTCAAGTGTCACATCAAGGAAAGGCCACAACAGGACCTGTGATACCCAGGGGCTCCCCAGTCAAGTTGCAGGTCAGAACACCTCTGTGTTTTAAAAAATAATTTTTTTGAAGGACCCTCTCTTTTAATATAACATTAACAACTTGGGGGCACATTTATTTACAAAACAAAAGGGAACATGTTATAATTTAATAAACTAAAAAAGTTCTCTTTAAAAAAATACAAACAGAAGAACTCTTTCACAATCCTGGTCAGTCGTGCACAATCAACGCTTGATTATAAATATACAAATTAAGGGAAAGTAGTTTCCACCATCTATTCACAACTCTCAGCACCAAATGGAGTTTATTTTTTGTAACCTATTCTTCATGACAATGCTTTTTCGCCTTCACGTTAAGCTTTATGCTGTTCAATCTTCCAGTTTTTTTTTTTAAATCTCAGTGTTATTTTATTACACGAAAGAGGGGTGCTTCTTCAAAAAGTTTTGCTCCTTTCACATAATTAGGTAGATTTCTGTAGGTTAGATATGATCTTTAATATTATAGTTATAAAGCTCTAACTTCTTCATTTTCAAAAAACACAAATAAGCATGAAAAAAATAAAGTTACCCATCTGTTAAATCATTTTTCTTGCAGAATTAAATTAATATATATTTTTCTGAATAAACTTACTTAGAAAATATCATTTTCTCTCCTATATTTCAAAATTGAGGTATTGCAAAAGATCATGTCAGTCAGAAAGCATGCCTTTTTCCTTAAAAACAAACAAACAAAAAATCTTCAGCCAACTTTTGAAAACTGTCTAGAATACAAAAAGTAGTAGTGCATAACAAAATTTCTTGTACAGATGAAAAAAACCACAAACATAGAAAAAAAACAAACAGAAAACCACAGCTGGGCTGGAAAAAAGCAATTATTACCAAAAAGCCCAGAGGTAACCTCAAAAGGGGAAATTCTAATAAGCATTTTTTTAATCCAGTAAAAAACTATTTTGTTTTTCCTTTTTGAAAACAAACTATAGTTTGAGAGCTGGTAATTGTAACTAAACACTGGAGAAACAAAACAGAACAAAAACAAGCAATATTAACTTAAGACAGTACAAGGACATCACAGCACATAAAACACAGCGATTGAAATCTATTCTGCAGTGTCATATCCAGTCAGATTGTCCCCAGAATTCCAAAACATAGGAAGAAGATTAAAAAAAAGATTTACATAGTCTCACAATCATTGTGTGTGTTTATATATTACTATCTGCAGCCCAAGAGTGAATGCTAAAAAAATGTCCATGGTAGTACTAGCAGGTCTTAATTCTATTCAAGCTTTACAGGACAAATCCAGGGAATTAAGTAGTTAATTTCTCACCCAGACAACCAACCCTGCCCAGGCCATCTTATTTTGTACAGACATTTCTTTAGCATCACCATCACGCAACTTTCTTAAAATGTGCCTAAGTCTGTCAATCTGACAACTTATCTCTATATACTGTATATATTCCTAGTGTTTGTAAGCTAAGATGAGCTCTTTGGTTTTCTGGACAAGGTCTGAAGCTATGTAAAATGGTGCAAGCACTAGGAGGTCGTAACTAAGAGCTCATGTGTTAGTTAATAGTATACCAGTTAGGAACTGTCAAGGTCATTGATGTCTGACACAGAGGCTTTAAACAGTTACGTTTGATCACAGTTAGACATAATCACTTTACTATATAAAATAAATTGCACAATATATAACAGAGCACCGCAAAGTACTTCATCTACCATCCACAAATTTGCTTTAAGAATATCCTACACCTAGGTTTTATATTGGTTGTAATATAGGTCATTCTGTTATGGGCTCCTCCTAATTTCAGAAGCATTCCATTTATTGAGGCATGCCTTCCTCCGGTCAATTACCAGTTCTTTGAATGAAAAAAAAATTTTTTTTTCTTTTTTTAAAAATCAGTATTTTATAGCTTATATAGATTCTTAATTTGTGCATTGTGGGAAGGTTTTATACTAGACATTGGATATAAAATTTATTGCATGCAGCAACCTGATTAAGTAAACATGCAGTCAGAAATAGTGACCTTCCGTTGAAGCTTTCTGAAGCTATTCTGATCTCCGTTCGGCAGCTGATTCTATCCCTAAATCACAAAAGTGTGTTGTTGGTTTTTTTTTTCATTGATACCTTAGCCTGAATAGAGTATTATGGTATTAATAATACCATTTTAATAGCAGCAAAAGCTATTGCAGCATAAATTTACATAACACTAAAAGATCTAACCAAAATCCTCAGCAAAACAAAAATCAAACATGAAGGAAAAATAAAGATTCAGCTTATGAGGTATCCTTACATGTCAAAATAGAGAGCAACTAAAGGCTTATTTTCGTTAAGGGTAATCCTTACTCTAAATGACCCCAGCTAATGACTGCGGAACTGCTGTGAAGTTTTGCTACGTCTGCCACCTACGCACGAGTATTACCTTTGGTGAGTCCTCCTAGGGGCGACTCTCTACGTACGTTTCTGAAAATAAGTGCATGCTCCAGTTCAAAAACAATCAGAACAACAACAACACAACAGCAACAAACAAACAAACAAAAAGCACAGACATCACCCCGATGGCTGCCGATGAGAATGGCAGGCTACATACTGTCACGAGTGACAGATCAGGTGTAAGAAATCAAGGTACCAAGCAGACAAAGGTGTGAATCAAAGTGCAAATCAGTACCGTTATACACTCTGCAATTCTGCATTATACTGGACATTGAGTTCAGTAATATGACTGTAAATAATAATAATAATAATAATAAAAAGACCCATTTCTTCTTTAAAAATCGAGAACGAATGCACAGATTTCCAGAACACCGTAAGCCCTGAGGCAGTGCCCTCTCTTTTCCCTCCTCGTTATCTACTCCAGTACTTGTGGCTGGGTCTGCCCTGGGCTCAGCTCCAGCGGAATGGGACGTGACGAGGACGGTCGCCTCCCTCCTTCACCAGCGGTTTGTGGAACTCTCGCCCGGCGCGGGAATGTATGCTCGCCCAGCAGTATTCGCAGTAATACTGCAGACAGGTGACGTTGGCACAGAAGAACGGGGCGAACTTCCCACCACAGCGTGTGCCCTGGCACTCATCACACATCTGATCATCCAGCACATATGGCTTCACTTCCACCTGGACCCAAAGAGGAAAGACAGAAAAAAAGGTTTAGCAAAGCTTCCTTGCATTTTTTTTCCAGAGGTTACAGGATTGCTTAACGATATGCCTCAGTCAGATGCCACTTGGAACAAAGCTAGTGTGGGATGGTACCTGAGCATATGAGCTTCGGAACCCGCCCCTTCATTGAACTCTTGTGATTGCAGGCAGATCCTTACCCTTTCTCTGTGCTCCTGTGTGTGCTATGTGGCTACCTGTAAAGTGGGCGTAACCTTCACACACACATGCACACACTCCCTGTAAATCTGTGAGACGGGTTAACAGCGTCTATCTCAAAGAGTGCTGGTGAGGGTTGGGACAGGAGCACATAGAAGCATGCGAGCTGAATCCCCAAGGCCGGGCAGCACCTGACAGTGCGGGGCCCGGC